>OX381721.1:22251718-22794867 GCA_947462335.1 Harmothoe impar | reverse complement strand
CACGGACTCACGAGTGGAGTAGGAATGGTTGAAAAACATTTGAAAAACATATGTTTGGCATCTATTCACCTGATATTACCAAATTGCTGCTGACTGTACTTATACCCCTGCCCTACCACCACCCATGGAAATGCAGACCTTACATGTAATCCATGGTAGAGGAGTCAGCACACTACCATGTAGTTCGCCCATGTGTAACACTGACATGTCGTGTCCTAATATAGACAGCCTCGTGCCTGAATGCACCCAGTCGTGCTAATCCGGCCCAATACCTTAATTAGAATGTTATAGGTGTGCCTATACATGCACCTGTGTGTATGGATTATTAATACATTGTAGTGCTGTATAGATGGGGTAGCATATGGCTACTGTCTGGTCATCTCTACTTATTAATACCCTGCCTACATGGCAGACCCCCCCCCCCCCATTTCTGCGTATTTCTGCCCCTGACCCAGTGCAGTAAGTCCTCCATTGTTGTCCTTACGTCATGAGGTTACCCACCACCTTTACAATTACACTCACATGTCACTTGTTGGACAGACTATAGGTACACGTGTATATAAAAAGAAGTATGTCTTAGATGGGGTGAATGAAGAAGTAGTGCAGCGTAACCTTTATATTTAACTTTTCCTTGGTGGTCAACTGCTGATAGTCCATGATAGAGCTTGGGGGTTACTTAACTCATTACTCTACATCACATAATGTTTCCTTATACATATGTAGCATGTGAGCTGGTACTTCTGTGCATGGAGTAGTCTGTTTTGATTCAACCAATTAAAATACTGTTCGCCCTCCATTGCACTAGAGACTTCAGATGACAGATCTTTATTTAATTCTTCCCTACACCCCCTTTTCACATCTTACAATACAATACTCAAATTGGCCATGGAAAAGAGAACCAGTCATGCATGTTGAGTTATTGCTGATGTTTCACAACTTCTCACGGTGCCTTGTGAGTGACCAGTATTGTGGACGCCATTTTGCAGATCCCAATATAGAAGACCTTCCTGGTTCAACATATAAAAGCAGTAGTCGTGACAAAGGCTGCAAATAACCTGACCCAGAAATAACATAGGGTCAGCACTGACCAGTCATGACTCAGTGCATGGGGGGGGGGGGGGGGGCGGGAGTGACCAGTCCCCATATACTAATATTGATCTATGACAAACAGACAACTCAGCAGTAACGAGTCCTGACTGACCAACATACCTGGCCACCTCACCCAGTCTAGGCCTCCAACACCAGAACCACAGTCTACACCCTATGAGAATACCTATAGGTATTTACTCTGGCCATTTACAACTGAACCTAAGAAATGTCATAGATGATGAGGGCTGAAGCTAATCCCAAGGACCTCTATATATATGCCTCAAGGGGTATAATATATTTGAGGCCAAGACCTTTGAGGTCTGCCTTAAACTTCTTCTACATGTATATATTGAAGGGTACCGGTAATTCCCTTGGTGTTGGTGCATGAACAGGTTATACCAGCAAAATTGTATTTCATATAAAGCTAGTGAGTTGTGACTTCTAGGGACATCACTGGTAACCAAATCGCTGCTGTAATCCTCCATAGATTAACTTGGGGTGGTAGGGATTTGTGTACGTTTTCCGCCTGAATTGAACTTTTGTGGGGAGCAATTACTTTGTACGCACAGGAATACCCACAACCAATATGAAGAAAAGTGGCCGACCCCAGTAAACAACAAAATTAATTGTTTCTCAAAAATATTGCAAAAACAGCCGAAGCTAACAGGTCTGCATAAAGTTTTTCCACAAGGAACCAACTCTGCATATTATACTAAACTACTAAACCATGACATGGACATCCTAGTTTATGTCTAAATGTGTACTGGTCGTGGCTCTGGGTATGGCAGGAATTTCTTGAACCACACAAAGAGTAACACCACCTCCTACCTGTACCAAGTACACCCAGTTCCTGGGGTACAGGTGGGTGAGGGTGGTGAGGCAACAAATATGTGTAATGTCTTAGGTTCAACTCTCCCTAGAAAGGAAGACCTAATTTCCTCTTTCAAGTTCATGAATTTTGGACAGATTGCAGTCCCACCTATAAATGACCAATACTTTAAAAACATACACTTCTAAACAAAACACCATAAAAGTTCCCCCTCGCTCTCCAGTTATAGTATTATCCCCAACTTGACCCTTAAACACACTTTCCTCCTAAGCTTGGCCTAAGAGATATTTAGGGCAGAAATAGAAGCACTCAGAGGTGAATCCAACGAGTAAGCCTTACATTAAAGGGTGCTGGCTCTAGGGATTAATGATTTACTGTGTATACCACTACTTTACTGCTTTAAACTTAAGAGCCCAACTAATCTGGATGAGTCAGGGAAACTACCCACAATCCTTGGATTGGTCAGGAGCAGGGACTTGTTGTGGCTTTTTTGTTGATGACTAAATCTGTATTAGAGAGTAATCAGGAGAGGGGTTGCTCCTAGATTAAACAAATCCAGCATGTATATTTAGTACCAACAGGTTCGACTTGGGTTTTCATATGTATACATGTACATAATATTATGCGCTCAATTCATGAGGGGATTGACATTGGCTATGCATGGGCATTCAGCTGTTAGAGAATAGACACTATTTGGAAGACAATATGAACTAAAGGGGTCCTTCACAACTATGTATGTGCCTCTACATGGGTAAAAACTGACAGGGGCGACACGGCCATTTTATGCCCTTTTTAAAAATCGACAGACACAGGAAAATCGGGAACAAAAATCGACACAGGGATTTTTCTCTTACTTCTTATTTACCTAAAAATCGACACAGTGACACAGCCCTTCTACTAAACTTCGGCACAGCGACATGGTCAAAAGTGTGGGCACATTGAATCTACTCAACCTTTACATTTATTGTGGTCCTCTGCATAATATTTGTACAGGCATAACAAAGCACTGGGTTGGATGGTCATGGTAATATTTTCATCTCCAATGCTATGCTATAGAGTGGTGGGTTAGACCTTCATCATCATTATCATCATCATACTCTCAAAACATTGACATGTTATTTCCTCTGTCTGTGACAAATAATATCTTCAATGCAGACTATAACAAATACTCATCAGCTGTGCCCTCAACTAATAATATGGAAACTTATTGTAGTAAGTGGCGTGGCTTGTCAATGTCAGACATTTTCTAGGTTGGATTAGTTTTTTTCAGTCCCTATCATTATTGCACATATAAGAAGAAATAAAAAGATTTACTGTCAACAACAAATGTCACAGAATGCTCTTGTAAACTTAAGATCCTTGCTGGATCTAGTTTGTAGCTACTTTGAGATAATACCCATCTATGACAACTATGATACAACATAGCTGTTGAAACAAAAGGACAGGTGGCAAACTGAAGAGCATCTTTTGTGTTGGTTAATCTTATGTGCGTATTTTATTCTATTCATAACTGGGTCGAGGGCCCCAATAATCATGACCCTATAGTAAGTACTTAAAACAGCAAAGGTGCCTAAATCTGTGTTAAACCCCCTATGTATATACAACAGATTCAATTAGGAGGTAACAGTATGGGGTGTACTATTATTGTTGAAGCTTAAACCCCGGCCCGCCGTGTATAAAGGGCTGAGTACCTGTCATGCCTGCACTGGACTGTTGCTGCCGGGGAAGCAAGTTCTATGCTTTGAAAGCAAAGCCGGGAAGCAAAGTCGTGACTGACTAGTGCATGGTGGGAAGTCTAGTACTTCCTGTTGCCCGCGTCTCTGTTGTCCCAATTAGTCATGGTCCAGACTGAGATACCTCCACCCCGACCTCCACTAAAGGTACCATATAGCCATGAAGCATAATTATCTCCCTTGTTATACACATGACTGTGTACAGGGTTGTAAAGGACGAATGGTAATGATGTGGTTACAACTTGGCCTACTGACCAATGGTTCTGTGTACCTGATCCACTTTACCATTGCTCTGCCTTTGTTCAACAAGAATTTATTCAGGTCCTAAAGGAAGTGCATATAGAAACGAATTAATGATGATAACAACTTCCCTCTATTACAATTACCCCAGAGGCATACTTAACAGAGATTAGGCAGACACAAAAGTCCCGGGGTATAAGTATATGTCATAGAATATGTTTGGGACAAATACGTAGATATGGAAATCAATGTTAGTAAATTTTGCTATTGGGTGGGTGTTAATGTTAGATATTGGGGCTCAGACATTGGATAGCTCACTTTGGTGAGCACCTTCAATTATACATTACATAATTGGTCATTGCTTCACAGGCAGTAAAGAATAAGAGGACGATGTATTATGGGTGTGGTAAAAGCTTATAGTAGTAGACAGGCCGTGACAGGCAGCCGGCTTTACATTGGGGGTGGGAAGGTCCACAAATAGACCTGCTATTCTGGCTGTGCTTGGTGGGGGAGGGTCAGGCCTTGGACACACAGCATGTGTACTGCTATATATGGTTACATGTACCTGTATGAGGCCCTAGGTGTACTCAATGTGGCACCCCAATGTCCCTCCCTATCCCTTTTATAAAATGTAATTGCTATTGGAAGTTATACATGGCAGGGAGGGTTTCCATACTGGCCATAAGGCTCTGTAGTACCCGGCATACTAGCAGGAAGAGGGGGAGCGCCACAGGTGTTTCAGCCGGGTGTAGGGGGAGGGGGAGTATGTGTAGTGTTCAAAGGTAAACTTACCTGAAGATAGTTCCACCCGTACCAGCAGGCAGACCACCGCTAAAGCACATAGTACCCTCATGGTGACGATATCTTCCTCCTACTTCTTCTTCTAAAGGTGGTATATTACACTTGTTCTAGCCTCCTCTGACAAGTATAGTCTGGCTGAAAATGAAGAGAACGTGTGTGCCTGCCTGGTCGTGGTAAGTTCTGCCTCACCCACTCACTGGACGGCCCACTCTGCTGTGTGGGTGTAGGGGGTGGGGTGGTGCTCAGGTGTGGGGAGGGTGCTGCCTTCCTTAGAGCGGAACGCCCTGCTCACACTCAAGGACACTCAAGGCCTTTGCTGTCTTTCTGCAGGTGAACAATCTCCAACAAGAAGGGGTTGTTCCCCGGGGTTGTTCCTTATGCTGCTCTCAATGTCTGAAGGTGGTCGGGGCCAGCTTGGTGGGTGGGTGGGAAGAGCGTCCGGGATAGGGGTAAGTTTGGTGTGGGTGAGGGTGGGTGGGTGAGGGAGGGTGAGGGTGGGAGCAGTGGGAGGGTGGGAGGGTGTTTCCTGACCTGTAATGCAGGCTTCCCACAGTGCACCACGTTGTGTGGCGGCGTCCGCCTGGTTTCAGCCAAGCGTGGCGGCGTGTCATGTTGAACACTGCGCCACTCGGGGATCCAGTATAAACCATCCATGACTCCCTGCATGGAACGCCAGTCTCCCCCGGCTCTGCCTGGTTGTGGGGAGGTGTACAACCGCTATCTGTATCATAACCGCTATCTGTATCAACTACATATAGAGGTTGACCATCAAACCGCTATCTGTATCAAAAAACGCTATCTGTAGTAACCAACGCTATCTGTTACAACTTTTTGGTCATTGAGAATAGGCACATCCAACCTCTATCTGTATCAATAAACGCTATCTGTATCATACTAGAATGACAGTTAATGCAGTGAATGCAGCCCTAGCGAGTAACTCACCAGTGCTGCATTGGTGCATCATGCCAACCCTTTGGGAGTGTCTCAATCCCCTAGGGTCGGCATGATGCTTGAATGCAGCCCTGGTGAGTTACTCACCAGGGCTGCATATATGCATCAATACGACCAAGGACATCATGTATTAAGGCATCATTTTTTTGGAAGTGTTTTAATCGTTTATTGACCACATTAATATACATTCTATAAACTCGTCCATCGTCGATAGTATCACAGTTTCAAGATATACATATGTAAACACAATCCCCATGTAAAACCGACAATTTGTGTCAATAAAAATACTGTCAATAATGACTAGGAAATAGCACTCAGCATAGCTGATTTTTGGTGCTAACCTTTACAATTTATCACGAGATTCTATTAATACACTTGATCTATAAAGAGCAAGGTGGACAGTACCAGACTAGACATAATGTTCTTAAAGGGTTAAGGAAAGCTATTGTTGATACAGATAATGGTGTTACTACAGATAGCGGTTGTCAGGCCAACCACTATCTGTATCAAGGTACCTAAATGTTTTCAAAGGGAGTACGATGTCCACAACCCTGTCCTACCCTAATGTCCTGCCCTACAATTGACCTACACATATTCCCCGATTATATCTTGACCTTTGTTGACCTTTCCTAAATTGCCTGGCTCCCCAATGGTAAAGTTGATACAGATAGCGTTGTTACTGCAGATAGCGGTTGTCAGGCCAACCACTATCTGTATCAAGGTGCCTAAAATGTTTGACAACAAAAAATGTCACTGGCAACATTTTACCATAAAAATAAGTGCTGTAAAAAGACCACCTTGGCGGCCATTTTCAGGAAATTCATGATTTCATGATTTTTGACACCTTACTGACCATTTATAGGAAATTGCACTTTTTCTCAAATTTTACACTTTCTAACTTTTCTTATTTAGCAAACTTGCCATTATCATGTGTTTTTTTACACGTATAGGCCTATAGTGCCATTTTAAAAAAAAAGTGACTTCATCATAATTCTTTTCTCGCAAAACTTTGGGGAATTCACATTTTTTACACCTTTCTCACCAAATTTCCCATTTTCAAGAAATTTGACTTCTCCATGTGTTTTTTTTACCAGTTTCTCGCCAAATTAGCCAGATTTTAGAAACTTGACATTTTCATGATTTTTGATACACTTAGCGTTGAGAGAAACACCAGATATGCTTGATACAGATAACACCTTGTTGATACACATAATTTGATACATATAGCGTTTTTTTGATACACATAGCGGTTGGATGGTCAACCTCTATATGTAGTTGATACAGATAGCGGTTATGATACAGATAGCGGTTGTACAGGAGGTGACATAGCCATTCTGTCCCACATCGGGTGTGTGGCACATGTGGCGCTCTTTCAATGGGAGTAGTGGCGGGAGTAGTGGGTAGAACTGTTGGAAACTTAAAGTCGCATCCTCACCGAGCGTTTCCCACTCACAATTCTAATACTGTTCTAGACTGCTATGTGGGAAGTGCGAGTGGTGAGAATGCCCCTTTTTAGAGGACCAATCAATACATTATGCCCTTTATTGGCATGATTCATGAATGCAGGTAGTGCTGCATCCATGCATCATAATTCATAGCAACAAAGCTGCAGTATACGGCCACTGCGCCGTTTCTGAGCAATTATACCATCTAGTTCTTCCACAATCATAAGACATTAAGTGGACTTTATAATAGTTTCAGATTGGTATATACTCCTCTAGGCCCTGACTTGAGGTATGACCAGAAACCAACAAAAAAATGCTTGATGATACCCTAGCGATAGAACCAAGTGAAAGATGAATGCTGGACAGATGCGCCATTAATTCTGTGGTAGCAGGTCATACTAAAACATGCACAAATGTAAATTTATATACATGTATATACATGTTGATTTCTTTCTTCGAATTATTTATAAATATTTTAGATAAACAAGAACCTTTGCCCCAGACAACATGTCCAAAGCAACTTTTCTGCTTGTGAAACATTACAGACCATATTCTGAGAGAGTTAAAGGGTGATGTAGTGACTTTGGAATGTTATATTCCATGCATATTATATGTGTGTGCCAAATGCTATATAGATAGTATAATCCTATTGCAGGTCACTCAAACCTCAAGGTGGGGAATTTTAGAAACTGGCATGGAAACCCCCGTATTTAATTAGCACCTCTGAAAAACACATGCAATTTGCACCTTATTGTGAAAATAATATGTGAACATTAATATATTTTAATTACTTAGTCCATGGAAGCTACCCACCTTAAATGACATATTGTGTATTGGCAGTTTGAACAGTCATACCGTTATTATATGTCTTCTATAGCTAATATTTAGTAATGAGACTTTCAGCGGTAGTTTTGGTCAAAACAACATTGCAATCAAGTGTATTGGGTGATGACTCATAATCATGTGGTTCATGTCGATTGGTTGCCATGATCAACCCCCATGATAGAGTGTATCAGTTCTTATGAATAATATGATGCATGAACGGCCACAGTGCATTAAAGAACTATGCTGCCCTTAAATGTTAAAGGGTTGAATACCTGCAGGTACCCTGGGATGTATGATTTGTCCTATGGTGTTATGGTGTATCGTGTTATCTATAGTGTGGCTCTTATTTATTCTTATTGTTTTATTGATCGCTCATAACACATAAATACAGATCGTCATGATCTCATTACTGTCTCATGAGGGTAGTTAGATGGTAGAGGTAACTGGTAGATAGAGTACATTTTTACCCTATTAGTCCACATACAGAACATAATCAGTCAGGCTTAGTAAAACAAATTATTTGTTTAGGGTAACCCTACCCCCCTACAGGGCCGACCCTAATTTTTGTTGACAATTTTCCCCAAAAAAGGTAAATTTTAAAGTGTTTTTTTGTGGCAAATTTCTTCTTTTTCCCCCACAAGATTTACAACGTGCCTTGAGCTTTCTACATGTGGGCACTGATCATGTAATGACTGAGCTTGAAGAACACATTGTAGCACAGCATCATGACAATAGTTACACTATCTTATTAATTCGGTGGTAGCTTGCAGTAGAGGTCAAACTAATTTCCTTTCATTGACCACGACATGGCCATCATTGGGTATTTAGTCTCATCGCTTCTATCGAGATCAGAAGTGTAAATTTATATCCAGATAACATTGCGCTCAGGATCCCAGGGGGGGGGGGACAAGATCGCTTTCTAGCCAATTACTAGTATGACATTTTCGGCTTGACCTTTTTGGGTTTGGCATCAGCCAAAAGTAGGGGGTTGCCACGCCCCTTCAGACAGGAACTTTCTTTTGTCTTCCCAGCCAACTGTGGTACAAGAAATGTAAAACGAGATATTGTAGGAACACAACAGTTAGTCTTTAACATCCAATAGATCCTGATTAGGCTTTGGCGATACAGCAGTGCAGTGTGACTGAGGTCTGAGGCAGTGGGGAGGTGGGGTGTGTGTGTGCGGTGGAACAGGTGGGTGAGTTACAACTTGGGGGAGAGATAGATTTGCATAACGACTGCCTCCCACCCACTGACTGGATCCCACCGACCCCAAGAGCACTGAGGCATAACACAGCACATTGTAATAAAATCTACACTGGTCCCTCGGCCACCCATTGAGAGTCAGCCATAAGCATAGGCCGGCTGAGCACAGGTTGTCAGTTGTGGATGACAGGAGAACCCCATGTAACCCTATACCTCCATACCAAGACTGTGCCATTACTCGGGGTCATTCCTCAGCTTGTAGGCGATACATTTAGTTCATAATTAGCCTCTACAATAACTGTAAATAAAAAGCTAACATGTTCTCATAAGTTCATACGTTTCTAGAATTAGCAATATCAATGATTACCAATAGCTCCCTATACCTCACTGAACAAGGAAAGAAGACACAGACACGAAAACAAAACTCACACAACAAAAGGCAATGTGTAAGTAACTCGTCTTTGTTATTAGCAATAGACTAGTGCTTGGCCGGAGCTTGTGCCTAGCATTCTATTTCTGGTCAGCATAGGCAATTGCCCCCCCCCCTCCCACAAACACATGCTCCCAGGCACCCTGGGGATTAACCCATTTAGGGCGGAGCTCTTTTTTGACCATTTTACCCTTGTAGAGAATAGCCTGGGCTTTCCATAACTGAAAGAATTTCGCGAATAGCCCAATTATTAGTGAAACTATTAAGGGTCAAAGTATATCAAGATTTCTGAAAATGATATAACCCATATTTACATAAATACATTATCTAAAAAGATATGACGTCATAAATATGACGTCCTGATGTCAAAATTGGGTAAAATTTCCCCTCCCTTTCAACTGCAATATCCCAAATTTGAAGCATTGTAATAACTTGAAACCAATTTTATATGATGATGATAGGTAAATTTAATTTAAATTTTTATGTTGAGTGGCCATAGCCAAAGTTGTGTATTCTGTTACCATGGCAACCAAAATCAACAAAAATCGCTATTTTGGGATATATGGTTGCCATGGAAACAAGGATTTTCCACTGGAATGCATCAAAAATCATCAAATCTTTTGTTTCCGTCATTTTCAGCATGAAAAAATATTCAAAATCATTTTTGACCAAAAATAGTGATATTATTTGATAGGCCTATTTTTGATGATTTTGACCTTAGATATTGCTTTAAATATAGTAAAACCTTCATTAAATATTTTTCGACTTGCCATTGCTATATCTTCAATGGAAAAGAGTCTAGACACAGACACCTTGGACTCCCTAAAGACCAAGTTCCACAGATCAAGCTCAAAAAAATAATTTCGAATTTTTATGAAATTTTCACTGAAATTTTGTGCCTTAAAAATCCATTAAAATATGTTAAAAACGTCCTACATGAAGGACTTTATACTATGCTATTTACTATGCTATTTATATGCTAGGTGCAGTGGGCAAACAAACCACTGGACTAGTGGTTACCGGTACATGTGTCTGCACCATGAATCCACCAGTTATGAGCTTGCAATTAGTCAAATGTATCCTAAATGAGGCAAATACTATAACATACATGTTGTAACGGTATTAGATGTTGGCTTATTACTAGGAAGGAAAACGATGAGAGGAGAAGTTGTGATATAAGATAGTTCTCTATTGACGGAATGATGATACAGAATAAGAGCTACCGGAGCCTTTATGGCTAATGCTGCTGGATATCACAATAACGACTTAAGGTCTATTAGAACTCGCCTTGATAAAGGCGGGGAGTCAAGCTCGGCGGGGAGTCTCTCAGGGAGCACAGCACGTCCGTCCCGAACGAGAGCCAAGCAAGACTGGCGGCCCGCGCCGTCGTGCTCGCTTATATAGCACTCCGACGCGGGGCGCCCCCCTGCGGGACGGTGACGCACTATACTCCCCGCGAGACTCCCCGCGACTCCCCGTGGCGGAGACCCCCTCCGCTACACCCTCCCCTGCTTAGAATATTCCCACCCTTATACTTAGTGTTTCCCCGGATAACTGACTTATAATAAACAGGCTGTTTACCAAACCTGAGTTAGTTATTATTATCTGAACGCCTATGGCACAAGGTGTCGTAAATATATCCTTAATATGATTACACAGTCTGGACTACTCCGTAGTCGGAGATACATCATAACAATTAACAACCATTAACATCATGCAACTTTAAACTAATATGAGAGGGCCCTCTGGGCTGGCTGGTGACCGTTGACGCCCCTGGTACTGTCGGCGACGAACAAGGCACTGTCGGCGACGAACAAGGATCCCTGTCTTAACTCATGGACGGCACAGGTAGGCCCGACGGCGGGCAACAGCACGTGAATAGGTGACCGGATCGATGGATGAGGATGATGCTATGACCCCCTGTGTGGTGTGACGGCCACACAGGGTACCGGCGAGCCAGGCTCCTAACCGGAAGGGGGTGACGCGTAGGCGCCAACCCCGCGACGAGGCCCCTGCCTACTGCTTCTTCTGCAACACAAAGAGCCAGGTAAGTCATCTCCCTTTTAGGTCCTCCCGCGGCGCCTTGGTCGCCTCTCCCTACGTCCCCTTACCGATCTCCCTCTCTGGCCCGGCTCGGTCCTGTACTGGACCCCGCATCTCTGCTTACGTGTATGATGTACCAGCATCGTATACTTCCCTCCTCCCGTTAAATTGACCCCTCCCGTCATGATGCTTGCCCGCGTACCCCTAGTGGTAGCTCCCTTTTTAACTCACCGGTGGGGGTGGGGGTGCTGCGGTGGGCTGCCGGGCTCGTCTCCGCAGCCTATACCGGGTCCGGACGGACGCCACGACGTCGAAGGTGTCGTCTCCGAGGGCGACCAACCGGGAGTTGACCTCTCCTCCCGTAGCGTCGTAGTCCTCCCCCATGGACAAGGGAGGGAGCAGGAAGGCTGCCCACCGTTCCAGCCGCGTGGGGTCCCGTCCAGACACCAGCCACCATGGCATCCAGGCGGCAGGGGTATCGGGGGCGGGGGCTGCTGGGTGAGGGGGAACCGGTGGGGTCCTCAGGCTGGGGGAACCCAAGAGGGTAGCTGCGCCGGTCGACCGGGGCCTCCGCGTACTCCTCCGCGCACTGGGTGGGGTACGGCGGAAGGAGGTGCCCGGACCCCGCGACGCCGGAGGTGTCCCCCGGAAGAAGGGCGGCCCCCCAGAGGCAGCTGGAGCAGAGACCCGTCCGGGCTGGCTTGCTGTGGTGATCTGCGGGGACCGGTTCTCTGCGGCCGCCTTCTCCGCATACTTTCGTCGCGGCTGTAGTCTTCCCCATGTCCCAGGGTGGTTTGGTGCTGCCGGTCCGGCGTCGGTTGGCGGCGGTCCCGTTGCTGATGCCTGCGCACAGGCGGCTCGCGCCGCGCGGGGCTTGGTGGGAGGGGGCGGGGGATGCTCCGGGGACCTCCATTCCTCGGGTAGCACGGTGGGGGGCACTTCGTCGGATACGAAGGAGTCTAACCCCTCGGGTCGTCGTGTGTCACTCTGAGAAACGGTGGCTGAATGCTCAGCTAACCGCGTGACTTCGACTCCCCGGGACTCCTCGTAAGGGTAGAAGGTGACTTCCCTCTGGGGGTCGTGGGGGGGTAGCAGAACCGAGAAGGACCGGTCCCACTCGCCAGTCTCGGTGCACCCCGGTGTCACCACCACAGCGGAGGACCCATCGTGGTCCGCTAACATGTGCTGCAGCACCCCGGCTGGCAGAGTCCAAGGGGTGGGACCCCGGCGCCTCTCCTGGGCCTGTACGTACGTGGGGAGGTCATGGGGAGGTATGGCCTCCGTGCTGGTCTCCTCCTCCTCACTCAGCAAGTCGATGGCCACCCCCTTACTGTCCGGATCTGTGTCCGACTCCGTAGCATCGTCGAAGGAGAGGGGTAGGTATCGGGTGGCTTCGGCACAGTTAGGTGGGCCTGACTCCCCGACACTCCCCGTGGCGGTCGCGGCCGGGTTGGGGGGAGGCTCCGCACACCCGCTGCTGGAGGCCTTGGTGGCGAACTCCCCGCCACTCCCCGGGGTGGCTGAGGTAGGGTGCGGGAGAAGGGCTACCTCACCCCTCCGGGTTGACTCCCCGCTGGAGGCCTTCGTGGCGAACTCCCCGCTACTCCCTGGGGTAGCTGAGGTAGAGTGAGGAGGAAGGGCTGCCTCATCCCTTTGGGTTGCGTCTCCGGCCGCCGTGTCAGCAGGGAGCTCCTCCTCCTCGACCGTCTCCTCGATGGTGACGAGGAAGGAGGGTGTGCCGGGTGGGGGGGGGGGGTAGGGCGGCCTTCCGTACTATCGCCACGATGTCTTCCCCGCCGTCTGCTGCCGGTACGCTGGCCACCGTACAATCCATCGCCTCCAGCACGCGGGTCAGGGTGCTAATATTGTCCGCTTGGTCGCGAGCCACCTGGAGCGCACCGCTCACGGGGGCAGGGGCTGCGGTCTCCTGCGCCGCTCTCTGTGGGGCCACTGGGCTGCTAGGGGTTGCCCGGGTGACCGTTTCCGGGAACGGTTCCTCTCTCCCCAGCGTCGGCTCTATCGGAGGCTGGCGGGGTATCTGCTCCCCGGACGCTGTATCTTGGTACTGCCTCCCGGTTTCCTCCGGAGTGTGGGGGATGGAGGGTGTCTCCTGCCCCTGTTGGGGTGACATGAGGAGGAGCTGCACTGCCTGCTGGGCGTCCTCCTCGCTCACTCCGAGCCGCTGCACCTCCAGCAAGGATGGGGTACCCAAACTAAAGGCTGGCGAGGCTCCTAAGGAGGGGGGGGGGGGTACCGTGGGTGGAGACAGATGGGGTGGGCGACCGGTGCAGTGGTAGCCTCTCCAGCCGTACTCTCGGCTCTGGACCGGGTAAGGGGGAGGGCGGCACCTTCCGCTCAGCTTTTGTTGCCACCCGGCACTTTTTAGGTGGTGGGGGCTGGAGCTCCTCCCCGGCTTGCTGCCCTTCCTGCGCGATGCGGGGCGATCGGCGCGGTGTTTGGTGCAGCACCACTACTCTCTTGTCGGGCGGAGGCGCCTTGGAGGCGGCAGCCGACGCTTCCGGTAGGGGCCGCGACCCGGAGGGAGTGGGGGTGATGATGGAGGAGCCATCCGCGGACCCGTCCCGTGAGTCCGATGAGGAGGACCGGCTCCGGCTTCGCGCCCGGCAGGTAGGGGTTATGCTCCGCTTCTTGGGGAAGAGGCTACTGTCCCCCACCCATGGATGCTGATCCATGCCGTGCGCCTCCTTCAAGTGTCTCTGTATTCCGTACTTCCGCACGCTCGCAAAGCGGGAGCCGCTGTCCCCCTCCTTGCATTTGAGTAAGGGGCACAGCCAGCCCTGCGGGTATTCCTCATGGATGGTTTTGATGTGCCTTAACAGATTACACGTTTTGGTAAAGGTGGTGGCGCAGTGGGGGCAAGGGAACTGCCCTACCGGCGACTTACTTTTCCTCCCTCGGGCGTCCTCCTCCGTATCCTCCTTTTTCGGGGAGTCTGGGGGGGCGTCCTGTGGCTTCTCTTTCTCCCCCGGGGGCCTCCAGGGGCCGTCTCCTCCCCCTCCACCCGCACTGCTGGTACTCGCTGAGGCCATAACAGCTTCGCTGACTCCCCGCCGCGGGGAGTTCGGGCTGCCAGCTCGGCCCACGTGTCCTCCTTTCGTAATAGTACGGGATTCTCCCGCGTGCCTTCTCACCTCTGAAGCGCCCTTGTCCTCTCTTCGATGTCTGTCTCGCCGGGGAGGGGTGTCAGACCTCCGCTTGGTACTTGGACGCCTTTCCTTGGACCGGCTTCTATGCGGGGAGTCCTTGTTTTCGTTTTTCTTCAAGATGGCGGCCCGCTCACTCCCCTCTCGCGGCTTCTCGTTCTTCCGCGAGAGGTGGCGAGAGGAGTCGCGATCGTCTGCGCGACTCCCCCCACTCTTTTCCCCTCCCCGGGGAGTTTCGGCTGGCTCCCGCTCCTCCAATGGTGACCGCCGGGGTGCTATGGGGCTCCTTCTAGCTTCCCCCCGTACCTTGGGGATGGTAAACCCCGCCTTGCTCCTTTTCTTAGTCATTTTCTGGCCGAGACGCTGCCAGACGCTCATCAGTGAAGTAGTTTGCTGGTGAGTGCCCGTATGTAGCCGGGGAGTCGGCGGGGAGTTATGCCTCCCCCTACCAGGTGGCGCCACCGCTCCAACCTCCCCGTGGCGGGGAGTTAGTTTGGCGGTGCTGCCATGGCTCCACACCAGCCTTACGTGTGCTAAGGCTTCCCCCTCCCTTTCGGGCACCCCCAAAGGTGCCTCGGGGATCACCTTCAGCTGGTCAAAGGGGACTATCTTGGTAGTGGGGTCCCGTTTTATTTCGTAAATGGATCCGGCCACTTGGTGTGTAACTCGCCAAGGGCCGGTCCACAGACGCTGGAACTTGGGGCTCCGCCCAACCTTCTTTCCAGGGTGGTGGTAATACACCACCGCCCCCACCGGTATCTCCCGTAGTACGGCCCGTCCGTCATAATTGCGCCTCTGCCGCTCCACCGAAGTGCCGATGTGCTCCCGAGCCAAGGCGTGTGCCTTGGCCGTCTGCCTCTGAAGTCGGGCCACATACCCCACCTCGCCCTCTCCTACCCTCTCTTCGGGATCGGGGTACAGCAAGGAGAGGGGGGTATTAGTCTCCCGCCCCAACATCATCATATTGGGGGTAACGCCGGTGGTGGAGTGGACAGAGGATCGATAGGCGGACATAACCATGGGCAGATGCTCGTCCCAATCCTTCTGGTCCTCCGCCACCACCGCCGATAGGAGGGCTTCTATCGTCCGGTTGGCCCTCTCCACCAGTCCGTCCGAGCGGGGATTGAAGGCACAAGTCCTAGACTGCTTCACCCCCAAAAGCTCCACCACCCTGCGGAAGAGGTGCGACTGAAAATTTCGTCCCTGGTCCGAGTGGAGGCTGGTGGGGGCTCCAAAGCGGCAGACCACGCTCTCCACAAGCACTTTTGCTACGGTCGCCACCTCTTGGTTTGGTATGGCTAGGGCTTCCCCCCACTTCGTGAAGTAGTCGATGATGACAACCACATAGCGGTTGTCTCGTGGGGTTATGGGTAACGGACCCATCACGTCGATGGCCAGTCTTTCCATCGGAAGACCCAGCCCTATATGTCCCATGGGGGCGCGCCGTGGGTGGGGAGGGGGCTTCCTCTGCAGACACTTCTGGCAGGTGGCTGTCCAGTAGGTGACGTCCCGACGAAATTCCGGCCAGTACCATTTCTCCTGAACCTTCCTTATAGTCCGGTCCCGACCGAAATGGCCTATCATTCCGCCTCCGTGGGACGACTCCCATGCCTCCTCCCTCCGTTTCTCTGGCACGAGGATCTGGAATGCCCGCACCGTCCCTGGTACAAACCACCATCTCCCCAGAAGACCCTTGCGAAGTTCGATACGGCCTAGCTGGCTGGCCAACGACTTCAAGGCGTATGATCCTTCCGCCAGTTCTGCGGGAGGGGGGGTGGAGCCGGTCTCCACCCACTGGAAAACCCTCCCCAATACTGGGTCGTCCCTCTGGTCGCGGATCCAGTCGTCCCGGATTTCCGACGATACCTCTGGATCTGCGGCCCCCTGCCTGGTGACTGCCCTGACGGAGGGTGGCATTTCGTCATCCTCCCCATTCGTGCGTCCGCACTGCCGGCACGGTATACGGGAGAGGCCATCTGCGTTCCCGTGCAAGCGACCGGGTCTGTGCTCGATGGTATAATCATAGGTGTCGAGGATTGAGATCCACCGTGCCACCTGGCCCTCCGGCTCCTTGAACGAGGTTACCCACTTCAACGCAGCGTGGTCGGTACGTACACGCACATTACGGCCCAGCAAGTAATGCCTGAACTTTTTTAGTCCGAAGATAACTGCCAGGAGCTCCCGTCGGGTGACGCAATAATTGCGCTCCGCTGGGTTCAGCGTCCTGCTACCGTACGAGAGAACGATCTCCGACCCGTCTTGATCTTGGGAGAGTACCGCACCCAGTCCACTGTCTGAAGCGTCGGTGTCGAGGATGATTTGCCCCTCCTCCCGGGGGTACCCGAGGATGGGTGCTTCGATCAGCCTCTTCCTCAGCTCCTCGAAGGACCGTTGGCACCCCTCATGCCACTGGAACATCCGTCCTTTCTCTGCTAAGGAGGTGAGTGGCTTGGCCAGGGTGGCAAATTCGGGGACAAACGAGCGGTAATACCCCGCCAAGCCGATGAAGGTTCTCACCTCCGTCAGACTGTTAGGGATCGGCCAGTTTTGCACCGCCTCTATTTTGGCGGGATCGGTGGAGATACCCCTCTCGTTCACGACGTGACCCAGGAAGGCCACCTCTCTTCTTGCTAGGTGACACTTTGAGGGCTTCACCTTGAGTCCAGCCGACTCCAGCCGGTTCAGTACCTCCCCCAGTCGTTTTAAGTGCCCCTCGAAGTCCCTGGAAAACACCACAATGTCGTCCAGGTAAACCAGACAGGATGTCCACTGCAGGCCGCGCATGGCTACCTCCATCAACCGCTCGAACGTCCCCGGGGCATTGCATAAGCCGAAAGGCATTACGGTAAACTGGAAGAGGCCCCGGTGCGTCGAGAAGGCTGTCTTTTCCTTATCCTCAGGAGCCATGGCGACCTGCCAGTAGCCGCTGACCAGATCCATGGTGCTAAACCAGCGGGATCCAGCCAGCGTATCCAGGGAGTCGTCGATCCGGGGTAAGGGGTACGCATCCTTCCTCGTGACATGGTTGAGCCGGCGGTAGTCCACGCAGAATCGCATGCTACCATCCTTCTTCTTCACCAGGACTACCGGGGAGGCCCACGGTCCCTCCCCTGGCTCGATGGTCCCGGATTCCAACATTTTATCCACCTCCATGTCAACCACGGCCCGCCGATGGGGGGGCCAGCCTCCTCGGTGGCATCCGCAGTGGGGGACTATGCCCGGTGTCAATCTTGTGCTGCACGGCGGTGGCCCTCCCGGTATCCCCGGGATTCAGCTGGAATGCCCCCTTGTGCCTCCTCAGCAGCTCACTGAGGGGCTGCTGACATTCCGCCTCCACCCCTTGTGTCAAAAGTCGGATTACTCCCTCGGTTTCCTCTGTCATGGGTAGGGGTTTATCTCCTACCATCCGGCATCTCTCTCCCGTCTCCACTCCCCCGGGCGGAGGTGGCAGCGTTACTGGCTCCAGTGAGGCCACCGTCATATCTTTATAAATGATCACGGAGTCTTGCCCCGGGTTGAAGATGCGTAATGGTGTGGAGCCCTCGTCTCGGACGTCGACCAGGCCCCGCCCTACCAGGAACCCCCGCTTCTCCTCCACCTCCCGGAGCCCCTCCACGAGGCCCTCCTCCTCGCCTTGCCAGTCTCCTACCAAGTACGCGTTGATAACCGCTTCCTCCCCTGCTTCGATCACCGCCGTCCCGCAGCTGATGACTCGGCACACTCGGATGTCCTCCTCCTCCTCGGGAGGATCGTCTAGGACCAACCGTTCTCGAGCGAGGTCCACCAGGAAGCGAGATTGTAATAGGAAGCTAGTTCCCAATATGACGTCAGTTGGAATCTCTGTTAGTTCAAAAATCACAGGCCACGGCCGGTCTCCGATAACCACCGCCGTCCATACACGCCCGTGCAGCTTCATCGGCCGCCCCTCCACCGAGTAGACAGCTTGCGTGGTGTCCTCCAGGCGGCCTGGCTCCCCGTGGGTCCGCCACTATGATAGGGCCAACAGATTGACGGAAGCCCCGGTGTCGACCAAGCACACCGCAACACTCCCTTCTATCTTGCCCTCCACCAGGAGGCCGGACCCTCCCCTTTCCAGGCGGCCCACCACGATCTCTGTCCTCTGCCTCATCCCATCGCCGACCCTACAGTGGCTATCCTGTAGGGTCGTTTCTAGTTTCCCGCCCCCTCTGTCATTGTGGGCGCGAACTGCGCGGATGGAGGTGCCGCGGAGTAGCCGAACTGCACCGCCTCGGGACCCACGGGTGTGAATGGTATCGGCGCCGGCGGCGCGGAGGGCATGACCATCATTTGTCCTGCGGCCCGCACGGTTCCGGTCTGACCCGCTGCTCTTGCGTCAGCTGCTGCCATCTGGTCCCTCCATACCGGACAACCTGATCGCTGGTGGCCCAAAGCAGCACAATGGTAGCACCGCATCTCGGATAAGGGAGTCCTGGAAGGATTGCGGGGCCGGTCGGAACGGTCCCCTCCGCCCCTTCTCTCCCCCCCTCGCCCGGCCGAGGAGTGAGAGGGGTTGGCCAGAGCGTTGGTAACCGTCTCCCGGAATCGAGCCGCGGCTTCCCTCTCTTTCGCTGCGTCTTCCCGCAGAACTCGAACCTCTTCTCCCATGGTTTGAGCCGTTGCTCTCACCGTCTGAGAAGGCTGCCCGTGTGGCCGCATACAGGCCTCTGCATGTAACGCTACTTGCACGGCCTCCAACAGTGTAGCGGCCGTGCTCTGGTGTATCCACAGTTGGAGCTGGTGATCTCCGAGGCTATCCACGAAGCGATCCTTAGCCATACAATCGATGGTGGCCAGGTCAGCTTGCGGGTAGGCAAGACGAGTTACCCGAGCGATATCCTCCGCGTACGACTGCAAACACTCCCCTTTTCCCCTCTCCTTAGAGCGGAGTAGGGCATTGTACATCGCACTTTGGTTCGGTGGCTGGAAGCGTGCTACGAGGGCCTCCTTCAGGCGAAGATACCCCTTCTCGGAGTTGGGCTGGATACCTGCTAGCAGGCGGCGTGCCATCCCCGTTAGGCTCAGACCCAGGAAGAGGCCTGCCGTGCTCTCATCCCAGCCGTTCACTTCCGCGCATAGTTCAAAGTGGGCGAGGTATTCCGTTAGGGAGCCTATTCCATCGAACTTAGCCGGGGTGTAGACCGGCTTGGCCTTGCGCTCCGCGTTAGACCATTCCTTACTCGTCTCCCCCGCCACAGTGGGTGTTCCCGCCTTCTCCTCCTTCGGCCTACCCAGGAGGGCTGGTGGAGTTCTCCCCAGGTGCAGGGTACTGGGTTGCGCCGGAAGCCCCACCGGGGGGTGCGGAGACCAGATGGAGGGGCCGACGGGACCGTACCCCCCGAAGCTTCCTCCCATTTGCCGGGACTCCGGGTTGCGCATGGCCACGGTTGCTGCTGCCGGTAGAGTGGGCGTCGCCCCATGCCCAAAAGGGTAACGTTCCCCACTCTCCCTAGTTGGTACTTCCCCCCTATTATTACGGCTCTGAACGGCGTAAGAAGGGAGTGGCCGGGGAAGCTCCCCCTGGGGTGACGGTATGGGGTATGTGCCCCAAGCCTCCTTCTCACCCCTCTGCACCTCGCTGCGGATGGCCTCCCTATACGCCCCTTCCCGGCGGGTCACCTCCGCTCGGGCTGCCTCCACGGCCACAATCTCCTTCTGTACTGAGTCGGCGCGGAGCGCCACCTCCTCAGCCATCTCCCTTCTATCCTCCTCTGCTTCCCGGAGCATCCGTTCTTCCTCCCTGGCCGCGGTCTCGGCTGCCATTCTCAGACTGTTCTCCGCCGCCTTCCGCTCTACTTCCCTCCTGGCTACTTCAAGCTGGTTAACCTGCTCCACCCTCTCAGCTTCCCGGCGGGCCGCCGACTCCCTCACCTGTCGTCGGATCACTTCTAGCACCGCGGGATCCACCCCTGCCTCGGTAGCCGGCGTGGTGGGGGCACTACCGGCCCTTATCCCTGACTCCCCGCCCCGGGGAGTCACCTCCCCGCCGGGGGGAGTTGCTGTCTCTCCGGTTAGACTGCCCCGAGCGGACTCCCCGCCCCGGGGAGTCGCCAACGCTACTCTGGGTGAGTCTTCTCGGGGGGTTTCCTCTCGAGGTGGCCGGCTGGCCCCTTCCGTCTCTCGCTGACCTCCCCCAGCTCCCCATGGGATGGTATCGGCCTGGCTGGACCCGAGACTGGCACCGGAGGTAGGCCTCCCCTCACCGACGGCCCCCAGACCGCCCAAATTACCCGCGAGCAACTGCCATCTCTCATCTTGGACCCTCCTTTCTTCCTCCAGCTTCCGAATACGCTCTTCCTCGCCGGTGCGCCAGTCTATCACCCACTGTCTCTGTTTCTCAGTTTCCCCTGCATCGCCGGCAGCCACCACGTCCTCTGTTGGGAGCCCCTCTATAGGATTTTCGAACCCCGGCGGTGCCTCCACCTCCGGCATCCTCAAGTAGATGCCATCTCCTGCCGGCACTTCCCTCCTTCTCCCCACTGCTAGGTCTGCCATCCTTCTTTCTACTGCTTCCAGACCTGTATCTAAGGATAAACCATCCATCTTCTACCAGGCGTGTTGTTCGTCTCTAAAATAAACCCGACTGTCACCACTGTAACGGTATTAGATGTTGGCTTATTACTAGGAAGGAAAACGATGAGAGGAGAAGTTGTGATATAAGATAGTTCTCTATTGACGGAATGATGATACAGAATAAGAGCTACCGGAGCCTTTATGGCTAATGCTGCTGGATATCACAATAACGACTTAAGGTCTATTAGAACTCGCCTTGATAAAGGCGGGGAGTCAAGCTCGGCGGGGAGTCTCTCAGGGAGCACAGCACGTCCGTCCCGAACGAGAGCCAAGCAAGACTGGCGGCCCGCGCCGTCGTGCTCGCTTATATAGCACTCCGACGCGGGGCGCCCCCCTGCGGGACGGTGACGCACTATACTCCCCGCGAGACTCCCCGCGACTCCCCGTGGCGGAGACCCCCTCCGCTACAATGTTGTATGTTGTATAGTGAAGTATGAATATTAAAACACAACAGAAGCAATTAAAAATAACATTTAAAGTAATGACTGAGGTGTGTGGGTATATCATGATGAGGTTACCGGACCACGTGTAGCCTGTGTTTACCCACACTGTGACGAAGCAGAACTCTATATGTTACCTTCCCTATATACTAGGTAGTTTCAGCATATAGACCATACACCCTTGGGGATCATACCGGGATCATACTAGGCTTTGTCTCACGCATGCACGGGTTAGCTCTCCCACGTGAGAGAAGAGACGTTTAGAGCGTTATCTTAATAAGACAATTAAGACAGTCTTAATAGTCTTAACATTGGGTTAGCGAACCCTTTTTCCTACCCTAACGTCACCCTAATCTATTATAACTACAAAAAAAAATCCAGTTATGGTTGGCTAACCCATTTACCTACCCTTACGTCACCCTAATGTATTATAACTCAAAAAAAATTGAAATGATTTATTTTTTAATGATGGAAGCGGCCCTGCGTAAGACACTGAATTTAAGACTTTAATTAAGACTTAAGATTAAGATAACGCTCTAAACGTCTGTCTTCTCACCTGAGAGAGCTATCCAGTATTTGCGTGTCTCACCATATCGGGCCAATGTGAAAGCCTTTGCCAGGGTGCCATCTTTGACTCCATGGGTGTCATCTTTGACTGGCTTGACAGAAAACGGTTTATTTAGGGCAGATGAAGATATAAATGGACTGAGAAAGTTAATGCAGGTTCTGAGGGTTAAAATAAGTTAATTATTTTCAACATTTGTTATATTTATATATGCACCCTTGTACATACCGGAATGGATGGGATGTGCTCAATTGACTGATTAAATTAGTTTTCCCCATGTCACATTACGGGTATATGGATTGCAATTACACCCCATACAACAGCAAATTGTTCTATCAGAAATTGTCCTTTATGTTAAACCAAATAAAACTTTCCTACACAATTTGCGTTACCCCTCGTTTTGAGTGAGATATATAAGATATCCAATGTCTTTAAAGTTTCACCCTCACCTCTCACACGCCTATAGCCCACTGGGGCGACACCTAGTGGTGCTTTCAGGTAATCTGATGCCGCCACCAATAATAATGATAGTCTCCTTATTATGTCCTTACATTTAGCACATATGTGAGATGCGTTTCACCCAATTGATAATGCTGAATTACAATGAAAAGAAAAGAGACAAGACACACAGAGTTAAACATGCACTGTAAAAAGTTGTTGTTCGTGAACAGCAATATGTGCTGTAACTATACAGTACTTTAGCTGTAAAAGATAATACAGTAACTTTTGCTGTACACATACAATTCTGTTACTGTAGATGCAGGTTCGAATCCCATAACCAGCAACCAGAGGGAGAGAGAGCAGAGAGGTTGGAGGGAGTACCATACTACACAGCTCAAATATGACCTGATCTTTTCAAAAGCCTATTGATGCAGGCTACATATAAGTGATTGCCCCTCTAGCTCAGTTGGTAGAGCCGTGGGAGATGTAGTCTGAGGGTCAGCAGTTCCAGTCCCGGCAGGAAACTCTCACACAAACTACATTTCTCCTGATGCAATTCTAAAGTATAATATATTTTGGTACACTGAAATGTTACTATTATAAAATATGCAGAGGATAAGACCAATGTATCTCAACAATCTGCATGAAAGATAGTAAAATTTACTTTGAAAAACATTTATAGGCCATCAAGATTACACTCCAACTAATGGTAGTTCAGTCCTTATTAGTACATTACTGCAATAGGGTAATTTTCATATTAACCCATAAGACATGAAAAGTCTAGTTCTAAAATTGTCCCCAGGGATCCAGTGTTGACCTCATTACCATTCACACATAAGTAGGAGGTGTTTCAATGCACCTGACATGGATTCACTGGTGTAGTGGTCATGGTTCAGGACTATGGATTGGAACCTGGGAGTTCAAATCTCCAAGATGTTGAATACGTGAGCCTTTTTAGAACTCAGGTCTGCGTCTACAGTAGATTCTACTGTAGGTCTACAGCAGAATTTATTGGAACCAAAGTTGCCCCCAATAGTTGCTGTACAGGAACACTACTTACTTCTAACAGTGTGAATATATATGGCACTCTGGTGGCATGTTGAGATACATGTATCTTCTAAAGTACAAATTCTTCTACAAGTACAAATCAATATCAAATATCAAGGTCAGTTCTATTTTGCTGAGCAGAACGAATTAGACAAAGGAATACAATTATGTGGCTATATATAGAGGTAAGTGTCACAGTGGATTAAAAGGAGACCCAATATACAGAAGAAACATAGTGTAAAGTATTAAACAGGTATATGTGTGAGGTGTGGGGTAGTGTTACCAGGTTAAGTCTGCACATGCGATTAATAAAAGGGAAGGGGTATTGGGGTTTTATTGGGGGAAACATAGGTTATGATTATGCTTGGGAATAGGTCGTGTGGATAAAGAAGAACCTGCGCACATGGGTGAGACAGTTGAATATCATTCTTCTTCTTTAACAGAATATACTTGACACATTGACCCCTCTACACTGAAAAACTCTGGACAGCTCTGGAGTCTGTAAGGTCGTCCTACAGGACGACCCAAGGGTCTTCTAAGTGAACAGGATGGAATCAACTAGCTTCAACTTGTCAAATTGACAACCTGCCAAGTTACCATCCCACAAGACGACCCTAGACTTGTCAAGGTCGTCAAACTAAGATAGTTGATGCAGGCCTAGATTAGCCACAGCTGGTGCTGGTCATTGCATAATGGTGGTAGGTCTAGGGTTTCAAATGTATGAGTTTGGTCTGGTTCCAGATGACAAGATTATTTTATCAATTTGTTTAAATACACAACCACATATAGAGGTGATATTTAATACACTAGTGCCACCAAGGATTCACATAATGTATCACCAAGTCTTTACTGAGAATAGGCTACTCTCCAGCTATGGACTATAGGCTTGTGTGTGTATAATACCAATATAAGGTGCATGCACCTACTTGTGCCCTGGTGAAAGACACAAAAGAGGTGTCTTCCTTCTACACATGTGCTCTGTTTTTTAAATGTTGTCAAAAGTATGCATTCATTACATTATCTTACTTTTTCTCTAGATACTTCACATAATCCTCCATATTAACATATATGTATTGTAATACTCAGTATTATATCAACATAGGAATTAATCAATTTGTTCCCAAGGGTACATATTTATGCTAGGTAATGGCCACCAGCAGGGAGAATGGTGAATCACCTCTAGACAAGTTTAGGGCTGGCATATGCCAGGTAGCTCTAGATGGGTCTTCTTACTGAAGAGTTTTGCTTGCCAGCCCCTCTCCTTGTCAAATTGACAAGGCAGTGCCAGGTTTGCCGACTCTGGATTTTTTCTGTGTAAGCACCTACACACTACATCTATGTATCGATACAGTATCTAGTAATAATTTATGGAATAGGGCACGGGATATGACCTTAAGTGCGCAAATCTCGGTACCCCTCCAGCGACAGTCGGAGTGGAGCCGGGACAGGTACTCAGCTCTATATATAAGGGCGCGGGGGCTTTAAGTGCGCTCGAGACTCTATGGGGACGTCCAGAGACCTCATAGGACACTCATAGCTATATATAGATTTACAAATAACTTCCTATTCTTCCTAATATACATCAGGTAGTGCGTGTGCTTCGGAGAATGCAAATTTTCTTGTTGAGCTTGCTATATACAAATATACTGTACACTACAAACCCAGGGTGTTGTTTCTCCACATAAGACGGACCTCAGCAATATGCGGACAACAGTATAGTATGTATCGGAACGGGACTATAGTTAACTACTGTTTATTACTCAATCGACCTGCAGCCAATCAGAGGCCTCCATTTGGTCACGTGACCGGAAGTGACCTACTTAGGGGATTAGTGGTGACGTCACGTGACCTAGTTAGCCAATCAGAGGCCGCCATTTGGTCACGTGACCGGAAGTGACGTCATATGACCTACTTATGGACCTGAAGTGACGTCATATGACCTACTTAGGGGACCGGAAGTGACGTCATATGACCTAATTTAGGATCACGTGACCGGAAGTGACCTGATGAGTCACGTGACCGGAAGTGACGTCACATGACCTAATGGCCAACCGGAAGTGAGTGACCTCATTGAGGATCACGTGACCGGAAGTGACCTCATTGATCACGTGACCGGAAGAAGAAGAAGAAGAAGAAGTTTTTTGTTTAGGAAGTGAGGGTCTTTAGGATCACGTGACTGGAAGCGACGTCGTCACATGAGTGACGCTTTAAGAGACTGCACGACTTACTAGTAAAAGAAGACGTATGAAAATAAAAACACAACAATAATTTATTACATTTTTTTATTTCTTTTTTTTCAATCTTGATAAACACTCTATTTTTGAAAAGATGCACTCAATCAAGCAATAACGCGCTTATTATTTTTTTTCATATCTCTAAAGGACTCGTTGTCACACCGTCAGAATGCACGCGACGCTTATAATACAAGTAGCGCACGCCGTCTTTCTCTATGGTGTAGGTGACCATTTTGTTTCGCACCACTTTGAAATTTCTATTTACAGCAATGAGAGTTTTTCGTTGGCGAAGAACATCCAAGAAGTCGTCTGGTTCCTTAGGGTTTTGTTTCTTCTGTACGCCTTTTGCACTCCATTTTTTGGATTTTCTTTCACCAGTGTCGCTGACTCGATCGTAGCAAATGTAA
The DNA here is from genome assembly GCA_947462335.1 of Harmothoe impar. NCBI lineage: Eukaryota > Metazoa > Annelida > Polychaeta > Phyllodocida > Polynoidae > Harmothoe > Harmothoe impar. Next base: position 22,768,389 of record OX381721.1, on the reverse strand, counting down.
GTCTTAGGGTTGAGACTTAGGATCCCGTCACCTTCCCACTCCGCTTTCATAAGCCCCGAAGTTCTCAGATCGTGAAGGTACCGTCTCTCACAACATCCGCCGGGCGGCGGACACCATTCTCGCACTCTTTCCGTTTTTGTCTTCATGAAAAGCTCTAAGTGATCGTCGCACACCGCTGTCGGAAGCCACTTTCGTTTCTCTCTGAAGTACGTCTCTCTCAGGCGAGGTTTGACTAGGTCATCCAACGTGTCACCGCTGAGAGCCATGTAAAGACTGTCGGTGTCCATTTGACAAAGGGCATAATCGCGCCGATCGACGAATCTATCCAAGAAGTCGTATGTGAACTCTAACATTTTCAACTTCGCGTACTGGTATACCATGAACCCTATTTGAATAGGGAGGTTGTTCTTGACTGTTTTCGGTTGTAGTTCGACTTCAAACAGATCGGAACTCAACTCAGACGCCTTTTTGAAGCGCCACGAATTGGCCAATAGTTCGAACTTCCGACTGTCAGTGTATCTCACCGCCGTGTGTTTTTCTTTGTTGCAGATTGTTTTACCGTACGTAGCGTTTCCCATTAACTTGTAACAGTCTGACAGAATTTTCTCGTTCTCGTTCACGTCGCCACGTCTTCGCGCCGCCGTTACTTCGTCCGCGAAACCGGCAAAGGAGCGTTTAGGTAGGTATTCTACGACCAGCTGCACTTTGGTGACTATCAAACCGTGCTCTAAATACCACTTGAGAAGCGGCGTTCCCAAGAGAATATTTTTTCCGTGGTAACTCCCTATCAGACATCTCTGAGGCGTGTTCAACAGCTTTTCTTCCTGCGCAAAGTCTGACATGTGAGGTCCTATGTCCGATTTTGAAACGGTCACATTCTTGAAAACGGGGGTCATTTCTTCGAAGTAGTCTCGTAGGTGAGGCGGCGTAGTGATGTCCACTTGAACTAAACCGAACATTTTCTCCTCTTTCACAGCGGAAAGGATGTCGCTCTCGCTCATCGCGTTTCGAGACACTTTCAAAGCGTCAACCTTCCAGCGTTGTTGGGAGACCTTAACCCGCTCATCTCGACGCTTCATCTCTCTCCATTCGCACTCCCACACGACGACCAGCTTGTGACCTAGCGCTTTCAAGTAAGCGCTTACTCTAGTTGTTCTGTCGCGTCTCTCCTCCCTCAGTGAAGCGCACTGATATCGGTGCGACGGTATGCACTCATGAGCGTGGAACCAACACCCGTGAAACTGGAAAACCGTATTAGAGGCCACGTGAAACCCGTCCACGCGAATTCTCCGACAGCCTACAACCATCTCGCCGCCGTTCAAAGCGTGGCGCAGTTTCACGTCGCGGTCGTGCTCTACGAAGCGTAACCACTCCAAAGCGCTGTGAGAGTTTCTTTGCCTAATTTCGGGCTTGAACTCGGTCTCAGGTCGTCTCACCGCGTAATAGCCCGTGCAGTGCGCTTCGCTCATGCAGCGCAAGTACAGAGAGTTAGCGTCTAGTCCTAGGATGTGTTGGCACGGTCTCGCTTCTTCGCCGTACTTGTGCTCCCTTATCCGCGTGGTGCCCTTCTCGTGAAATCTATGGAAGATGATGGAAGGACCGCCGACTAGATTTTCTTTGATCAGAGCGTGGAGGACGGCGTCGAACTGGGGGAACGTTGTGAACGCGTCTTCTAGGTTTTGGAAGAGGAACCGTAAAGTCAAACCGGCGAGAGAAACTCCGTCTTTCAACATGTCAATGCCGCGATCTTGGAAAAATTTAGCGTGATTTTTCAGAGCTTCTATGAAAGGTTTGACGTCTTTGTTGTTGTAGTGGATCAAGTAATCTTCCATAGTTTGCATCTTCTCGTCGGACCAAACTTTCTGACATGCGGCGTAGTCGGATTCGGACATTTTGACGCCCGTCAGTTCGCTGTCAAAAGCCGATCTCGGTGGCAGTGTTCTGTTTGCCAGTTTCCTGGTAGACGTCATCCATTCGTAAGGAAAGTGACCTTTCTCTTCGTTCCTGGTGAAAGCTCGCAAATAGGTCGCGTAGTTGTAACCGGGTGCCAAATAGTTGACTACGTCCAAGAAAACTGTGTGCTGTGTGTAAACCGCCAAGTATTGATTGCTTCTCTTTATGACGCTGAATTCTTGGTTTCTTTGGTCTCCGGAGGCAAAGAACGAGTGAAGGCGTATTTTGATCAGGTTCAAGTCGTAACGCCCCGAGTTGAAGCCCACGACTGGAGCTTGACGGATGTATCTCAGAAGATGCTTCTTCAGTTGAACTAACGGGTGTCTGGTCTGAGCCGCAGCGAAGCCGCCTGGAGAGGGGGTGAATGTCACCTCCTCCAGCAGGAGAGCTTCACCTATCGCCGCATCTAACTTCGCTAACGTCGGTCGGTAAAGTTCTAGCACAGCTTCCCCAATGACTTTGGCGTTCTCGTTTATGTGATTTAAAACTCGGTCCAACAAGGGGTCGGAATCTGCGTCGGATTCTCTGACGAAGCAGACGGGCCCCTCCCACCCCGGAAAGTCGGATGCAACGCTAGCCGACAAAGGGACGTGATCCCACAGCAGGGACACGTGTTCCGTCGACGGTTCTTTGCACGGTCTGAAGAAAGCCTCGAAATCGAAGGCAATCTTGTAAGGGTAGATTCCGGAATGTCCGTCGGGGGGAAAAATGGAGAAGTCTGCTAGCGCTTCGAAAATCGTTCTCGAATTTTGGTAGATGCCACCTACGTAGCGCAACTTGACTTGTCGGCAAGAGGAAAGCTGGTTCCTGTGTCTCTTCAGCAAGAACTCGGCGGTGAACGCCGCCTTACACTTGCAACATTCGTATATGCCCGCGTACGCGTTGAAGTCCGTGACGAGAGAGAAGTGCAAACCACCTTTCGCCGTCAGGTGTAGGTTGACTTTACCTCGGGCGGCCAGAGTTCTGGAAGGCGGTCTGATCAGAGTAACGCGTCTTCTCAACTTCCGCCCCGGCACCTGACGCGACGCGGTGTAAACCGCTATTTGTACGTCAAACAAGTTCTCTGACGCGGGTAAGTCGCGGATGTTCAAACCCGGAAAGGATTCAGGTGTGGCAGCGGGACAGAACTGACGTAACAAATCTGAAGCGCGCTTGCTGGTGTTGTATAAGTGAAAGGAAATGCAGCGGAAGATGCAGAGGTTGTCCTTGTTGGGAAAATCTAACACGCCGCTTCTCTTTCCAACTCGACCGGCCTGAGTGATCCTACCGCCTATGGGAAATTCCCCCGGTCCCATGTAAACGCAAATGTTCAAATTGGTAGGAAAAAGAACGTGCCACTTGGTGTCAGCGTCGCAAAGTTTCCGTACTTCCTCGCAAGCGACGGTGTTTTCCATCTTTCCAAAGTTTCTGAATTAGTTATAGTAGGGAGCGGTTGTATGAGAGTTGCGTTGTTCTGGGAGGGGTGAAAGTAGCGCAGTTTGCTCTTGTCTTCTCTGTGTTGTAAGAGTAAGCCTACCGAGAAACCCACTTTGTATCTGAATCTTTGTGTCAAGTGAATGCGACGCATAGTATCTACAGCGTCACTCAACTCGCCGGTTGGTAGCCTGAAGTTTGTTACACTCACGGGAGTCCCGTGCATCCTGACGCACGTTTGTATCGCAGGCCAATTCGCAGTGAACGTTTCCTCCCCGTTCGGTACAGCACATATGCGCGGAGGGATGGTCACCCCGTCCAGAGATTCGCGTCGACAGGCGATCTTTCGGCAATCGTCTTCGCCGCATAGAGGGCAAAACTTAGGTATTACTCTACAATTTTCTACGTGTCTCTCGTGGTTGTACGGTCTTTAAAAAATTTTGAAACACTTTTCGCATACGTACTGCGTCATGTTTTTTCACTCAGTTACCAACTACTTAGCTGTCTAACTATCTATCTATCTATCAATCAATCTATTTGTCTATCTATCTATCTGTCTGCTGTCTGTGTATCCGTCTGTCTGTCTCATACAGCGTACGTCAAACACTGTGTGTGTGCGCGCGTGAGCGTTGAGCGTCTCTCATTCCAAATCTATACCGAGAAATTTGAGAATAATCTCTGTTTTGTCATCCAACTCTTTGAGCGCTCTGGCGGACAGCGTCACCCCCTGCTGTGTGGGTTTTTTGTCAGGACCTTCATACTTGCGCACGTGGATGAGGTTCTTACCGCTGTAGTAGCTCACAGCTGCGTACACTTCGCCCTCCTCATCCAGCACTGCGAACCAGGGGGTGTGATTAGGTCTTCCTTGCGCGGACGCTGTGTCGCGTATGCGCACCACTGCGCGGGTATCGGCGATGCGTGCTATTAGCTCGCGCAGCGCGTCGGCAGTGAAGTGCACTCGCTTGCTTCTGGTCAGAGACGCCTCTTTCACCTGGCCGTCTTTTGTGTAGCGCGGCCTCCTAGACAGTCTGGCCACGTCCTCCCAGATCTCCAGCGTCAAAGTCCCGTCTAAGCAGAACTCTAACCCGAGAGGACAGGATGGTTTCTTCGGTCTCCGGAGGCAAAGAACGAGTGAAGGCGTATTTTGATCAGGTTCAAGTCGTAACGCCCCGAGTTGAAGCCCACGACTGGAGCTTGACGGATGTATCTCAGAAGACGCTTCTTCAGTTGAACTAACGGGTGTCTGGTCTGAGCCGCAGCGAAGCCGCCTGGAGAAGGGGTGAATGTCGCCTCCTCCAGCAGGAGAGCTTCACCTATCGCCGCATCTAACTTCGTTAACGTCGGTCGGTAAAGTTCTAGCACAGCTTCCCCGATGACTTTGGCGTTCTCGTTTATGTGATTTAAAACTCGGTCCAACAAGGGGTCGGAATCTGCGTCGGATTCTCTGACGAAGCAGACGGGCGCCTCCCACCCCGGAAAGTCGGATGCAACGCTAGCCGACAAAGGGACGTGATCCCACAGCAGGGACACGTGTTCCGTCGACGGTTCTTTGCACGGTCTGAAGAAAGCCTCGAAATCGAAGGCAATCTTGTAAGGGTAGATTCCGGAATGTCCGTCGGGGGGAAAAATGGAGAAGTCTGCTAGCGCTTCGAAAATCGTTCTCGAATTTTGGTAGATGCCACCTACGTAGCGCAACTTGACTTGTCGGCAAGAGGAAAGCTGGTTCCTGTGTCTCTTCAGCAAGAACTCGGTGGTGAACGCCGCCTTACACTTGCAACATTCGTATATGCCCGCGTACGCGTTGAAGTCTGTGACGAGAGAGACGTGCAAACCACCTTTCGCCGTCAGGTGTAGGTTGACTTTACCTCGGGCGGCCAGAGTTCTGGAAGGCGGTCTGATCAGAGTAACGCGTCTTCTCAACTTCCGCCCCGGCACCTGACGCGACGCGGTGTAAACCGCTATTTGTACGTCAAACAAGTTCTCTGACGCGGGTAAGTCGCGGATGTTCAAACCCGGAAAGGATTCAGGTGTGGCAGCGGGACAGAACTGACGTAACAAATCTGAAGCGCGCTTGCTGGTGTTGTATAAGTGAAAGGAAATGCAGCGGAAGATGCAGAGGTTGTCCTTGTTGGGAAAATCTAACACGCCGCTTCTCTTTCCAACTCGACCGGCCTGAGTGATCCTACCGCCTATGGGAAATTCCCCCGGTCCCATGTAAACGCAAATGTTCAAATTGGTAGGAAAAAGAACGTGCCACTTGGTGTCAGCGTCGCAAAGTTTCCGTACTTCCTCGCAAGCGACGGTGTTTTCCATCTTTGAGAGGAGCTCTTCCAAAGTTTCTGAATTAGTTATAGTAGGGAGCGGTTGTATGAGAGTTGCGTTGTTCTGGGAGGGGTGAAAGTAGCGCAGTTTGCTCTTGTCTTCTCTGTGTTGTAAGAGTAAGCCTACCGAGAAACCCACTTTGTATCTGAATCTTTGTGTCAAGTGAATGCGACGCATAGTATCTACAGCGTCACTCAACTCGCCGGTTGGTAGCCTGAAGTTTGTTACACTCACGGGAGTCCCGTGCATCCTGACGCCCGTTTGTATTGCAGGCCAATTCGCAGTGAACGTTTCCTCCCCGTTCGGTACAGCACATATGCGCGGAGGGATGGTCACCCCGTCCAGAGATTCGCGTCGACAGGCGATCTTTCGGCAATCGCCTTCGCCGCATAGAGGGCAAAACTTAGGTATTACTCTACAATTTTCTACGTGTCTCTCGTGGTTGTACGGTCTTTTAAAAATTTTGAAACACTTTTCGCATACGTACTGCGTCATGTTTTTTCACTCAGTTACCAACTACTTAGCTGTCTAACTATCTATCTATCTATCTATCAATCTATCTGTCTATCTATCTATCAATCTATCTGTCTATCTATCTATCTATCTGTCTGCTGTCTGTGTATCCGTCTGTCTGTCTCATACAGCGTACGTCAAACGCTGTGTGTGTGCGCGCGTGAGCGTTGAGCGTCTCTCATTCCGAATCTATACCGAGATATTTGAGAATAATCTCTGTTTGGTATCCAACTCTTTGAGCGCTCTGGCGGACAGCGTCACCCCCTGCTGTGTGGGTTTTTTGTCAGGACCTTCGTACTTGCGCACGTGGACGAGGTTCTTACCGCTGTAGTAGCTCACAGCTGCGTACACTTCGCCCTCCTCATCCAGCACTGCGAACCAGGGGGTGTGATTAGGTCTTCCTTGCGCGGCCGCTGTGTCGCGTATGCGCACCACTGCGCGGATATCGGCGATGCGTGCTATTAGCTCGCGCAGCGCGTCGGCAGTGAAGTGCACTCGCTTGCTTCTGGTCAGAGACGCCTCTTTCACCTGGCCGTCTTTTGTGTAGCGCGGCCTCCTAGACAGTCTAGCCACGTCCTCCCAGATCTCCAGCGTCAAAGCTCCGTCTAAGCAGAACTCTAACCCGAGAAGACGGGAGAAGGTTTTCTCTGCTTCTTCTCGTCCATCTCGTTCTTTTTCTTGTATTTTTCTCTTCTTAGTAGGCCTTGTTGTTCTGGAACTCACCTTAGAACGTTTCAGACCCGCAAGAAGAGTAACACCATCAGCGTGAGCTGAATCAGCAGCAGAACCGATAGCAGGAGCAGCGTCAGCGCTGGTGGTATCCGAGACCTCGTTGTTGGAACAGAGCAGCCACACGCCGTCGGTGCTGAGTGTAGCGGTAGAAGATGAAGCGCCGCCACCCTCGTAAGGTGGCGGTGAGGGCAGTCGCCACGGACCGGACGCGCTACCAGTGGAAGTGAGGTCGAAAGGTCGAAGAGGGGAGCCGAAAAACGTACCGCCCACCCCTTTCCCTTCGGGTTCTTTGTACGCCTCGTCGTCAGCGTCGTTCTCTCTCTCACCCTGTTGCTGCTGCTCCTCCTCCTCCTCTTCTTCTCGGTTTAGGGGCTGAGTGTCCGAATAGCTGTAACTCTCAGCGCGAGCGGCGTCGAGGGCGTCGGTCGATGTAGTGGTGGAGGAGAGGGGCTGTGCAACGTGCGGCAGGTCATCAAAGTCATCAACAGTAGTGGGGAGGTAAAAACCCGGTTGCCAGTACTGCGCTGCGCCAGGAGCGTTGTCGTCGGTAGTAGTAGCGGTAGCAGCAGGTGCAGCAGAAGCAGCAGCAGCAGCAGCAGCAGCAGCAGACGCAACAGTAGCAGGCGCAGCAGCCTCAGCAGGCGCAGCCGTAGCAGGCGCAGCGGTAGCAGGTGCAGCAGCCGCAGCACGAGGATCACCAGCAGTGGCAGCAGCAGCAGCAGCAGGCGGGGCGGCAGTAGCAGCGGCAGCGCGCTTAGCAGCAACGTGTACCGTCGCGAGTGTAACAACGTCGCTAGCACGACGACTACTACCAGTAGTACTACTACCACTGCTACTACTACTAGTACTACTACTACTACTACTACTACTACTACTACTACTACTGCTGCGAGCGCTCGCTACAGCGGGAGGGTGATAAGACCAAGCGGCTGCGGCGGTAGTCTCATTTTCAGTAGCAAGAGGAGGCACTGACGCTAAACGAGCGCTGTTCCGCGTAGTCTTCTTGTTCTTGAACTTGCTTAGATCCTTGGACGGCGCTAGGTGTTGTCTTTTGCTCATGGTGGTGACTGTAGAGAGCAGCAAAAGAATGAGTGAGTGAATGGAGGTTTCCAGGCCCCTTATATACGCCTTCTCGCTTCTAGAGCTAAGCTACTTACTGCCCCTGTTCAGCTGCCGCCGGCTGGCCGGCGGCCATTCACAAAGAGAAACAAAAGACATAAGGCATGGCGTTTTCAGCTGGATCCCTTTCCCCCCTTTTGAGAGATCGACTGTCATGAGCTAAGCCACTTACCACCCTGTTCAGCAATTCAACGCGCATTAGCTGTATAAAGGATTAAGCGGTTGCTGCCGCCGACTGACCGGCGGCCATTCACAAAGAGAAACAAAAGACATAAGGTATGACGTTTTCAGCTGGATCCCTTTCCCCTCTTTTTTGAGGGATCCACTGTCATGAGCTAAGCTACTTACCACCCTGTTCAGCAATTCAACGCGCGTTAGCTGTATAAAGGATTAACGGTGATGAGCTTAGAGTGTGTATACAAAAAAACAACTACAGGAGGCGTGTGGCGTGAAGCAGGACCCCCTAAGACAAACGTGTCTGTCTGTGAGTAGAGGCGTGTGCATGTGGTGAGCGACTTAAGTGTAAGACAAAAAAAAAAATCACCACCTCCTGCCGTGGTGAGTAGACCGGGCCGGCCGGCGGCGGCCGGCTAGTTCAATAGGGAGGGGTGACAGCTGACTAAGGCTGTGCATGAAAAAATCTGATTTTCACCTGACCTCTGACGTTTGTTACAATGAATGTCAGAGGGAGGGAGACGTCCTCAGGTAGGGGGTAGGAGGTAAGGCTATGGATGAGGAAAAAACACCGTTTTCAGCTGGTCTCCACGGATAGCGATGACATACCCCTCGTCATCTAAGCTCTTAAGGAGCGGAGCGGCTGAAAAAGCGTCATGCGGACAGGTCGCTAGACAGCTGGAGTGCTGTTGGAAATAGGATTAAACTCCCTCTGTATAAAAGCTCTGATTTCTGTTGGAAAAAAACCATATCGCCTCTGACCACAGTAACGTCTACTACCACCACCACCGCCACCACCGCCGCCGCCGCCGCCGCCGCCGCCGCCGCCGCCAAGACGAGACGAGATGGCTCAAGCTATTCCACTTTCAAGCTCGCCTTCACCGCCTTGTCCACCTGAAAAAAAGTTAATGCGGCTTGACGACGTGAGACGCGCGAGGCAGACCGATGGGGAGAACAGAGAGGTAGGACAGCGGCGCTTAGCATATAGCGACGCCTTGCTTCGTCAACTAGGTAAAGAGTTGAGCGGATCTTGGAGAGAGTTGGGCAGTAGCTTAAAAGTTACCGCCGCCCGTATGGATGCTCTAGTAGAGCGCAGTGTCAAGACACCGGAGGAGCTGTGTACGGCGATGTTCCGAGTCTGGTGGGGTGAAACCCCGCATCGTCATAGATGGGGAGAGCTCGGTCGCGTCTTCACCCGCATTAGACGCGTGGAACTGTTGGCTCAGTGGATGGCCCTTCTCCACAGACAGGGGTTGGATTTCGAAAACCCCGACTCGCGCGCGATGCATAAGCACTTTGGCACCCTCGGCAGACGTCTAGGTAGCAGGTGGAAAGAGGTGGGGGACCATTTAAAATTGTCGCCTGAGAGGATAGATAAGATCGCTGAAGAATGCGAATACGGAGGAAGTCCCGCTGAGTGGGCCTTCCGAGTGTTGAAAATCTGGCAAGATGAAGCTGACGGTGCCGGCGGTACGCCTTTTGAACTCCTTCGAGTGTTGACTGAGGACATGGGAAAGTGTGACCTCGGCATCGCGATATTACTTGACTTTATCAAGCAAGAAACAACGAGAACGACGGACATGTGAATTGTTGTGTTTTATTTTCATACGTCTTCTTTATTAGTAAGTAAAAAAAAAAATTATAACAATTAAGATGCGTGTCCTCTTAAAGTGTCACTTCCTCCAGTCGCAGCTGATCGCCTCATCGAGGCACGTGATAAACAAAAAAAAATGAAGAGACACGCTTCTTCCTCTCGAGAGGAAGAAGCGTGTCTCTCGATTGAAGTCTTTTCTTTTCTTTTTTTCTTAAAAGAGACAAACGCCCCTTAGAGTGCCCCCCCACCCCCCTAGAGTGCCCCCCTCCCCCCTCCCCCCCTCCCCCCCCACCCGCCCCATGCATCCTAAAAGCGCCCCCCTCCCCATGCATCTTAAAGGGGCCCCCCTCCCCCCCTCCCCTCCCCTCCCCTCCCCTCCCCTCCCCTCCCCTCCCCCCCTTATACACTCTAAAGAACGCTTCTACCTAGTTCAATAAGTCACTTCCAGTCGCTCGTAAAACAATAAAAATGAAAAAAACAAAACTTATATCGTAGTGTTTTTTATTAGTTTACCGAAAAAAATAAGAGACTCGCCTCCTCCTCCTTCTCCTCCTCCTCTCCTTCTCCTCCTCCTCCTCCTCCTCCTCCTCCTCCTCCTCCTCCTCCTCCTCCTCCTCCTCCTCCAAAAAAAAAAAAAATCACATTTTAAAGCGCGTGACCCCTTAAAGACGCTCATCTCTTCATTAAGTCGCGTGACGTCACTTCTTCTTCTTCTTCTTCTTCTTCTTCTTCTTCTTCTTCTTCTTCTTCTTCTTCTTCTTCTTCTTCTTCTTCTTCTTCTTCTTCTTCTTCTTCTTCTTCTTCTAATTATTCCGTAATTTGCGGAGAAAATAGAAACAATAAATAAAATAGTTTCTTGTACCACAAAAGTTAATCATACAAATGCGAACCTCTGCATTTGAATGCGGACGTCCACATGATACGAATTTGACAAGCAGAAACAGTTTACGCCAAATCCGTATCATAGGGACATCCCAAGCTGGCCCCACCTCGACCTCTGTTCCCGAGCGTCATCGCTGGCACCAAAGGTTGCTGGTAAAAGATGGGTTAGGAGCTAATTTGGGGTCGATTTTCATTTAGAGTATGTATTAGTGTTCATAATGTCGATACAAATGTGTGTGTAGCATATACAATCGCTCCTATAATTATAAATGCATAGAATAGAGAATTGGTCCTGCGATCCCACTCTATTACAAAAACAGGCCGTCTCACCTTGAATTTATGCATTTCTAAGTGTTAGATGGATTCAGAAGTTTATACATACATTGATATAGGCATTATGAATACAAATACAATGTGTAACAGAAAAACAAAATCGACCCCAAATTAACTCCTAACCCATCTTTAAAGTAGTTCTGATGCGCTTGGTGCTGTCAAGGTGTATAGTACAATTATATCCCTGGTGCTGTGGTATTAACTGGGGGTATTAAAAGTGTAGATGGGTACCGTGTATTGATCCCCCCCCCCCCCCCCCATAGGGGGAAGGGACGCGGTCATGGCCCCTCAGATACCAGCGATGTCGCTCGGACGCGTCCGAGGACGAATTGGGGCCAGCTTGAGGGACATCCGTATTATGTGGAGAAACAGCACCCAGGCCTGGATTAAGGTGTTCTCTACTGACCCGTTTGGCTAGTTCACCACCTTGAGTGATCAATGAGATGACCCAAAGTGATAATTTTGGGGAATATGAAGAGTATTCAAAGGCAGGGGAAGCAAATCATTATTTGGGGGTGCGGGTGGGGGTGCGGGTGGGGGGGGGGGGGCAGTGGGGCCCACCTGAACTAGCTCTAAGCATCGGCTTAAATGAATGATGGTACGTTCACACACGTTCACGCACAGTTTGAGTCCCATTTAGTTCTAAATTCAATTGGGGTCCGGTCCCCTTGTCCCCCGCTTTTTCCTATGTGGGAGAGGTAAGGTTTGGGAATTGTGTGTGTTTAAACAGTTTTATCATAAGATCTTGGCAACGTTCTGGAGGGGGGCTCAGACATATTCAGGCCCCGCCTCTGTGATGGGGAGGGGGAGGCCCCCCCTGCCTCCCCCTTTTCCTACGCCACTGGTATTTGGAATATTACAGATTCCAGTTATTAGGAAGAAAATTATGGAAAAATCATTAAAGGAAGAGCTATGTGTTTAAACAGAGACAACTTATTTGTCTCTGAAACCCGAGGCACAAGTGCTCTTACATGGGTCTTGATGATGGGAGGAGGGGGAAATTTGGAATTATCTTAAAATGTTACCCCGTCATACAGAAAAAGATACTAATCTACAAAGAATTGTCTAGGTGGTCTACCTACCACCTAGTGAGCACCAGGGTACTCTACCAGGTCGCCATCAGTAGACCGCCATCATCATGACCACGCAAGGGTGTTCAATAGTGAACACTTTAGACCCCCAACGGATTTTCAGTCAACATTCATTAAATCTGGTATGGCTATTCGTCTAGTACTGAGTACACGTGTGTTTAACACAGCAGTTGTCTGTACATGTAAATAATATCATGACAACTTTTATTGTACTAAACTTTTATTGCAGAAAAAATGTAAAATGTATTTGGTCACAATCTGGATAGGGGCGGTATATAGGAATCACACAAGACATAACTATAGCAAAACCTTTACAAAATGTTGCGATAATCAATTAAATACAATCATCTGTTAGAAAGCCTACAGTTAGAAAGACTATAGTAATACAGATGCAGACCTCTCTAGATACGAGTATGTTTAGCATAAAAGTATAACTTTACTTTGTTCACAACACTATGGTCATACGTATGCAGACCTTAAGTACAATAATGGAGTTGTACGTTCACACTTTATCTCCCAAGGCAAGGAAGAAAATGCTGTTTGGAGGCTGGAGATAATCGATACTGTTCTATGTTATATGTAAGTGTAATAACATATGTACACTCACTAGGATATGTTACATATCTACAACTACAACCAGTATGGACTACTATAATAGTAGCCTTTGAGAACGAGGAACTTCAGATGGTGTTTTAATCTTGTGCCCTAAAATCCTCTATAAATCCCCAAATCTTCAGCCAAAATCGCTGCTCCCTTTTTACAAAGTATTCTTTGAGCTTAGTCTTTTCAGTTGGATAGAGAAAGTGAGGTCGGCGTAGGGCTCAGGGTAGCCGGGGTAGTGCTTGACGTTCTTGACGGCTGAGGTCTTCTTGATAGCCCATGCCTTGTTGGGCTTGAAGTACTCAATGTCCACGTGGTCCATGCCCAGCCTCACATTGAGTTTGTTATCATTGAAGGTCCAGCTGCCAAACTTCAGGTCACATATGAACTGAATAGGAGGATAAAAATATATTTTGATATGGTAAAATATCAACCTTAAATGTCCTATATAGGGCGAATGATTTAGTAAAGACAGGCACATATAATGGGACATATAAGGGCAGTTACAAGGGCTATACGACCTCAGGCAGTGAAGACTATAGTGTTTGAGCACTGGAGGCGACTTTATAACCCGCAGGAGAATCCAATAACATGAATGGCTTAGTCTTACCAAACTGATGCAGTTGCGTTTCTGCTCGTCACTTTTCTGCTCGGTTTCTGCTCGCCACAAATATCAATGTGTAAATTGACCCAATTCTTTTTTCAGGAAATAGACAAAATCATCCTTTCATGTTTCTGCTCGGCAACAATAAACCCTTTGTGAAAGGCAGAGTATTCACCTTTTTTTCACCATTTCTCTCTGTGGCAAAATCGTATACATGTCACCCTAAAATGTCACTAGCTCTATTTCTTTCACGTTTCTGCTCGAGCAGAAATGTGGTAACATGTGTAGTATAGGAAATTCACGTTTCTGCTTGAGCTGAAACGTGAAAATTCTGTCCTACAAAGGCTGTTTAGTATAGCCGAGCAGAAACGTGAATGGACGATTTTGGGAAAGATCTTTAGGGTCTTCTAGGGGGGGGGGGTAATTGGCATTTCTTATCAAAGGCAAATAGCAGGTAGGGTTCCTGTATGCATATAGAAGCCCCCTGAAAAAGAATCGGGTCTAAATTCACATTTTTGGAGCCGAGCAGAAACTGAACAGAAACGTGGCGAGCAGAAACGCAACTGCATCAAACTGGTAAGACACAGCCGAATATCAATTTAGCTCCTAAAGTCTCACAAGCTCACATGTCAACAGTGACAGGCCTTCTGGTTGCTAACAACATACCACCAGTGCCTCCAGGTGGACTCGTGGGGAACTACTCATACATATACACAGATACTCCACCTGGCGGGATATATACACCAACAATGTTAAGCATTATTCGTACCATAGCATATAGATATAAATAAATATCAGCCATCAGAGTTAGCTAAAGGTATTATGTGCATTTATACAGTGTGCTGGGCCTTTACATTTTAGAACCTGGTATTTCAAATTGACCAATGGGAGAGCAGGGTTTGAGGGTGTCTATATCCCACAGACCATAGGTAATTAAAAGGTAATAAAATAGCAATTAAATACCAGGTTTTAAGTTGGATAGATCCCATTAACTCGGGGACTATGTCATTTAGACAGCCTCCCTACGGTCGGTGTCTAAATGCCATAGACCCCTCGTACAGAGATCTATCCATAACAGAGACACTATATAGTAACACAGTGGACCCCTACCGCATCTCTCCCAATTGCGTAGCAGGAGACACGCTGTTTCACTGGCTGGATATGCATGCAGCTACCCGGGAAGACAATTACATTTGCCGGATAGGTATGCTCAGCAGGGGAAACCCTGCAATAGATAGAAAACAAAATATATTAGGAAAAGAGATTTTAATACATTGAAAATTTCAAAAATGTTACCCAACGTTTACATAATACAAGTACTATTAATTCATACTCATGCTTACCTTTATTTGTGTGGCTTGTTGATAATTACCCCCCCCCCCCCCTTTAGATATAGGTATCTCTAACCAACAATATATATTAGAGTGCTTCCCCACACACTTATCTTTAGTTACATTTGACAACCCTGACAGGAAAACTACTCAATCGAATACATTCTCTAGGACAACACACTAGTTTAAAAAAAAAGTCAAGGTATGATATGGGTAATAAAAATGGAGAATTTAAATCAGAAATTTCTGAAATGTCATGAAAGTTAACAGAATAACTGACACGAGGATGAGGAGAACTTTTGTTATACATATATATATTAAAGATGGTGCCTGCAGAGAGGGGCACAGTTTGATTGTTTGTTGTTATTGGTTGCTCTGCGTGGAGGTTGGCAGTATATCGCTGCATGAATGTTGGCATTTAAGCACATTTCTAGCGCTTAAAGTCACTCTGTAGGTGGCATTTAGTCTAGTAAATGCCAGGTAAATGTGATGGAATTAAAGATGCTTAAAGTGTCACTTTAAGCAGTATATTCCTTGCTTAAATTGCAATATTCATGCAGTGTACAATGTCTGCTCCAATGCTTACCCATTGTACAGCATGATGTCGGGGACCATGACGTCAGAGGGCCTCAGACGGACCATGTCAACATTGTACTCTGCCTTGTTCCAGTTCAAGTAGAAATCTGACCACATCTGAAATGAAATAAGGTACTGTGAATTCGCAGAATTTTGACTGTTGTATAACACCTCATTTTATAGTATCGAATTTAGCCTTAATAAAAATCATCT
Source organism: Harmothoe impar (assembly GCA_947462335.1). NCBI lineage: Eukaryota > Metazoa > Annelida > Polychaeta > Phyllodocida > Polynoidae > Harmothoe > Harmothoe impar. The sequence goes on along the minus strand of OX381721.1, from coordinate 22,752,939 downwards.
CATTTTGATTACTGGGATGATACACGTACTAACTTTCAAACTGAAACTAATGTTGACCTGAGAAGAACTAAATAAAGTAAGCTTTCCATAAGGGAATAATATACATGGAATGATCATAATGATAACATTGTGTCATAGTCTACTAGTTGTCCTTTTAGCATACCTCCTGAATCAGCATCCTCTATACAGAAAGGAGGTTGTAGGAAATCTGATGTCTAAAATCAGCTCTATAAAGTGCCTACCGTTACATGATTGATCATAAAGGTTAGTAGAAGAATGGGCTAATCAAAGGCCAGGGGAACAAGTGTGTAGTACGACTGGGTTTAGCTCCTGAGATCAAGGCATGGTTTCCTTACTATGCTATGCCACATTTCAACCTCCATGGTCTCATATTCCTCATCAATGTGCAGGATCTTCTGGAGGGAGATGTGGAAGGTCACATTCCAGGGATCACTGTCCTTGGCCACTGGACGCCCCAATGTTCCAATCTTCTCATACTTTTTGAGAAGATGGTGTGTGAGTCGGATCTCATCAGTAGCATGCCTACAATTGCGGGGGGAGGGGATAGAATTTGATGAACAAAAATGAATCATGATAATGCAATTGATAGTAAAAATAATACCTTCTATTTATGATATACTGATAATATATTAAATGTGCATCATGTTTCCATCTTAAAGAAAAACAGTTTACAGAAATACAAGTTGTGAGTGAGATGCCTATTATAAACCGAAAACAAATTTGTTTATAAAGAATAGTGACAATGCAAGTGCTAAAAATCCATTTATATATTGGGTATGTATATTGAATGTGTGTTTTGTACTTTATACAGTTTTACACATCCAGTAAGAATAAAAATATATAAGTCGTATTATGTTCATCAATTTCATTTGATTTTCTTTTTTGTGGAATATTATTTAAAAAAATTATTTTCCTTAAACCAACTTTCAAGACTACTTACAGATCCTCAGTGGCGGCATAGACGGTGACCATAAGGCAGGTGAGGACTAGTAGGTTCTTCATTGTAGAGCCGCTGGTACCAATATACTGCTGATCTGGTGTCCTCTCTGAGGTCAGTCTGAATGACGTCCTTTACCTAGTTAAAATAAATGATAGTTATTAGAAAATGTATATCATATAAGTGTCCAGGCAATAGGGCATTGCCCCCAAACACAGGCTTAAAGTGAGCAGCACACTGCAAAAAAGTGTTTAGATCCTAAACACAATCCTAAACACATTCCTGCCCCGTTTATGTCCACATAATATGTTTCTAAACATGTTAAGACCAATAATATGTTTAGCTCAGTGCTTAGACATTTATGTGTTTAAAACAATGTGTTTAGGACAATGAAGTGTTTAGAATTAAAGAATTTAGCATATTATTGTGTTTATCTATCAAGTGTTTAAGGATAAAAGTGGTGTGTCTAGAGATGTAGATTATTATTATGTTTAGATATTTATATTTAAATCAATAAATAATTCAATTTCCATATACATAATAGTGTCTTGAAGAGAATTCTAGCAGCCCCCCCTGAGAGAAATATATGCATCACTATTTCACATAGGCCTCTACTTTAACATAAACACAACCTTTAGTCAATACAACAGACCTTCAGGGAAGATAATGCTTTATCCATTCTTAATTTTCTTAAAAGAGGTGACGATGTAGCAGATGCATCTTTATTGCATCATAATCATAGTGATATAGCATCAACCCTTGAATCCTTCAATGTGTATTATTATCCTTTTATATCCCATGCAATTTAGGTTAATTAACTCAGATTTAAGTACTTTTAGATCCACAATAACATTTGAGTGGTTGTAGAAAGTACAGTCAACCACAGAGCTGCCATCTGGTATGTGTTTGATATACTATGATCTAAACACTACATGTTGACATCCTAAACACCAAATTTTCATACTTTTTAAATACTAAACATATTCAATTTAACTGTTTAGGTGTTTAGAATTAAAATGTTTAATTCCTAAACAGAAGGATTCAAAAACACAAACCTAGTAAAGTGTTTAGACTTTAAACATGTTTAGACCTAAACATGTTTAAAACCTAAGCACCTTTTTTGCAGTGCATGCTTAAATGCTTTGAGTAGATGACTGTATATATGGGCTAGAACATGGGACAGTAGGGCCATCTAGGGTTGAAAGAGTGAGGATTATGCCCAGATGAGGCGTGTTCCCCCAAATGAGGCACTGCATCTGTTTTATTGGTGCCACGAGTCCTGGGCACCCTTACCCCAATCTCCAGCTGTATCATCAAAGGGATCTCCTATTGGCGGAGAATTGCCAGATATTGATATCGTAGATGATATACAGCATTCAAAAGTATAACGCATTCTAATATAATGAATAATGTTATAATATATAAACCTGTGTGGCTTTTGGGTGAGGTGTTATGGTTTATAAAGAGACTGTTGGTCATGTGCCTATTTTATTCTTGAACCATAATACCAACCATACAATTATGCGATGTTTGATTGTATCATTTAAATATTGCTTGTTGGGGCTATTAATCCTCAGGACGGCATAGTACTTTGCCCTCTGTCCTCATGACACATGGGCTCCATTCAAACACCATATCGACCCTATAAGGTTGATACACTCTTAAAGGGTCGGCATGATGCACCAACATAGTGCTGGCAAGCTACTTCATGCTGATACATTATTGGTGCACCATCCCCTGTGCATCATGACGATAAATGCTGTTTAATGATGGTGTCCCTAAAGGGTTAAATCGAGTCCCAATCATGGCTCAATAATAATGAGCCACAACTCCAGCACAACAGCTATACTACAAAGAAATCGTTGTAATGTTGCCAGTTGGCCAGGCTCCATTCAATGCCAGCTACTGTGCTTTGTCATTTTAGCTAAATGTGAGCAGTACCTTACCTCAGGCTCAACCCCCCCCCCCTACCATAGTAAACAATGGTCCTATGTGTTTAATAGGAGCCTACAGTGCCTAGAGTCCTAGATCCCCGGGATCAGGGGTTTCGAATCCCAAGGCGCCTAGCTACAACACCAAATAGTATGACTCTAACCCTTACCTTCAACCCTGCACTGAAAAAGTAAACTTGTCTCCAGATTCGTCTAAGTGACGGTCATGAAATAAACGAGTCACAGGTTGCTAACCTATCAGGTTACCATCCCACAAATAGAATCTGGAGCTAGCAAATGTCGGGTTATGGGCTGGCACATGCCAAGTGGGTCTTCTATCTCCAGCTAGAAGACCCACTTCCTTGTCACTTAGACAAGTTTTTGACACATTTATTTTTATGACAGTCACTTTGAAGAGTCTAGAGACAAGTTTAGTTTTTGAGTGCATAACCCTAACCCTTTCCATACCCCTATAACCCCTGCTAACAATAGGAATTAACCCCAAGTTAACAATAGGAATTTCCGAAACCCAGCAAAAGGTCAAGTTCAATGTCATAATGGTGTTTACAAGTACCATACTCTAGTCACTCTCTGAGCACAGTCCTTGCATTGTATGGTCCAGCCACAGATTGCTCTCCAAGCACAGGTCTAGCTTCCTCATTCTAGAGGCTTTGATGCTGGCTTGGGGTTGGTCCAACAGTTGGCAAAGGTTCATGTGAATATTAGCTTCTTCTATAGTTTTGAAATAAGAAGCTTTTCAAAATAAGATCAGATAGGCTGATAAATAATACAGTAGGCCTACATTGGGGGATATGTCATGTATGAGCCTGAGGATATATATATATATATATATATATATATATATATATATATATATATATATATATATATATATATATATATATATATATATATATACACACACATATATATATATATATATATATATATATATATATATATATATATATATATATATATATATATACTGCCATGTGCAGCGCTTCAAACAACAGCTCTGCCTGTCAGATACACACTTCCTGGGTGGTGTTCACCTTTCAGTTATAAAATATATTTAATAATTTTCTTTTCAAATAGAATATATGTTGCCTAGAATAGAACAGGGCAAGGGTGGATCCAGGATTTTGGAAAAGGGTGGGCGTGATATAGGCAATGTACTGGGGGTATTGGAAATCTTTACATTAGAATGTACAGAAAAATAGGGGGGCGCACGCCGGGTTCGCCCCCCCCCCTCCCCGAATCCGCCCCTGCAGGGTTTACTAAGGTATGTCACAATAAATCATAGTCCGTAAATCATGATAGATGTTCTAACCTTAATATACAATGTTTTATCATTGATATATACAATTGAGACGATTATATATGATATTTTACATGTTATGTTCAAAAGTGTTTCATGCGATTGGTTTGAGTCCACATTGTTGCTCTTATAAAACTAAGTGATGAAAATACGCCCACCCCCAGCAATGCTATTTACATCTAGCTATGCTGCAAATGAGACGCTATAATACTGGGAATAGAACAGAGTCCATTTCCCTCCACTCAATGTTGATTAATTGGCAGGTCACTTTACCTTAATCACCCCTGTACACAGAATCATATAGATATAAAACTCTAAGCTGACCTTGAAATGGTGGTTCTCTGCTCTTCTCTGTCCTCTCTGCCTTTCACTCCGGTTCTGCCCTTGCCGTGTAGATGTGCGTCGGTCCTACCCACAGTGGATCAATACTGTTATGTCAGCCATGCAAGGGAACAGGAGCCAATTGGAGCGCTCCTGCTAGTGAACCTTTGCCGTTACTCCATGCAGGAGGCTTAACCTATATAGTTGCTCTCTGAGCACAGTCGTAGTCTTTTTATTCTACCATCGAGGCCTGTAGAATACCTGTGCTTGGAGAGCAATCTGCAGCTGTAGCTAGAGATCGCTCTCCAAGCAGTCCAGAGGAGTAGGAATCAAATCCTCAGGGGGGGTTGGGGCAAGTTTTAATAGAATTGTATAGAAAAGTAATTTTTGAGCCCCCTTTAAATCTTATTCGGGGCCCAGACCCCTATCGCCCAATTTTCCCTATATGGGAGAGGTAATATTTGGGAATTATATGTATAATAGTACAGTAGGGTCTTGACAAATCTTTTGGACCCCAAACATATTCAGGCCCCCTCCTCTGCGATTGAGGGGGGGGGGGGCTGGGCCCCCCTGGCCTCCCTTTTCCTACGGCACTGGGCACAGGTCTAGCTTGGTTGTTCTAGAGGCCCTGAATGGTGGATTGGAGTCGGTCCAAGCAGCTGGCAAAGGTTCATGAGAATATTAGCTACAATAAGAAGCTTTTCAGATTGATGTCTGATACCAATAACTGCCTAAGGCAAGACACGAAAGCAAACGAGAAAAGTCGTAGAATTCATATGGAAGATTCAGTTGCTTTCACCAGGTACTTATTATTAGGGCTTAAGCATCATCCACAATGCACATTGTTGTGTTTGCTTCTCTCTGTATGGAGATTGGTAGAGTAGTACAAACCCATCATAAGGATATTGTGGTCCAGGCTCGTCAGGATGCACGGCATGGTGCGGCCTGGTCACTGTGCTGCTACATGCAGCAGCAGTAGAAGCATGATTATTGATTATTGGTTTATGTACGTGGTGGGGGACGTAGGGGGTATACATGACACAATGTATAAGTGAGTGGCAGAGCTAATCCATTGTCTCAGGTAGGCCGGTATCTAGCTGTTGTATGCAGTGGTTCTGTAGGGTACCATTGCCCCCTTGGGTGGTGCTCCATTAGATAACTCTCCGCTGTTGTATTCTATTATTAGAGGATTTATGGGGGTCTGGATGGGGGGTCCCCATGTCGATTATCGATCTTAAAAAATGGCCATGTCCCATGTCGATGTCGCTTAATAATGCCCATGTCCCATGTCGATTTTAAGAATTATTCATGTCTCCTGTCACTATGTTTTTTAAGCATCATGTTGCATGTCACTAGGTCTCATGTCTCATGTCGATTCTAAGAAATAGCCATGTCGCCATGTCGAATTTGGTGGCCCACACCCATATTCATTAAATACAGCGTTCTATAACACGATGTATTAGATGATGCAAGTCATCTACTGCATCTTGTCGCATACCGTGGGAATAGCATCCAACAGCACGAGCAGCCCCCTTGGTACTACAGCTTTACCCTGAATGCATTGGGCGCAGTCATGATCCTTTTTTTGTCCAAATCAACAGAAAGCTACACTGTTAAAAATTACCATTGATTATACAGAGATCCACAGTTACATTTAACAGTGCATCACTGTTACTCAATTATTACGGTGCGGCAGCATCAACCCAAATACTTTTACAGTGAACCTCTGTAAACAATTATGGTAAAGCACTGTTATTTCTTTTACACTGAAATTCCGTAGGATAGAAAGTTCAATCTTTTCCAATTAGGTGGCAGCCTAGTTCGAGAGGAGATTTCTCTAAAGCTTCAACTATGAAAAGTGGGCTAAATCTGTTAGAAATCAAATAGTTCTCCATTACATTTTTCAATACAGCAATAACATTCTCGTCTAAACCTAAGCTTGATTGGATATCCATATTGAATAGATAATTAATCTTTGTGGGACATCAGCAAGTAGTTTGTATGCCATAGACACCTATTGTGTGGCAATGAGAAATATATATATGCATATCACTGTACCGTAAAACCTCGCGTATAAGCCTAACTCACGTATAAGCCGCACCCTGACTTTGGGCCGATCATATAAGCCGCAACAGAGATTGGATTATGGTGACTTTTAGTATTGTACCATAGTAGCAAAAACTCGCGTATAAGCCGCACCCTGACCCTGGGCCGATGCTATAAGCCGCACCGCCGATCTGACTCGCGTACTAGCCGCGGCTTATACGCGAGGTTTTACGGTAGTTGTTGTTTTATAACAATCCTAGCATACTTCTGCCTATAGATTGTAATGGTACATTTTATCTATGTCTCCTAGTGGTTAATTCATGATAATAATGAACTTCAGTCACAATGATGTCTTTATGAATTGGACATGCAACCAAATCAGACATGGGGAATTGATAACATATTTATGACAGCAGAACAATGTGTCTATGCAAATCACTGTATAGAAGAAATAATCCTTAAAATTTGAGCCACTACAATAGCTAATTAATTATCCTTAATCATTGTTTAAAGATGACGGTGAAAGCCTGTATATAAAAATGGAGTGTGTGAGTGGCCTCACAGATGACTCAGGGTAATCTGTCAATTCTGGCATCAGAAATGAATTCGAATGAGTGATCTAATTTTAGTACAATACATTATTTCTCATTTCTGACAGCAAGTAGTATAGTATGTATCGGAACGGGACTATAGTTAAGTACTGTTTATTACTCAATCGACATGCAGCCAATCAGAGGCCTCCATTTGACCGGAAGTGACGTCACATGCCCATATAAGGGCATACCGGAAGTGACGTCACGTGACCTTGACCTAGTTAGAGGTCAAGGTCATGACTCAGCCAATCAGAGGCTTCCATTTGACCGGAAGTGACGTCACACACCCATATAAGGGCATACCGGAAGTGACGTCATGTGACGTCACACGCCCATATAAGGGCATACCGGAAGTGACGTCATGTGACCTTCACATGTACATATAAGGGCATACCGGAAGTGACGTCAAGCGACCTTGACTTAGTTAGAGGCTTCTGATTGGCTGGTACACCGGAAGTGACCCATTTATGCAAATGAGGGGCCTACTTCTGGTCAAATGGAGACCTCTGATTGGTTGGGTCATGAAGAAATGTGTCTCTTAATTTAATTTTGTTTAGGAAGTGATCGATTTTAGGATCACGCGACCGGAAGTGACCTGATGAGTCACGTGACTAGAAGTGACGACGACACATACCTTAATTAGACGATTCAGCAGCGACCGGAGGAAGTGTCACTTTAAGAGGACACGCTAGTTAATTGTTATATTTGTTTTACTTACTAATAAAAGAAGACGTATGAAAATAAACACAACAATAATTTTATTTTATTTTTTTATTTTCTTTTTTTCAATTCTAATAACACTCTATTTTTGAAAAGATGCGCTCAATCAATCAATAACACACTTTTTCATATTTTAAAGGACTCGTTGTCACACCGTTAGAATGCACGCGACGCTTATAATACAAGTAGCGCACGTCATCTTTCTCTATGGTGTAAGTGGCCATTTTTGGTTCGTACCACTTTTGAAATTTATATTTACCGCAAGGAGAGTTTTTCGTTTTCGAAAACATTTAAGAAGACGACTACTTCTGTACACTTTTTTTGAGATTTTCTTTCACCGGTGCCGCTGATTTGATCGTAGCAAATGTAAGTCTTAGGGTTGACACTTGGGATCCCGTCACCTTCTCACGCCGCTTTCTTTTCTTTCTGAAGTATGTCTCTCTCAGGCGAGGTTTGACTACACACAGGCAAACATCAGAGGCACCCAATAGCGCTAATTCTACCTTCAGACAAAGGTCAGGCACGGCCGGCCTATAATAGATGGGTCAAGGGCTATTCTAGTGAGGGTCAGGCTACGCCGGACATTCAATAAAAAGCTGGAGTTTGGCAAACTTGCTTTTGAAAGTCTGACCATGCGGGATCCTCATGCCATAGTCTGGCAATGCTGAACTCTTGGGAGAGTATGCCGGACTCTTGCTGGCCAGACTTTCAAGCAAATTTGCCAAAGTCCAGCTTGTTATTGAATTTCCGGCGTAGCCTGACCCTCAGTAGAATAGTCCTTGACTCATCTATTATAGGTCAGCAGCGCCTGACCCTTGTATGAGAGTAGTATTGGCGACATTGGCCGACTCTGATATTTACCCGTGTGTACGGCGGGAGGAGGGGGTTCACAGCCACTGCTTGCGCTTATAGAGCGCTACTAGCGGAGGTCTGGATGAGGAGACTACGGTGTTTGTCTTTTGCTTGTGCAGCTGCTGCTGCTGCTGCTGACGATGTCACGGATGCCGCTGACAGATACTGCTGCTTGTGCTGCACGAGACTGAGTAGCCGCTATTACTAATGCTACTAATACTAGTATGAGAAAATACATTTAGTCAATTGATTAAATCAAGGAGGTTTTCTGACTTCAGTGGATCGTTTAGCCATCGGCCACGGGCAAAACTTGAAACCATTTTATACATGGGACAATTGGCAGAGTCGAAACGTGTTGGTACCATAGGGTCGATCATGTTCATCATCAGTTCAGGCAAAGGAAGTGTGTCGACAGCACGCGAAAACTTCATGTCTGAATGTTTCAACACAAGACTTTTTATCACACTCACACAGCTGCTTTGAAGAGTGAATCCTTGACCAAACTTGTGCTTTTCCAACACAGCTTTGGCCTCTTTCTGTGCAGTAAGGGATCTCTCTTTCGGGTTCATCTCAGTGCTGTCTAGCATGTCCTCAAAGTCTTTAACATAATGTTCCAACGGACTACAAATGATGGACTCCAGATCATCGTCCGCATATGTCGTCTCCTCGCACCATATTGTGTCTTCGCCTGTTTCGAATTCCGTCATTTTCTTGACAATCTCCTCCTGAGTGCCTTGCATATATCGAAGCTCCTTCAAGGAGTTGATAACTTGTATGGCGAAGACTGACAAACTTGAAGGAATTTCACCACAGTCAGGCCAAGTATACGGAGCTAAGAAAAATAGCTCTAACAAAATCTTCTCCCTCTGTCCAAATGAAACTACTGTTCCGATGAAGTTGAAGCATGCTTCTATCCATTGCTCCTTGGTGACGTCCTTCCAATGTTTCTTTACCTCACATGCATCATAGGGCACCGTTTCTCTTCTTGCTTCAAGTGGGAGTTGCTTTTTCTTTCTTGGACTCATTTCGAGAGGGTTTCGATGCTCTGTAGCGTCAACACTTTCATAAACAAAGAAAATAGCAGAACTAACCATCGTAAAGTGCTGAGCGAGCGTAGAGTGGACGATGCTACGAAGATGAAGGGCGGGTGGAGAAAGTGTGACTGGTGACAGGGGCGTTTCACTCCTTATGTACCCTGTCCTAGATAAGCCTCTTAAACGGCTGAAAAGACTCTCTAAGTACAGAGCTTCTACCGCAGGTGGGTTTAGACTTAAGCAGCTTAGTTCACACACATGTCTGTTAGAAAAAGCTACTTGCACACGCGCCTTCCTTTTTTCACTAGTATTCACTCTCTGCCGACTTATAAGACACCTATACACTCTTTCTCGTGAAATCTATGGAAGATGATGGAAGGACCACTGACTACATTTTCTTTGATCAGAGCGTGGAGGACGGCGTCGAACGGAGGGAACGTTGTGAACACAGCTTATAGGTTTTTTGGAAGAGGTCTTGTAAAGTCAAACTGGCGAGAGAGATGGCGTCTTTCAACATGACAATGCTGCTATGTTGGAAAAAAATAGCGTGATTTTTTCAAAAAGCTTCTATGAAAGATTTGACGTCTTCGTTGTTGTAGTGGATCAAGTAATCTGTCATAGTTTGCTTCTTCTTGTCATACTAAACTTTCTGACATGTGGCGTAGTCGGATTTCGGCCATTTTGACGCCCGTCAGGTCGCTGTCAAAAGTCGATCTCGGTGGCAGGGGTTTTTTGTTTACTAGTTTCTTGGTATACGTCATCCATTCGTAAGTAAAGCAACCTTTCTCTTCGTTTGTAGTGAAAGCTCGCAAATAATTCGCGTAGCTGTAACCAAGTGCTAAAAAAGTTGACTACTACGTCAACTATTAATTGCTTCTCTTTATGACGCTGAATTGTTGGTTTCTTCGGTCTCCGGAGGCAAATAACGAGTGAAGGCGTATTTTTTGATCAGGTTCAAGTCGTAACTCTCCGAGTTGAAGCGTACGACTGGAGCTTGACGGATGTATCTCAGAAGCCGCTTCTTCAGTTGAACTAACGGTTGTCTGGTGTGAGCTGCAGCGAAGCCGCCTGGAGAAGGGGTGAATGTCGCTTCCTCTAGCAGGAGAGCTTCACCTATCGCTACATGTAACTTCGCTAAGGTTGGTCGGTAAACTTCTAGCACAGCTTTCTCGATGACTTTGACGTTCTCGTTTATGTGATTTTTAAACTCGGTCTAACAAGGGGTCGGAATCTGCGTCGGATTCTCTGACGTACGCTGCCCCTCCTACCCCGGAAAGTCGTATGCGACGCTAGCCGACATCGCTGCATAGAGGGCAAAACTTAGGTATCGTTCTTCATTTTTCTACGGGTCACTCGTGATTGTACGGTCTTTTAAAAATTTTGAAACACTTTTCGCAAACGTCCTGCGGCATGTTTTTCTTTTTTTTGTTTTTTCACTTATTTACCAAATATTAAAAAAATAAACGTTGTTTATCACTTCGAATACTAGACGCCTCTTACCACACGATGCTATTAGCATAGTGAAAGACGTCTGTAGTGTAGGATCGATTTCAACAGATGTCCATCTTACTGCAGGGATCAGACGAGAGTCGTCAACACTGGAGTGTCACAGCTCACTTTTATTTCTTTGGGTACAGCTGCATACAACCCTTGAACATACATTGCGACGTCGCCGCGTCCCATGTAGTCTTCCAACACTTTCATCAGAGCCATAGGCTCAGACGTCTCGTTGTACTTCCAAGCTTTCAGCACTTCATACACAGGGTTCTTCACAGTCCTGTCAGAAGGCACAGGTTGAGAGATGGAAGTTACTTCATGAGAAGTCAACCCTAAGTAGATCCCTATGGTCTTCCAGTCTCTAGGGCAGAGCTCAGCTAAAAGAGAGAAATATTTCTGCACTTTCCACTCCATGTCTCCACTCTCTAAGCCATCCCACATGTCATGCTTGTCCATGTACTCACGTGAGAATTTGATGAGGTCCATACGGTAAGATTCTTCCAAGGCGGTGGCTAGGTCCTTCCACCTACTAGTACAACTTTTCTGGTACCAAGTAGTGAACATTTCTCTAGCTTGAGTTATGACACTTGTCTCACAACTGAGATATCCCATATCCTTCAAGTTCACTTCAAGGAATGAACCTAACCGTATGTAATCTGATGTCGGCAACTTACCACTTATTTTCAGTAGCATAGCGTCTGACAAGTATCCTAACAGCTCTGCTTTGAAGTATGATGATACAGGTACTACTGCAGCAGAACCAATAACAGGAGCAGCGTCTGCGCTGGTATCAGACGACTCGTTGTCGGAACAGGGCAACCACATGACTTCGTAAGGTATTGGTGAGGGCAGGCGCCACGGACCGGACGCACTACCAGTGGAAATGAGGTCGAAAAACGGACTGTGCGCCCGTGACCCTTCGGGTTCCTCGTACGCCTCGTCGTCAGCGTCGTTCTCTGTTTCACCCTGTTGCTTTAGGACATGTATGTCTACTACGCGCTGCTGGGGCTGAGTGTCCGAATAGCTGTAAGTCTCAGCGCGAGCAGCGTTGATGGCGTCGGTTGATGAAGCGGTGGAGAGGTTCTGTGCAACGTACTGCGTGTCAGTACTAGTAGCGGTAGTCGCAGCAAGAGGTGTAGCAGCAGCAGCAGTAGCAGCAGCAGCAGCAGCAGCAGCAGCAGCAGCAGCAGGAGCAAGCGCAGCGCTAGCAAGTGCAGCAGTAGCAAGCGCAGCAGTAGCAGGCACAGCAGCAGCAGGCACAGCCGCCTCAGCAAGCGCAGCAGTAACAAGCGTGGCAGCAGCAGCAGCAGCAGCAGCAGCAGCAGGCACAGCAGTAACAGGCGCGGCAGCAGCAACAGCAGCAGCAGCAGCAGTAGCAGCAGCACTAGCAGCACGAGGATCACTAGCAGCCGCAGCAGGCGCAGCAGCAGCAGCAGCAGTGTGCTCAGCAGCAACAACCGTCGCGAGTGTAACAACGTCGCTACTACTGCTGTGTGCGCTCGCTACAGCGGGAGGGTGATAAGACCAAGCGGTTGCGGCGGTAGTCTCAATTTCAGTAGCAAGAGGAGACGCTGACAGTAAACGATCACCGTTCTGCGTATTCTTCTTGTTCTTGAACTCGATTAGATCCTTGGACGACAGTAGTTGTTGTGTTTTGCTCATGGTGGTGCCTGTAGAGAGCAGCAAAAGACTGAGTGAGTGAACGGGTGTTTCCAGGCCTCTTATATACTCCTTCTCGCTTCTAGAGCTAAGCTACTTACAGCTCTCTTCAGCTGCCGCCGGCTGACCGGTGACCATTCACAAAGAGAAACAAAAAGTCATAAGGCATGACGTTTTCAGCTGGATCCCTTTCCCCTTTGAGAGATCGACTGACACGAGCTAAGCTACTTACTGCCTTGTTCAGCAATTCAACGTGCGTTAGCTGTATAAAGGATTAAGCAGTTGCTGCCGCCAGCTGACCGGCGGACATTCCCAAAGAGAAACAAAAGACATAAGTCATGACGTTTTCAGCTGGATCTCTTTCCCCCCTCCCTCTTTTTTTTTTGAGAGATGGACTGCCATGAGCGGGCGGTGTACCGACTGTACTAATTCAACGCGCATTAGCTGTATAAAGGATTAAGCAGTCATGAGCTTAGAGTGTGTATACAAAAAAACTACAGGAGGCGTGTAGTGTGAAGCAGGACCCCCTAAGACGGGAGTGTCTGTCTGTGAGTAGAGTCGTGTGCATGTGGTGAGCGACTTAAGTGTAAAACAAAAAAAAATCACCGCCTCCTGCCGTGGTGAGTAGACTGGCCGGCGGCGGCTGGCTAGTTCAATAGGGGTGACAGCTGACTAAGGCTGTGCATGAAAATCCGATTTTCACCTGACCTCTGACGTTTGTTACAATGAATGCCAAAGGGGGAGAGAGTTGTCCTCAGGTAGGGGGTAGGAGGTAAGGCTAATGGATAAGGAAAAAAAACACCATTTTCAGCTGGCCACCACAGATGGCGATGACATACCCCTCGGCATCTAAGCTCTTAAGAAGCTCTTACGGAGCGGAGCGGCTGCTGGACAGCTGGGGTGAGTAGACCGGCCGGCGGCGGCTAGCTAGTTCAATAGGAGTGACAGCTGACTAAGGCTGTGCATGAAAATCAGATTTTCACCTGACCTCTGACGTTTGTTACAATGAATGCTAAAGGGGGAGAGAGTCGTCCTCAGGTAGGGAGTAGGAGGTAAGGCTAATGGATAAAGAAAAAACACCATTTTCAGCTGGCCACCAAAGATGATGATGACACGCCCCTCGTCATCTAAGCTCTTAAGAAGCTCTTACGGAGCGGGGCGGCTGCTGGACAGCTGGGGTGCTGTTGGAAATAGGATTAAACTCCCTCTGTATAAAAGCTCTGATTTCTGTTGGAAAAAAACCATAGCACCTTTGACCACAGTAACGTCTACTACCACCACCACCAGCACCACCGTCGCTGCCACCGCCGCCGCCGCCGCCAGTCACAGCTGATCACCTCATTAAAAGCATGTGACGTCGTCGCTTCTAGTCACTTGCTTCATCAAGTCGCTTCCAGGCACGTGATCTTAAAGACCCTCACTTCTTAAACAAAAAAAACGAAGAGACACACTTCTTCCTCTCGAGAGGAAGAATGACGTATATAAGGAGGCTGACACGTGTATAGGTGCCTTATTAGTCGGCAAGGGGTAAATACTAGTGAAAAAGGAAGACAGGTGTGCAGGTAGCTTTCTAACAGACACGTGTGTGCACTAAGCTGCTTAAGTCTAAACCCCCCTGCAGTAGTCAAGTAGCATGTGAAAACTTACTTAACAGATCACTTAATTGAGTAGAGACTCTGTACTGAGAGAGTCTTTTCAGCTGTTTAAGAGGATTATCTAGGACAGGGTACATAAGGAGTGAAACGCTGCTCTCACTCATCGTAGCGTCGTCCACTCCACGCTCGCTCAGCATGTTATGAGGGTTATTTCTACCTTTACAGCTTCTTTTCTTATCGAAGTGTCGACGCTACAGAGCATCGAAACTCTCCAAATGAGTCCAAGAAAGAAAAAGCAACTCCCACTAGAAGCAAGAAGAGAAACAGTGCCCTATGATGCATGTGAGGTAAAGAAACATTGGAAGGACGTCACCAAGGAGCAATGGATAGAAGCATGCTTCAACTTCATCGGAACGGAAGTAGTTTCATTTGGACAGAGGGAGAAAATTTTGTTGGAGCTATTTTTCTTAGCTCCGTATAGTTGGCGTGACTGTAGTGGTGAAATTCCTTCAGGTTTTTCAGCGTTCGGCATACAAGTTATCTGGTCTTTGAAGAAGCTTCGATATATGCAACGCACTCACGAGGAGATTGTTCAGAAAATGACGGAATTCGAAACAAAAGAAGTATGGTGCGAGGAGACGACATATGCGGACGATGATCTGGAGTACATCATTTGTAGCCCGTTGGAACATTATGTTAAAGACTTTGAGGACATGCTAGCCAGCACTGCGATGACCCCGAAAGAGAGATCCCTTACTGCACAGAAGGAGGCCAAAGCTGTGTTGGAAAAGCTCAAGTTTGGTCAAGGATTCACTCTTCAAAGCAGCTGTGTGAGTGTGATAAAAAGTGTTGTGTTGAAACATCCGGACATGAAGTTTTCGCGGGCTGTCGACACACTTCCTTTGCCTGAACTGATGATGAACATGATCGACCCCGTCGTACCAACATGTTTCGACTCTGCCAATTGTCCCATGTATAAAATGGTTTCAAGTTTTGCCTGTGGCCGATGGCTAAACGATCCACTGAAGTCAGAAAACCTCCTTGATTTAGTCGACTGACTAAATGTATTTTCTCATACTAGTATTAGTAGCATTAGTAATAGCGGCTACTCGGTCTCGTGCAGCACAAGGAGCAGCATCTGTCAGCAGCAGCTGCTGCAGCAGCAGCACGATCAGCACAAGCAGCAGCTGCTGCAGCAGCTGCACAAGCAGCACAAGCAGCAGCATCTGTCAGCAGCATCCGTGACATCGTCAGCAGCAGCAGCAGCAGCAGCAGCTGCACGAGTAGCACAAGCAGCAGCATCTGTCAACAGCATCCGTGACATCGTCAGCAACTGCAGCAGCTGCACGAGCAGTACAAGCAGCAGCAGCTGTCAGCAGCTGCAGCAGCTGCACGAGCAGCACAAGCAGCAGCACCGACAGCAGCAGCAACAGCAAATCAGCAGCAGCAACAGCAGCAGCAGCAGCAGCAGCAGCAGCAGCAGCGGCAATGTGGACCGCTAAATTCGAGATGGTGACATATCTGTTTCTTAGAATCGACATTCGACATGAGGTCTAGTGACATTTGACATGAAGCTTGAAAAACATAGTGACAGGTGACATGAGCAATTCTTAAAATCGACATGAGATATGAGCATAATTAAGCGACATCGACATGCGCCATGGCTATTTTTTATTTTTTTTGAAGACAACCGCCATAGCTTCCTTATCCAGACCTCCACTAGTAGCGCTCTATAAGCGCAAGCTTTGCCTTAAGAGAGCTGTGGCTGTGAACCCTCTCCTCTCTCCGTACACACAGGTAAATATCAGAGTCAGCCAATGTCGCCAATACTACTCTCATACAAGGGTCAGGCGCTGCTAGACTATAATAGATGGGTCAAGGACTGTTCTACTGAGGGTCAGGCTAGGCCGGACATTCAATAACGGGCTGGACTTTGGCAAATTTGCTTGAAAGTCTAGCCAGCAAGAGATGCACATCATCATAAACGCGATCATGATACCTTTCATAGTAAGTAGACTCGCCTCTCTGCCCTCTCTTTTAGAGAGGGCAGAGAAGCGAGTCTCACTCTTAAAAAACCCTACCCCTCCCCTCCCCCCTCCCCCCCTCCCCCCCTCCCCCCCCATGCATCTTAAAGAGTGCCCCCCAGAGTGCCCCTCTCCCCCCCTCCTAGAAAAAAAGAGCCGTATTTTTAAATTATTTTTTAGCAAGCTTTTTCAGCTTGCTTTTTTTTTCTTTTTTTAAATTTATTTATCCATCAAAATCTCAAGTGACTTATTTTGAAAGCCAACCTAGTAGTCACGTGACCCCCTTAAGTAGGTCACTTCCCGTCACGTGACCTATTTGAATTTCCCGCCAACATGGTGGTCACGTGACCCTCTTAAGTAGGTCACTTCCGGTCACGTGACCTATTTGAATTTCCCGCCCAAAGGTCACGTGACCGGAAGTAGGTCACTTCCGGTCACGTGACCTATTTGAATTTCCCGCCAAAAGGGAGGCCTCTCATTGGCTGCTTTTGAATTTCCCGCCAAAAGGGAGGCCTCTGATTGGCTGCAGGTCGATTGAGTAATAAACAGTACTTAACTATAGTCCCGTTCCGATACATACAATACTACTACAGCAGAATCGTAATCGCCAGAAAAAGCTACCCTAATTTCATATATTGGAAGTCATATATAATCAAATTCCAGGTAGTGGCTGTAGGTGAGCAGGTGGCTTTGGGAAAGCAGGTGGCTTAGGGCGAGCAGGTGGCTGTCGGCGTCAGCGCCCAGCAGCGCGTAACCGCTGTTTTACCTCTCGGCCGTAAAGCGAGTCGATCGGAGCATCAGCAGCGACACCATCGCCGTTTCCGTTTCGCCGTGTCGGTCGGCTACAGGGCGGCGTGTGTTACGCGTCCATGCCTTTGCCCTCCATCCCCTGTCCCCCCGCCCCTGGTGTACATTCGCTATCTGTATCATAACCGCTATCTGTTAACATATAGATATAGATCGGATGTGACTTGTTGCATAGGTCCTGGCGGTAGAATGTGCCCAGTTTTTGCCCGCTTTGGGGGTAGAAAGAGAGAAACACGGGCAAATTCGCTCAAAATGTCATTTCTATCTTGCACCCAAAAACTTAACCCCTTCCACGCGGTAAGCCAATATATTGCACAAAATTGCATTGAGTTACAGGAAACCCAGTGGTGAAGGGGTTAATGCCTTGCAGCCTATGGAGGCCCATGGAGGTGGTAGCTTTTTTTTACTACATTTCCATAATAGTGAAAGAGAGAAATAAATTTGTGAAGATCGCAGTTCAATTTCTTCAAGAAAAATTGAGATTTTTAGAAAAAAAATTGCGGAAAATGCTGTCCCCCGACCTTGCCTATCTCATGTTTTTTTCCGCTTTTGTCTATCTCGAATGATAACCGAAATACAAAGATTCTCCTATGTCACAAAATTGTCTTAAAATGCAAAATTAGTAGGTGTATATTACTCAGGGTTAATTAAACCCTGAGTCAATTATATGATTACAGTGACTTCGAAAAAAACTCTGACACTAAAATAAACGGTGAAAGCTTGGCATCCATCATTGCCGTGAATCACAGTTTTTTCTACAGGAGATTTTTAACAGTGTATAGATCCGAAAACCTTCTGTGCCATTCAGAATGCATGCAGGGTTTACCAGTGGCTGGGTGGCTAAGGTGGAGGTCTCCTATTTTAGATGATATGGGCCCTAATCCCCGTCAGCTCAAGCGTTACTAACACTGCCAAAACACCATGCCTTTTGTATCCCCTAGCATTATTTGATGCCAAACTAGCCACTAAACCCGAGCAGAACCGGTTTAAAATTTCGAGCCGAAGCCAATGTAGCAGATAAACTCCAGTTATTTATATAAATATATTTATCAATGTGAATTACGGAAAATGGAAAGGCCATCACAATTTAGTCAGAGGTTATATGGCATAAAAAGACATATTATCCTATTGTGCTCATTTATATACATGGCTTGTGATTATTTATGCTTAATTGACTACTTTAGAATAAAGGTATAATGTGGACAGTCGAGGGAAAAGGGTCCTCCAACGTAAAAACTCAATAATAAAATTGATGTCATCAACTTTCTTTCCAGTGATATCTTTTATTAGCAGGTACCACCTCTAGTTTTTGAGTACTGGCTCTCTGAATATGTGTGGTCACTGTCCAATCGTAAATGCCAATAAGCTCTATCCTACTTTGTTTTAGAGATATTCCTATCTTATTAGCATAATTTATTATGCTAATTACAAAAATTAATATCCAAACTTTTTCAAACATTTGGTCACAGCTTTTGATCTAAAAATGGTATTTTGTTTTCAGCATAGAAATCGTTGTGGGGCCTTCTATCAATAAATGTTCTTAATTGTTCGATTCAGAATGAAAATCATGTTTCCATGGCAACTGACATGTGCAAAAACACCAATTTAGGCCCCAAAACAATCTTTTCCATTCCAAATATGGAATGTTTTCACTAAAGATGGAATCCAAGGTGGTCTATCATATTCTGCATAAAAAAAGTAGTATAGATAAGTTTTCGCTATATTTTGGTCCTTTTTGGCTATATGGAGCCCCCTGGTGGCCAAAGTTGGTACTAAAAAATCCTGCGCGGAGGGCCCTTTTCCCTTGTTGATCATATACAAAAAGAGAGTTAAAAGAAATTCTGTTGACTTTGAATATTATTTGTAACCAATAAGACCAATTTATGACAATTTATTTCTACCCATTCCCGAAACATTACATTTTTGCCCAGAATGCCATGCCATACAGAAATAAGATTATTTTTGCAATAAGGGGGAACATATAGGCACCTCATATAATGAAGTTTCATATTTCTGTGCTGTTTGGTTGATACAAAATAAAATTAAGGAAGTTTTCATATTTCTCTCTGAAATTTTAGAGAAAAGTGTAAACACTTTTGTTTTTCAAAATTCCATACTAAAAAGTAGTTTGGGACCCCCTTTCTTTTCATTTTTAGATTATATATATGATATAAACTAGCTGTAGAAGAAAATAGGAGAGATTCTGTTGACTTTGATCAATGGGTAGCGACCAACCTTAGGCTGTGTCTCACGAACTTGTGCCAATGTGTTTGTCTATGACCGGGTGCCATCTATGACCGGGGCCCATCCATGACCGGGTGCCGTCTATGACCGGCTATCTAAAAAGTTGTTTGGAGGAATAAAAAGAATTTTATTTTTACAATTTTTATTTATGTAATAAATAATTATATCACACAAAACCCAACACACGGAATTTATTTTTTAGTTTTTATTTGAAGTCTATATTTTTGCAGACATTTTTGGAGTTTTTTTGTTGAATGATCTTATGTTGCTACGTTTCGGATCCTTAATGATCCTTCATCAGGCAAAGATGCTTATAATGAATATACAGGTGACTGAGGTACTATAAATGATCACATTTTGAGATGGTTGCTATGGTTACAAATTATCAACAAATCATTAATTTCTGGCAATATGTACAGTTGATAGTGTATCCTCCTAGGTTTATAAGTACCGGTAACAATGCATAGTACAATGTGGGTCTTACAATGTAAGGAACAGTATAAACATCAACTCTTTAAATGTCTATGAACCTTTGACTAATTTTTTAGACAATTTTTAAGACAATTTTAGACACTAGTTAAGACAATTAGGCGCTTGGGTAGCCTTTCCTAGGGCGCTTGGGTAGCCCATGAGAAAAAATAAAAAACATGCAAGCATGAATTTTTAAGTTTAGTTTTTTTGGCGATAGTTAGTGTTTATTTGGAGAGACGATCAATATCCTTTATCTTAGAAAGGAAATTTTTATTTATAAAAATTGTAAATTTTTTTTTTTTTTTTAATGTTTATCCCTTCAAACAACTTTTTTAGATAGCCGGTCATAGACGGCACCCGGTCATAGAGGGCACCCAGTCATAGACAAATACATTGGCCCAAGTTCGTGAGACACAGCCCTTAATCTCAGATCTATTAATGACGATGCAGGTCTGGGGCTCAGAGGAAGAAAATGTTATATTCCCAATAATACCTAGTTCTTTTACATGAGTTTACTACAGGTGTTAGGCTATCACGCCATGTGGTTGCCATGTGGTTGCCATGGTTACCATCCAAACAAGGGATGAGGTGGTTAATGGCGTCTATATGACAAGCTAGTCCAAATTCCCATATATGCCTGTTTCAAAAAGATTTTGACAATTACTTGTCTACCTTGATTACGGGACCGATCGTACCAGGAACGATCGTAATGACAGTCAATGATAGAAAGTAAATAGATTTAGTTGAAAAACATCCCTTTAATTATTACATGAATGACAGTTAATGATAGAAAGGAAATAGATTTGCAATTTAGTTGAAAAACATCCCTTTAATTATTACATGGATGACAGTTAATGATAGATAATCCCCAATGGAAGCTACAAACATATTCCAAGGGTGGTACGATCATTCCCCAAGGTCGGTACGATCATTCCTGAAGAGGGCGGTACGATCATTCCCATGCAGGACGATCGTTCCAGATGGGCGGTACGATCGTTCCCCAAAATGTGGTAGGATCGTTCCGGTACGATCGTTCCCTGGTACGATCGTTCCTGCTACCTCTACCTTTATTGCAAAATGAGGGTATATTAATATTTTTTAGGTGACATGAAATATGTAAGCTAAAATCTGCTAGGAAAACGGAATAAGGGGATTGAAATTGAACTCTTTTATCTATGTATTTTTTTTCTGTAAATACAATTTTGCAGCTTTACTGTATCTGCCCTATATGGCCTTTGTGGATTAATCATTGCTTAAATGATAGCAGATACCCTTGCCTACTTGTAGACATATTACATGTGATGCCATGGAAATGCATACGTTCTTACTACAGTGATATTCAAGTGCTCATGTCACCTTGTCATATAGACGCCATCATGTCATATAGACACCATCAAATCACTTTCCCACCCTCCTACAAACTGCTTGAAGATGATAGGGCCCTGCAATTTGACATATGACTAATGCTTTGGTATGTAGGTGGGATGTGTGAGTTTAAAAGAATGAACAATGATAACAATTAAAGTTATAGACATAGATATGTCACCTTGTCATATAGCCACCAGCTTGTCATATAGAGGCCATCTTGTCATATAGACACCATCATGTCATATAGACACATTTCCATCCCAATTCTATATTTCTCTTGTACATAAAATTGATAGGAATGTGACACTTCACTTTTGGGTAATGAATTGGTAAGGCTTACATTGTATGACTTGGAAATAACCAAAATACAATAAGAGTGTTGTATATGATCCTGAAATGTTACTGTGTCATATAGACTCCACTGTGTCATATAGACGCCTTTTCCTCCAAAATACTGTATTTCTCTTAACTATGACAATGTTAGCATCATGATATTTCACATGTGGATAACGTTTTAGTGGGGCCATATAATACACGACTTAGAAATGATTAAATACAATTAAGGTGGGAAATATAATCCTGAATTGTTACTGTGTCATATGGACGCCATTGTGTCATATAGACGCCTTTTCCACCCTAATAGTACATTTCTCCTGATTATAACACTGTTAGGATCGTGATATTTCACATGTGGGTAATGTTTCAGTAGAGCTATAGGAAATATGATTTGGAAATAATAAGATGCAAGAAGGGATTGAAATATAGCCATGAAAAGTTAATATGTCATATAGACGCCATTGTGTCATATAGACGCCAAGCAGTCCTTGACCTGCATCATTTTGGTGAGACACAGTCTAATCTCAAAGACGTCCTATATAACACACAAAAATGTAGCTGTATATTAAAATGTACAGGACATTCACCCAACGCTAGGTTGTATTTTCATGTGTAACTATAATATACTGGATTTTCTTTTGTACTATAAATAAACATAGCATAGGAATAAATTTAACTTACATCTACTGGTTTGTGTTCATATCATTTGCTATAATAAAAAAGTATTTTTGATAGGTCACCTATTATGGGGTTTCGGCCTTTGAAAATTAAGAAAAGAAATAATGCAAAAACACACTAAATCTCATATGCAAAGCATTGTATTATGGGTAAAAACATCAACATCTGGATTTCAACTTCGAATACCCTTGATTGTTTTAAGCAACATGATAAAATCTATAGTATTTTTAAGAATATTTCTTAGTAAAAAATGCCAATGCACTAATTCATGTTAAAAATAGGAAATATTCTCAATTACAGATATAGCAAATATTCAAAGTGCCATAAAATGCTCAATTTTACTCAAATCGGTCTTAAATTTAAATATGATGTCGAGAACTTATATATTCAAGTTATGTAATATGGGATCATTCTGAAATATCTAACCTACTGTAAACGTAGACATTTTCACGCTGTACATACTTTCGCGACTTTTAAAAATCGCGAAAATATAGTCATACTACTTCAATATTCCAAAAATCGTGAATTAAAATACTCACGAAAATGCACTTTTTAGCAAAATAGCGAAAATGTATATACGCGAAAATATGTACATTTACAGTATAGGCCTAGATGTATATGGGTAGGTTCATTTTCAAGAGGTAGTGACCAACCTTAATATATTCCTAATCACCACATATCCTTTTGGGACATCTTATAAAGATCCCCATCTGAAAGACCAAATATTGAGAGGTTTGTTGGTTTGCCAATACTTTTTCCCCTTTCCTCTTTGTCCTTTCTCACGCCTCAAAATACCCAGGAACTCCACTTGCGGAATATGACACAAACTGCGACCTTGAATCATGGCTAAGAACCACGGCCAAATTATAAACTCTAGCCCCCGCTCTAGCCTCAAAACGGCCTCAAATATTTGATGAATATTGCCTGTATCGCTAGACATATAGGGCTGGATATTAACCTGAAACACATTAATAGCAGTGCCAGCTGGTTACAGCTATAATACAGGAACATAAACAAGTAGCAAAGTGGTTAGGTGATATAGATTAGAAAAATTTGCCAGGTAAGACAAAAAATGCTCGGAGATCCGTGTTCCAGGGATGCAGAAATATGTAGCCGCAGTAGTGATGTATCCATACCTGTGATACAATTGGGCAGTTAGTAGGCCTACATTGATAAAATTGCCTGTAGCACTGGGGGTGCAGAGGGCCCCCCCCCCCCCCTCAGGTTTGCAAAAGTCGCCAGGTCGCTTAAATTATTGCCCAAGGTCAAAAAGTCGCCTGGAAAATGGCCCAGGTCGCCCGGTCGCCGAAAACCCCTCTGCAGTCACAGCACTGCGCCCACCCCCCTTTTCAAATAGCCTAGGCTACACTACAGTTAGTAGGCCTACATTGCCAAAATCGCCTAATAATGCCCCCCCCCTTTTTTTTCAGTAGCCTATAGGCTGTAGTTATTAGGCCTACATTGAGAAAATTGCATACCGGTAGGCCTATAGCACTGCCTCCCGTATGCGGAACGGCAGCCGTCAAGTCCCGGGGACGTGCTTACCGGCAGCTTTCGCCCTCCTGCGGCCTGCAGGCTTACGCCGATACAGTCAAACAATCAAAATATCTCATTTTAACTGCTGGGGGCGCTATTTAGAGGTGGAATCGATGTGAATAACGACCTTTTATTGTCAATATTAGTTGCTTACAGTAAAGATGACGAGGTAATTCTATAGATTTAACTTGTACTGTAGCTGCGGTGCGTAACTGCCCCAAATGCACCTATTATCGCCCCTGACATGGCCCTGCAAATACCCTTCAAACTGTAAATTAACATCAAGTCATCTTACCTACTATAGGCGGTTTCACACATGACACCCTTAGCTATCCTTCCCTGCTTAGATTAGTGTGGATGCTGCTGTTATATTCTTATTTTTGGACTTGAAACCAACACCAAATGGTGGGCCTCACAATGTCAACCACATGTTGTGGGTGGACGGTCAACCTCCCATCAGCCCGGACACTTATATAAAAATAATAGTGTTTTAATTCACTTACAATTATCAAAATAATACTGGAACAATTACAATGACCATAGCTATGGTCTGACAATCAGAAATAATTGTTTTCATCTTTTAAAACATTAAACATCCCATTAAATAAAATGGCAGTGTCCGAGAATTGTGAAATTGACCCCAAACCGCAGCATGCCGATGATCAGAAATGTCGTCTCAGGTTGCCGAGAAACACAATCTTTCTCGCTGTTAATCTACATGATATACATTGTAATTGAGAATGAATTTAAGGAAAATGGGAACAGTCTTCTTTATAGGCATTGATGGTATACTTTATATAGCCATTACATATAGGTAAATGGGTAGATGAAGGATGTTTCAATGTTATTCACCTAGCCCCAACATCGATTTTGGCACTTTTTCAACCAAAACCACTAAATTGGCAATAACTTTCGAATCATTTCATAAAGGGACATGACAATTTTTTTCAGTATTCAGATGACAGAGGGGCATTTTTTAAAGCAAAAACCGGTAGCATGGGTGGTACATTCTGAGAGCTATGGTGAACTGAAAAATTGGAAAGGTGCATAACTACAAGCTACGTCGACCCAGATGGTAGGGATGTGGCGAAGTGGAGCTTCGCAGAGTAGGAGAGTCTGGGATCTCCTCGCTAATATTAGAGAGTACCTGGAAACTAGTGAAACGGACGCAGAGCCGCCATCCCCCCCCCCCCTCCCAACCCCCTCAGGGTAAAACGTTACTCAAATATTATTTCGAAACGTTGCATCATTATGTTATTCCAGGGATATAAAGTACACCCCATGGTTATTCCAGGGATATAAAGTACATGGTTATTCTTTATCATATGGCAATGTCAGTATATCCTCACCCATCTACAGATGACGCCACTGGACTTTCAGGATTAAGGGGAAACGTATCATGGGGCCACTAGGTGGCAGCACAGAGCATAGTTAGCATGTCCTCCTGAACACTGGCAACCTTCCGCCTCCGTCACCCCTTCTTACCATCTTAAATACTTCTATATTGTTATCACTTTATCCACCCTTTTTGTTTAAGTATTAATCATGAGATCCCAGACTGTAATCACATAATAACTGCGAAGTTTTCACTAGGAGTAAAATCTCCTGTATGTATTGTGGTTGTTTGTGAATAAAATCGCCCGGTGGAGTGATTTGTCTAGTAAACCTGTCAATATTTCTAATGTAACTCATCTAGGTCTTCAGTGCCTAGTGCTTCCTTATCCTTTCCTACACAATCATAACTGTTAGTCTGAGAACAATAATTATGATTATTCATCTAATTATAAGGGAGCGTTCATTATTTATGCCAGGGGGGGGGGTGTGCAAATCAGGGGGGGGGTCATTTTTTTTAGGGGTATTCGGAGGGGGGGGGTCTTTTTTTTTCAACCTATTCTTAGGGGGGGGTCTTTTTTTTTCAACCTATTCTGAGGGGGGGGGTCATTTTTTTTAGGGGTATTTATTTGGGAGGGGGTATTTTTTGACACAACGTGACGCGAATTTCACGACACATGTCGCGAATTGGGGTCATAAAGATGGTAGAACTTTGCTAAGTTTCTTGCCTACCAATCAACACTTGAATGATTCAACTACTTTTCTTTTCCTAAAACAACAATAACTGGAGAAAGAGCATTAATTTTAACACGAGAAGAGTACAGAATGTAGGGGGTCTAAACAGTAAAGCTATCAGTGTGCAGTTAGATGAATGCTATTGTGGCACCGAAATTTGACAGTACTATATCCGAAATAGTTTAGGTTAATTGGACTTTAGCCTTGCCCATCACGTTTTGGCATCCATATGCAAGAGTGAACTTGCCTACATGTCTAGACCCTGCCTTTCTTCCCAATAGAGGAGTACATGCATGGTATGCAAGATGCAGATCTACCTCATATATTGATACATTGCCGCTTAGGTCCACTCCACCAGTCAAAGGCGTGATTACACCAGTCATGATACACACTTTTCCTTGGTGTCTTGTACCAGACCCTGATAAATGAGCCACAGTGTTCTGATTGCAGAGCTCTCAAATTTTTTAGAATACCTTCACCATCTCCCTGATAGCTGCCTGCTTCTCTAGGACTTATAAAATCAGCAGACTCATAGAGTAAACATGATCATCCCACTATAAATCGGTGTACCGAATGCCTTGAAATGTAGCAAATAGCCACCAGATCCATAGAGTTTTCTGCTGCGGATGCCACTCCTTCTGTCGCCAATTTCTAAATCTCCCTCTAAGTTCATCTTTGGCTTCAACAGAAGTCAGGCACTGAATAATCATTGCTACTCATCGCTACTTGGCCTCATCAGAATTCTTAGAGCTCTATATTTGGTTCTGGTCAAGTTGCTTCTGATGCTCTGCAGGGTTATCAGTGTGTTATTCATCACTATTTTAAAGCTTTTATTTTTTTTGGAGTCAATGCATTCCCATGGCTTGGTTATACTGACCACACCCTAGAACATTGAAGGCAGGTACCGTATGGCATTTCCTCAAATAAAGGTTATCAACTATGGTGCACGTAACATCCATGCATACCATTGATGGCTTAAGCGATTGTAATTGATCCGTGCCGTTATATAACAAAGACACATTCCCCTGTGACTCTTTGTTCAACTTCAAATTCTCACCCTGAGCTCCCTATTTCTTACCTAGCCTTTGGAAAACCAAACTAGGTTTAAAAAGTGATCTTGTTCCTTTAACTGCAAGTTACAATACCAGGATACATTAAAATGGGCCGATTGACCTCTAGATTTTCAAAATTTTCTTCAGGTTTGCCACTTTTATAATGTCCAGAGCATCCCTTCATCAACAATTTTTGTTTTAAGCTGCAGTAGCGGCGACACAGGGGGAGGCCTGGGGGCCTAGTAAAGTGGGGGAGCCAATCTTTTTGGGAAACATTCTAGACTCAGAGTACCCAAAAATACACCAATCTCGAGGTAAAATTCCTAAAACTTTCTTGAAAGACAAGCTCAAAGTCCCTCAGAACACATCAATTTCAATGTAAAATTACAAAATTTTCCAGGATCATATGGTAGACTTCAGACCACTCTGAATACACTAATATAAAGGTCAAATTCCTAAATTTTCCTGGGGCTTGTGGCCCCAAAACAACCATTTGTTTCTCCCTCCAACCAACACTCATCAGCTGGCTTTGGGAGCTGGGCCCTCCAACTTTATCCACCTTCCGCGGCCCCTGAGCTGGGCCATTTCATGGTACTTCTACCAAACAGTATTAGCAGGACTTGTAGGTGGGGACCTAAATAATCACACCCATTTTTAGCAAAAATATCAAACGTGCCAAGGAAACAGAAAAATGTGCGCTCTCCACATGTGGGAAAATTTTCACCATATTGTTATGCCCTATAACCACTCCCTCAAATAATGGTTAAGCACATGCTATAATAGGTTATAGTATAGGACTATGTAGACTTTGTATGTTGTTGATGCCATTATTAAGTATTTATAAACGTCTATGGTGAGGGGGGGGGGGGGGTCATTTTTTTTCAACCTATTCAGAGGGGGGGGGTCTTTTTTTTTTGACCCATTCGGAGGGGGGGGGGGTCTTTTTTTTTTGACCCATTCAGAGGGGGGGGGTCTTTTTTTTTTGACGTATTCGTTTTGCCAAACGCCCGCCCCCCCCCCCCTGCCATAAATAATGAACGCTCCCTAACCAACATATTTGATAAATAAGGCTTTACGATCAAAATCGATGTCAGAGTTGCTTAAGTCAACAATTAATTCAATTGGCAGTACTAGTATATATATTGTGCACTGGTATATAATTTGAGAGCCTACAAATAAGAAATCATAGTTCTACTGTTGGGGTCAGTTTAGCTATTTGTGTCCATTTCGATTAAACTTCTATCTTTATCAAACCATACATAATTTGTAAAGGAAGTTAACTTCATCATAAAAGAATGAGGGCAAACACAAGTTTCTTCAAAAACATTGCACATTTTTTATTCTTGTTATTCAATTGGAATAAGGAATAAGTTAGTTGAACAACTTTGGTTGTTACACAAGTTTTACCATCAGGTCTCAAGGCACTTTATATCGCAAAGGGTCTTATTTAGTGTATTTCTTTTGTGTATCTCATCTGTGTAATGTGTTACTGTGTTCTGTCCGTTTTGTAAAATGCATGTAGTTTGGTCATTTTGTCTGTGTTGTGTCTGTCCTTTTAGGCCTCTTCCTCCTCGAGCTCATCCTCCTCACCATACTCTCCCTCATCCTCAGCTGAGGCCTCCTGGTACTGCTGGTACTCAGAGACCAAGTCGTTCATGTTGCTCTCGGCTTCAGTGAACTCCATCTCATCCATACCCTCACCAGTGTACCAATGGAGGAAAGCCTTACGCCTGAACATAGCGGTGAACTGCTCGGAGATACGCTTGAACAGCTCCTGGATGGCAGTGCTGTTTCCGATGAAGGTACCGGACATCTTGAGTCCACGGGGTGGGATGTCACAGACGGCGGTCTTGACATTGTTGGGGATCCATTCAACGAAGTAGCTGCTGTTCTTGTTCTGGATGTTGAGGATCTGCTCATCAACCTCCTTCATGGACATGCGTCCACGGAACATGGTGGCGACTGTGAGGTAGCGGCCGTGACGTGGGTCACAGGCAGCCATCATGTTCTTGGAGTCGAACATCTGTTGGGTGAGCTCGGGCACGGTCAGAGCACGATACTGCTGGCTTCCCCGAGAAGTCAGCGGAGCGAAGCCTGGCATGAAGAAGTGAAGACGGGGGAATGGCACCATATTGACAGCCAACTTCCTCAAATCAGCGTTCAGCTGGCCGGGGAAGCGCAGGCATGTCGTGACGCCAGACATGGTGGCAGAGACAAGATGGTTCAGGTCACCGTAGGTTGGAGTGGTCAGTTTCAAGGTACGGAAGCAAATGTCATAAAGAGCTTCATTGTCAATACAGAAGGTTTCATCTGTGTTTTCTACCAACTGGTGAACTGAGAGTGTTGCGTTGTATGGCTCTACAACTGTGTCTGATACCTGGAAGCAAGCAGAATAAGCAACATGTTATGATGTTTTAGGGAGCACTTCTGTAATTTTCGTGAGTCTGCATGTAGCTATGTACATCACCACTCTCTTATAATAACTTTACCCATAGAAGCTATGCATATTTAATAAGTTGGATTTAGATGGTTAGCTTACATTACACTATCTTTTGGACACATTATTATACCATCTTGGATATATAAAGCATAACTTTTTACACTGTTTCAGTGGATTCCCCAAGTTACTTTTTATTGAAATGAGTTATTTTACCAAAATTCACTAGCTAATGGTATCAAAATTAAATTAAGCAAAAGGTTCACTACATGTACTGAGGATGTAGTTGTGATACCTACCTTGGGGGATGGCACAACAGAGAAGGTGTTCATGATCCTGTCGGGGTATTCTTCACGGATCTTGGAGATGAGAAGGGTTCCCATTCCTGACCCGGTGCCACCACCAAGTGAGTGTGTCAGCTGGAATCCTTGTAGGCAGTCACAGCTCTCAGCCTCCTTACGTACTACATCAAGAACAGAGTCCACTAACTCTGCTCCCTCTGTGTAATGTCCCTTAGCCCAGTTGTTGCCAGCTCCCGACTGTCCAAAGACAAAGTTATCTGGGCGGAAAATTTGTCCGAAAGGTCCAGAGCGGACCGAGTCCATAGTGCCTGGCTCAAGATCGACAAGGACGGCACGCGGCACATATTTTCCTCCTGAAAAACAGAAAAGTGTACACAATTGACTATCATTGAAGTATAGAATTTATTGGAAGTTGATTTGAGTAATTGTAGGTTCTGTTAATTCTATTGCCTTCTGTATTATTACTGTCTATAGTCTATATTTCGGAAGATAGCCACCTCTGATTTGATAGCACCACCACAATGTCTTGGTTGTATAACCTAGTAATTGAATCACACAATACAGACTACCTTTACTTACGAGGCGGTAATGATGATGAATATGCTAATTAAATATGGGCGCCAAGAAAGGCTCTTATTATAGGGCGTCCTCTCTATGTAGGTTGACCCACATTACGGTAATTGGCGGTGGTATGTGGGACAAGATGTAAGAAGAGTTCCTACAGTGCTGGCACTGTCCTGTGTGTAACTAGCTGTGACCAACCTACATCTACAATGGGAATGAAACCATGATAACCATCGCGCAGATTAACATAATGACCTGTAGGAAATACAGCCCATAATACAGCAAAGGAACCTGCTGAATACAAACATGTACATATTCCCTCAGAGTAAACTTACCAGTGGCTTCTGTGTAGTAAACGTTGATACGCTCCAACTGCAGGTCGGAGTCCCCATGGTAACTACCGGTGGGGTCAATGCCGTGCTCGTCGGAGATCACCTCCCAGAACTGCAATAGGCAATGGACAATTTGTAGAAACAGTTTAACTGCAGGATAAATATAATTTAATAATGCTCGTTTTTGGCCAAGTTGTTTATTCATCCTTTTAATTAAAGCTGATTTCAAAACTCGAATTAGTTACTGCATAACAAGAGTTGGATTTAGATGGTTTCAATACGATAATGATGCAGTGCTGTAGTGGCAATGTTGAGTACATAGTGTTTGAATCTACAACCTCCAACCATGACAAACAACTTTAACACAGAGACTATCTATATCCCCTGCCCCGCCCTAATCCACACCTGAATGTAGCCAAGCCACCATTGTGTAAGGGGCTGCTGAGGGTATTTTCAGACCTCAGAGTACACCCAGATGGGACCAACACTTGTTGCTTAATCCCATGTATTGTGTGTGAAGTTGTATGTCTGATTTTGTCCCTATACAATATATTTCCTGCAGATTACCTAAGTATACCCGTACTATACCACGCAACTGTGAGGCTTTACTGTGAGTTACAAGTAACTGTCTGAAGGTAACTGTCTATAGCCATAAGAAATATAAAAGCTAGTTTAGTTTAACCTCATCATCATAATTGGAATCAGACTACAACTGATCGTCCCAGTACTAGTCCCCTTTACTCTGACCCACCCTACTATGTTACTGTATTATAGCGTATACTTTATGATAGATAGCTAGGCCGGCCGCCTTCCCCTTACATATAGCATATGGGGGTGGATGGCTAAATTCGACACGGCGACATGACCATTTCTTAAAATCGACATGTGACATGAGGCCTAGTGACATGCGACATGAGCTTTGAAATTATAGTGACAGGGGACAAGAGCAATTCTTAAAATCGACATGGGACATGGGGATTATTAAGCGACATGGACATGCGACATGGCCATTTCTTAAAATCGACATGCGACATGGGGGGCCCCCCATCTACACCCCCTAGCATGACTACACGACACGGACATGACCCCTAGTGGTGGACTGTGTGCTGGTAGTGGTAATAAAGCTAGCCCCTATACACACGTTATCGTAGACACATTACTGAACTGACATTCAGTCCAAAATAACTGACCTGCTGACCCATCAGTCTCCCAATACACCCATACATCCCACACACCATCATATACATGTGTACTACACACATCGATACCTCCCCCAACCAGGCCAGACATCATGGAGGAGGGGGATCATGTGATATGGTATGCTATGTCGTAACTGTATTATGCGTAGGCCGATTTAGGCTAGATGTAGGAATCTGGCAACTGTCTGGCCCACTTCAATATGTAAGCAAAAGGAATAGTATAGGGAGGGAAAGAAATTCTTTAAGAAAAAGATTTTTCCTTTGTTCTCTAAGAAGATATTCACTATCCCTGTATATCCCTCTTTGGTGGATGCACATTAACCTAATTCACCAGCTATAATGCACAAGGTAGAACAGGTTTCACCATAGCAGCACTATATATACTGTTATTAATGGCTGCAGCTGGGGGGGGGGGGGGAGCAGCTATTAAGGTAGACACACGTCAGGAAATAGATGACTGTCACAGCTGGCATCGTTCCCATAATGTATATATCCACAACATGACTATCTTAACCAACCAGCATTCCTGCACCATGACTCATGTAGTGAGAGATAACTGATATACAATGTAACCTGTATGGATATTTCATGATACAGACCATTTAGTCTATATGAGATATCACTTGGTTGGTTAGAGTGAAAGGTGGATGTAAGGTTGGTCGGCCATATTGATTATTCATGGCTAGTGTGGACTGCACAACAGGTGATCTCTGTTTGTCACACACACTGCACGGTAGCAACTGCATGTTTGGTTTTGAAAACACTGTAACATCTGATCTGCATATTCAATACTTGTCACTCCATCCAGGGATGACCTGTGTGACAGTAGTTTATAGCAAATACCCACCAGTACCTTAAAGTCAGTAACTAAGCCAGGGCAATTTGGTCCACATACTGTGGCAAAATTGTAAGGTTGGTGATATTCAAAATTAAATAAGCATTTAGGGCTCAGATAGGGGGTGCCTTGGTACCCAGATAGAGTGCTGCTACAGTGCATTTTCTATTGGGAGCAACTTGATGTGGGCATGCCAGATCTATCTGAAAACTCTGACTTATTTTGGGAAAATCGATCATTGTCCTACTCATTGGGTTTAAAGGACCATGACATACAGAGGAAAACAGACAATGTAGCTATTCTAAAAGCTTTTGTTCACCCTGGTTCACACAGATGACTAGGCTCAGTGTACTGGGCCCATACTCAGGGTGCATACATGTGCTGAGCACGTACTAGGGGATATTTCTGGAAGCCTGTTTTTGTGAGTCTGCAT
This sequence comes from Harmothoe impar, assembly GCA_947462335.1. Lineage (NCBI taxonomy): Eukaryota > Metazoa > Annelida > Polychaeta > Phyllodocida > Polynoidae > Harmothoe > Harmothoe impar. The sequence continues at coordinate 22,719,727 of OX381721.1, read as the reverse complement.
GCAGCTATGTAGACCCCCGTCTGTGAGTCTACTCCAGGGTGGGGAGAATACAGGGAGGGCATGCCTGCACACCTGGAGACAGGATGCTGTTTGTCTTGAGTTACTCAGATGTTCCTGTACAGAATACACAATGATTCTCTGATGGTGCACCTCAAGGAAAATGTAAAATATTTTCTTCTGGTGATATCATTGGATGTGTGGGCATTTTACACATATTGCTGAATGTGACTCTGCTACATATTTTATGCATAACTTTCACATTATTTCGATTTTTTTTCAACTTAAGTGTCCTAAGTGGAGGTCAAAGGGCTATTTTCAATTCCATGGACCTTTTTTTCTGGTAATCCGTGGTCCAATGTATGAAATATATCGGTATGGAATCTTTTGCTGGTAATGGTGTAAATTACATCTGTATTTTCTTTCAAAAGCAGTTGATCTGATTAAAAACCAATTACAATAACTATAATTTAGTAGTGTATTATTCATATAGTGGTGTAAATTACTATAATATAGTGTTTGTAAAACAGCTAATTACAATTTCTCTTGGGGGATAGCCACACTGAATGGTTTATATGTGGGAGGAATGCAAAGCACGTTGCATTAGTATTACAATTGGCCCGTTCAGAGGAATATCTACATGTCGATCTATGCGTGTGGGTAGTACCAACCAACCCATACCCACATCCTCCATGGTCCCCCCCTCCCGCCCTGCCCCCCCCCCCCCCACCTCACGCCACCACTTCTACTAGCCATGACCCACATACACATTTACAGACAGGATTGCCAGGCCAACCAACACTGTACCATTCTGCTAGCTATATCACGCTATTCCCACTATTAAACAGTATATATAGATGGTCCTGTTTGGCAGTTGGTATCCCTGGCTTCGAGGTCCATCGTGAAGGGCCCTGCCTCCTACAGGCTATAGTAGATTATAAACCGGTCTGTGGATCTGTCGGGAACTAAATTTGCAAAGGTTTCAAATAATATAGATCATATACTAACCCTAGGTAGGATGCGTTACAGAAAATAAAACTACAGCACCCTAGTTTGCAAGAGAACCTTTCAATAGGATAGACATACATCTACCATTGAAGGAAATCCCGATACTATCTAGGGCTCCGACCTAACCTACCATTACCCCTGCTGTTACCACCATTAAACCCCGGCATTAAACCATTGAGCGCTTCACTTCCCCTTCTACTTCTTAGTTCTAGTATGGCCCTAGACCCTAAACTCGACACGGCGACATGGACCATTTTGAAGCTCAGTGACATGGGATAGGGGGAAAAATTTGATAGTGACATGGGACATTGGACATTTCTTGAACTCGATATGGCAAAATGGGCATTTCTTAAAATCTACGTGGGACATGGGGGCCCCGCTCCTATCAAGGGTCCCTCTAGTGTTGTTCGCTTTTACAGAAAGTATTGGGCCATTGGGCAATTAATCACTTTTATTTCCCACCGGCGGCCAGGGCTGGGAGTGGGGTGTATAAGACATATGGGCATTTAACCTGATATGTGTAGCCCTAGAGGCCAGCTACGTGATGTGCATTTATATGTCCGTCAAAGGGTACAGTAGAGCGTTACTGCACGTATGTACTAGAATGTAGGGGAGGGTGGTGAGCTGAACGTGGAAAAGAGATCTTTTGGGGAGAAGAGACCTTCATGAACGAAAGGTAACTAGGGCAGTGTGGTCTCCGCATAGCAGGGGTTGGGGGGGGGTAGACTTGGCCTTGGCTCAAGTGTAGAGCTCCAGTGCTGAGCACTCTGTAACTTGTAAAGGGTATGGAGGTCGAGAGCTCGTAACCATCGATTATTATTTCATACTTATTTCATGCTATTTAACTCTAGTAGTTTTCTGTTTGCAATGTGTATATACATGTACATTATAATAAATTGTGATATGTGGTCACTGGGTAGTTCTCGGACAACTGTTACCAGGCTGAATCCAGGGACTGGATAATATCACGTAGAGACAACCTTAAATATGCATACTTTCCCATAATCCATATATATTAAATTTCGACCTCGACCATATTTAATAGTCCTACCCTAATCTTATGTTTATTTGAGGACATGACTGTTGCAAGTCTACTGGGTGCACATGCCCCCTGGGCCGTGCGCCAAAAGGGCAGCAGTCACTCCCTACACTGTGCTACACCTCACCCACCCCTGCCCATCGGTGTACTCCGGGCCCGATTCGTCATCGATTCGTCATCCCTGTCCACTCACTCTTTTCCTATTAACACCATCCACAAACTGGGCCACATACACCTCCCCCACAATGAACTTACTGAGATATAGCATCTTGATGTTCTACTGCACAAATACACACACCAATATTTAATACACGGCCTCTGTATTAAAGAGCGGAAATCGTGGAAACATAATTATTCCTGAACATAAAAATAGCCCTCCTCCAGGGTGTCTAGTCTAGGTGCTCCAGGTGCGTCTGGTAGGAGCAGGAGGAGGCTGCATGTATGTACAGGTACACTACTGACTAGACACTACCGACTGGAGGACAGACAGGCAGGGCATCCCGCGGCCCTAGCATCCCCTACCACTCTGTCTCAGTCATCAGTGCCTGGTCACTGGTGTGCATTTGTGGGAAAATCTACATTAACTATTGGGGCTCTGGATGGGGGGTCCCCATGTCGATTGTCGATCTTAAAAAATGGCCATGTCGCATGTCAATGTCGCTTAATAATGCCCATATCCCATGTCGATTTTAAGAATTGCTCATGTCGCCTGTCACTATGTTTTTTGTGCCTCATGTCGCATGTCACTAGGCCTCATGTCGAATGTCGATTTTAAGATACAGCCATGTCGCCATGTCGAATTTGGTGGTCCACACCCATACTATTAAAGATAGGTAAGATACAGATGATTCTGTTGATGAATTGTCCATCTGCAGAACCATATATCATAGTATGATAAGAGCACCACATAATAATTAGGAAGCAATAGTCCCTCTCTCTAAAAATATATTGAAAATCCCATTTCCCTCCAAAATCAAAATGTGATACTGCCATACACGCCGGATCTACGATCTCATTTTCATCCCTTTTTCTTTTTACAATCCTCCATTATTTTCCTTCAATCGCAAACCACTAGAATAAACATACAACCAGACAAGATCCTCCTTCACCAGGACGGCTGCATTTATACAGCTATACAGCAGTATTATATACCGAGATGGCGGCCCTTTCTGTGCTCTACATTTACACGTATATGACTATGACTCATCCTCCATAGGAGATGGTGAGACCGGCGGCCGCTGTAGCTGGGGGAGACACACACTCACACAGGAGGGACCGGCTCCGCCTGTGACGTAGACCTTCTCCCGGGGCCCTCCCTTTCCATTCAAACCACCCATTTTCCGCCATTTCCCACCGACAACTCCCCAACGATATCCCCGCATCTGAGGTATATGAAATACAGGAGTAGCTTCCTTACCTTAGAGCCGATTTGGTTGCCACACTGGCCGGCTTGGAGGTGGACGATTTCTCTCATGATTGCTGTTTTCTGTAGTGGAAAATGGAGTAACGGTTGTGTGGACGTCGGGAGCTGGGTCCTTGTGCTTCTCTCCTCTCTCACCGGTACTGTGGGACAGAGACAGAGGCAGACAGGAGGCCGGCTACGTCACCGGTCGGATGCGCGCCCAGCCCTGCGCCCAGTCAGTGAGAGGTGGGAGGGTGGGAGGGCTGGGGGCGTTCGGGCGTAGGAGGAGGAGGAGGAAAGTGGGGGGATTACCAGGGCGCCTGTGTCCTAAGCCCTGTCTAGAGTCCTGGAGCTGAGGGAAAGGAGCAGGGATGCAGGGATTAGACTGGTTGCGGTCTCTACATTTTCTTGGGTGAATACTAGTCTAGGTATATATACGAGTGGGGTGGATGGCTAAATTCAACACAGCGACATTGCCATTTCTTAAAATCCATATGCAACATGGAGCTTAGTGACATGAGAGCAAAAAGTATATGTTCAAAAGATGATCATGCTAATCAAACCGGGTAATCAAACTTTTGAATGCTTGTCAAAAAGTGGTGTATGAATGGACCAATATTCCCGCCAATATTGTCAATGATGTAATGGCCCACTGTGATGTGTGCTGATGGCCTGGTGATGTAATTAGCTATAATACCCCTGCTCGTCATTGGCGTAAAGGTTATAAGCTTTGTACAGACGCGGTCTACTCTGAACTCCTGGGTACCTGTTTTTACCCTAAACGATATGAAAGTCTGGATGTGTCGACTATAAAAACTACGGTCAGGGATCTGATCACTAGATTAAAATGTGACTTGTCTTAGCTGGCTTAAGGATACTTAATGCATGATGCTTATGCATCGCGACTTTCCTGGGTCTGAGGTAAATAATATAACCAGCCTGACCGAGACTTGGCCACGTCTAGGAAGGAGAGGTGGTTGATGAGATGGGGGGAAGGTGCTAGTCCAACAGTATGGTACATAAACCTGCAGTTGCAAGCTTATAATTTTGCTTTAATTTGATTATAATAGTCATATAGTCTTCTCCATTAGGGAATTCAAGCTAACCAATCAATCAAAATAGATGGTCCATCATGCATGTGGTATATACATCAATTATATCAGTGGTGTCAACCTTCTGGATCTGTATCATAGTCGGAAATATAAAACTGGAACTCAATACTCTATGGGGTGGGGGCGTGGGGGTGGGGTGGGCGCAGGGGTTATTTGAGGCTATGCATCATTTTCGCCAAACACCTGAGCGATTGGGGAGAGGGTATAGCAAACAGAATTATCTCCTGAATAATCCGTCCCCCTCCCCAGCATTGGAATGATGAGATCGGAATGATTCACCTTGTGTACGTAATCTGTAGATACAGGGTCAGGCTATAACCGTTATGGCCACACTTGATTGTGAGAGGGTTATGTCATTCTGTCATGTTTTGTTGCCGAGGAGCTGATAGGAAAAGTTCACCCATGACGACATTGGCTCGGGACCCTCGACGATCCCACCACAACCAAAAAACATTATCTCTATGGCCCTTTAACATATATGAAAGTAGGGGGTCTGGATGGGGGGGTGTATCCATTTCCCCTGACCGAGGCTGTCGATTTTAAGAAAAGGCCATGTCGTATGTCACTGCCCCTTTTATTCCTCGTCTTGCATGCCACTAGTAAAGGCCAAAAATGACCATGTCGCCGTTTAGTGGTCCGCCCCAATAATGTAGCATATAATTTAGAACCTCCGTCATGGTTCGCCGCTTATACCCTGAGGCTATTTGGGAACATTACCCGGGGAACATGACATCTAAGTCACCTACTTCTCTGCACCCTTTTAATCTTTGACAATGGATTCATCCATTCATGAAATGTTTGCTGCAAATAATATTTATTTTAGTGGGTGTGTGATGATCGTTTCCGCACTTAGAAAATTCATCACATCTATTTAGCATACATAAATGGCAGAGGGAGAGAGACAAAAAGAGAGAGAGAGGGTGGGAGGGAAAGAGAGAGAGAGAGAGAGAGAGAGAGAGAGAGAGAGAGAGAGAGAGAGAGAGAGAGAGAGAGAGAGAGAGAGAGAGAGAGAGAGCGAGAAGGGGGAGGGGAGGCAGGCAGGCAGGCAGGCAGACAGGGAGACAGAGAGAAGACAGACACAGAGACAGACAGAGACAGACCGACGGACAGACAGACAGAGCACGAGTAATTGAGACAGAGATGCAGAGAAAGGCAGACTCAGAGACGGACAGACAGAGACAAGCAGAGAGAGAACTCAAAAACGACAGAGAGAGATGAAAGTACGCAGCACACTACTGATGGCAGTGACTCACACTGTAGCGGCGGCTGTTGGCAGTGCACCTCGACATTCCTATCACCTTACCTTATACCTTGTTATTGTATGTGCAGCATTATTAGCCGTGCGTCACTATACTAGGAGCTGACCACACTGAGGGACGACAACTTAATGCCTTTGAAGTTGGCCTCTCGGTCTGAGGCTGTGCTTGTCGGCCTGACCATAGAGTTTAGGTACAATGAGTACTAGTATTAATGTTGTCACAGAAACATATTAACTTAATACTGATATGTATCAATGTACATTTTATGCCATCTATATAATAAGTATGTCAATTTGTCACGCAATTGCAGACCTTTCAAACCACAACGTTATGCATGCTTCTTAATAGATAGAATGTTAATGGATAACTATCGGTATACAGTTTACACTGCATAAAATATGTTTCGGTTTTAAACATGTTTATATCTAAATATGCTCACAATCTAAACATGTTAGTAGGCTTAGGCCGGCTAGGTTTGTGTCTTCAAAGCCTCCTGTTAACAGGTTAAGGAAATAAACACCAGTTATGTTAACTCATCAGATAGCAGGTCCGTTGTTGCCTGTAGTTTCTATATAACCAGTCACACGTTATTGTTGTGCTAAAGGTGCTTAAATCTGAGTAAATAAACTTAAAATGTGATGGCATACAAATGAACAATATACATATTGCAGGATTGGATCCTATTTTAGTATGGTTCCTGTGCATGCAATAGAATTACCTCTACTAGGTAGACCCCTCTACTTTTTAGCCTAATAATGGATGTAGCAACGTCTTCCCTGAAAGTGTGTCGTTATTGCCTCTTAAAGCCCCAGCGCCCCTATATATATGGCTGAGTACCCGTCCCGGTTCCACTCCGACTGTCGCTGGAGGGGTACCGAGACCTGCACCTTTAAGAGAAAAAAAGGTCTAATGGTGATCTGGGAGGGAAGTGGTTCTGCAAGGTAACCCAGAATCTCCGGAACCCACTTGTAGTTGGTGGTAACATTTCTTATATACCCAGTCACAGTAAAACAGCAACAAAAGAGGTGTGCATACTGGACTACAACATATAGTGTGTGGTGCAACACCTCTGACTAGTCCTCTGCACGCTGAAACCTTGAGAAGTCCCCGGGGAGCCACTGGTTCCTTGAGTGTAGGTACCAACTGCGAAACTACAGCCCCTACTATTTTGTCATTTGACAGCCCCTTTAAAATGTGTATTATTTTTACAGCCCCCTATTTTCTAAGGACTCAGATGACAGACCACAGTTAGGGTTCATTATTTCTATTTCAATCGGGCCTTATTGAAACACAGATGAAGCATTTCTGAGCATGTCATAGATCTATTTTCTTTTAATTTGCGCTAAAGAAAGATGGACTTAAAAGCTACCCATTTATGTAGCATATCTTCTCGTGATAACTGGCAAACTATGGGACACTATGCGTCGAAGGATGAGGGATTCAATCAAATATATTTTTAAAAGAATGGCAAGTCCCCATGACAAAAGAGGTCTACTGTTGACTTGGAGGGGTATTTTGTTTGGTAATCCAGAGTCTCCGGACCTCAGTATAAGCAGGAGTCAACTTCAGATATATACCATCTACCCAGGTCTTCACTGGGGAAAGGTGTTTAAGTCTGCAGTTTGAGCTGATGGTGTAATATGGAGTTGTGGAGTGCAGATAGAGGTGCAGTGCTGCCACCTGTGGTAGAGAAGCTAATCTCACATGCAGGTCTCGTCCCCCTATTGAGGAACTCATACTTAGTTTTCTTCACAGCTGTATAGCCGTTAAGTACATGTATGCAGAAATTATGGCATTCATTATTCAACAACTGGAGAGTTAGTTGATTAGCGATGGTATGTTACATCTCAACAGCAACATAATTGGTGGCTTCTCATGTGAATGCAATCCAATGCAGAGAGTTTTCTATCCACCCCCTTAAAAGTGCTGAACCCCCTCCCCAAAACCCACCCAATTTTAAACTCTGCTAGTATGCCGTTATTTTCTTTGGCTGAAAGTTACTATATCCCCCCACCAAATGCACCAGCTCGACCCCTTGCCCTCTTGTTGCATAATGGTCATTCACATACAAGTAAATCTTCCCAAAATAAATAGCATAACAATGTATTTCAATGTTAAAATAATAATTCCCCCCTATTACCATCCCCCTGAAAATACTGGAACTGTCACTGAAGAAAAAAAGGTCTAATGGTGACCTGGGAGGGTAATTGTTCAGCTTGGTAACCCAGAATCTCCGGACCTCAGTTATAGGCAGGGTTCACATTGCTTATATACCCAGTCACTGTAGAATAGCAACAAAAGAGGTGTACATCCTACAACCTGCAGCGTGTGGTGCAATACCTGTGCATGTAGAAACCTGGAGAGGCATACCGTGTTGGTCTGTATAAATGCCTGGGCTTCACCCTGGGCTCTTATTCAGCACTTCTCAATATACTTAGTGTATAATGTATAGATCTATCAAATTCTGATACCATCCTACCCCTGGCCCTTACTCAAGACAGTCGCTTATTCAAAGACAGGCGAAGCATTTCTGAGCATGTCATATATTCTTTTAATTTGCACTAGGAATTTAATCAAATATCCTTTAAAAAATTAGAAAGCCCCCCATCATAAAAGAGATCTAATCTTGACTTGGAGGGGTATTTTGCTTGGTAATCCAGAGTCTCTGGACATCAGTATAAGCAAGAGTTAACATCAGATAAATACCATCTACCCTGGTCTACACTGGGGAAAGGTGTCTTCAGTTTGAGCTGATGGTGTAATATGCACCCTGAGTTGTATAGTGCACATAGAGTTGTAGTGCTGCCACCTGTGGTAGAGAAGGTGACCTCACCTGAAGGTCTCACCTCCTATTGAAGAACTCATACTTAGTGTTCTTCACAGCTGTGCAGCATCATAAAAGAGTAACTTTTCTGACACATATTGCTTAAAACTCTTAAAGTCAAAATGATCGATAGGCCACGCTTTCACGTTCCGTATTCTGACTAAAAATCGAGATCAAGTGAGCTTTTGCCGTTGTGCTCTACGTGAGATTTTCATTCTCACGTAAATGCATTAATTATGACATTTATTATTCATCAACATTTCTTTTTTCTTTTTTTGTTATGACTCATAACAAGTTTATTGCCATGATTTTCAGTACATTTTCGGATTCTGTATCTTGCTTGGTGTCGCTCACTCAAGATAATTGGTGTTTTTTCTCATGTGAATGTATTCCAATGCACAGAGTTCTCCTTCCACCACCTTAAAAGTGTGGAAATCCCCCAACCCATCAAATTCTAAACTCTGCTAGTGTGCAGTTATTTTCATTGGGGGAAAGTTGCTATATAATATCCCCCTACCAAATGCACCAACTCTGCCAAGCATACTATTACAGAATGTTTTTCAATGTTAAAATGATATCCCCCCTATTGCCATCCCCCTGAAAATCATGGATCTGGCCCTGATGAAAAAAAAGGTCTAATGGTGATCTGGGAGGGTAGGTTCAGCTTGGTAACCCAGAATCTCCGGACCTCAGTTATAGGCAGGGTTCACATTGCTTATATACCTAGTCACTGTAGAATAGCAACAAAAGAGGTGTACATCCTACATACAGCCTACAGTGTGTGGTGCAATACCTGTGCATGTAGAAACCTGGAGAGGCATACCGTGTCTGTATAAATGACTACACCCTGGACTCTTATCCAAGACTGGCACTTCTCAATATACTTATAGTGCATAATGTACAGATCTATCAATCTCTAAGCATGTCTCTAAGCCCCCATTATAAAAGAGGTATATTTTTGACTTGGAGGGGTATTTGGCTTGGTAATCCAGAGTCTCCAGACATCAGTATAGACAGGAGTTCACTTTGTTCATATACCATCTACCCAGGTCTACACTGGGGAAAGGTGTGTAAGTCTCAGGTGTGAACTGATGGTGTAATATCTGAATGGACCCTGAGTAGTGCAGTGCACAAAGTAGTGATGCCACCTATTGGGATTCTGATATTGACCGCTGCGGTTGGCAGCCCAACCATGGTCCAGTTCAAGTACAAGCTTGCAGATGGTGATATTAGCTCGGGCTCCACTCGGGCAGCACAGGTACCTGCGAAACGAAGCGATCCATTTTTATGTTTTGATATTGACATTTTGCTTCATTTCGCCTCATTTCGCGACAGTGTCGCCCTGATTGTCGCCCTGCTACTGGCGTTAAATAGGGCCGCACTGCTGCGGAATGTAGCGAAATGAAGCGAAATAAAGCAAAATGTCAAAATCGAAACATAAAAATGGATCGCTTCGTTTCGCAGGTACCTGTGCCGCCCTAGTGGAGCCCAGGCTATTGGCTGCAATGCTGAGGCAATATTTCAAACTTGTAACATTATTCTATCAAATTAATGGAAGTAAAATTTTGGTGCACATGGTGGCCCATCGTGAATGTTAAATGTAAGTCTTTATTTCATGGTAGTATTTCATTTGAAGTATGTAAAACAACAACTCAAAACGATTGTCCATAAAACCGCGCTTCCGTGACCAATAGTGTAGCCTTGAAAATGTACAACACCACGACTCTATACCTTGCTATGATTATCGTGACCATTTATTCTGTTCAGCTGTGGAATTGATGCTATAGATGAGTGGCAGTATGCCCAAAACAGTTGTCTTAAGATCTCCCTAAAGGTGGATCTTATCAACACAAATGCTGCTTACCTAAAATATCTTGAATAGGTACGCACCTCACTGTTATGTGTACTACAGATGTGTAGATAAAGATAAATGTTTAAAAAAAAAGTATTAAAGTTCCCAATGTGTATAATGGGCCAATGCAACAATCATCTTCCTATTTTCCTTTGAATAGTTGGCATATATTATAATAAGCATTTTTTAAATGAAGATATCTTTATTTTGTGGTTTTCATCTAATGCATTAGATGATTGGATGATTAGCGTAAGTATTAGTCAAGTCTTAATCTTAAAGTCTTAATTATGCCCACCAAAGATAGATGGCGTCATATGTTCATAAATAGCCTTTCGTGTCTTGGCGATCCATCATAATCTCAGCCTGAAAATGATAAGGAATCATACGAACTATTATACTATTCATAGCACTGAACTGCATTTCATTACCCACAGAGAACCTCAGGCTACTTCATTGAGATATTTTTGTAGTTATATCCAATGCTGGTTCAGCAAACCTGGCAAACAGGCCTATGAACAACATGTCACTTGAAGGTGATGTATTAACGGACACCAAATATGCATTGACTTATATTAATAAGATAAAATAACTTTTTAAACATGAGAATGCCGTACTCTTGAAGTCTTGAAACATAGCTATAACGTTGAAACGTGTGCTATTTTGGTTGGCATTTTGAGGGTTTGACTAACCCTCACATTTTTCTCCGTTCTTTATATTTCATTTTGAATAGCCAAACAGCAATGACTTCAAAACATTATTATCGGGTGTATTTGAAACACAGTTCGCCCAATAACAATGACTTTTAAATTCATTTATCAAAATGTTATCATGGTGTGTATTTGAAACACAGTTCGCCCAATAACCATGACTTTTAAATTCATTTATCAAAATGTTATTATGGTGTGTAGGCCTATTTGAAGCACAGTTTGTAAATTGGGGTGCCATCTAAGTTTAAGTATAGCCAGAGTGGTAGAGGTGACAAGCAGAGAGGTATATATCAATAAAGTTGTACTTGAAAGACAGAGATAATCAATGTTGTATGAATACCAACAGTAAGAGGTGTGGCTGGATATTGCCATGCCTGGTAGACAATCTATAAGACCTGTGGTCAGCATACTTATAGGTGATTAAATACCTACTTGTCTCACATACTTCTATATCACCACTCTGAGCAGGCCACCTCAGATACATTTAACTACTAAGAGGGAAGCAATCAATGGATTTTCTGTGGGTTTAATTCTGTATACTTGGTGAGGCTAATTATTTATAGTGTGATAACTTTATATCTTTGAACTTAGTTTGTATGTTTGTATGGACGCAGTCTCCATGGGAATTCTTGGCAAACATATATCAACAATATCTGTTAGCAACTAGTTCTACAGTGATCTTAAAAACAATTTTGTATTATATTATGTTTATCATAGTATGGAGAACGGTATAGTGTCATGCATTATAATACTCTTTACAGATAGGTATCAGAGTTAGTTGACTGGAGTATGTGCGTATACATTTATGTGAACAGCTGAAATGCATTTTCTGCTAAACAACAATAAAAATACCTGCACATGAAGAGCAGGCTAGTACGTAACTTTAGTATATCACTTGCAGTATAAGTAAAGGTAAACATCAATATAACCCATAAGGGCAGTGTAATATTGATCTGAGACCCTCTTCTCTACCCTCTAAATCAGGAAAGTTGGTATTTTGATGCACAGGGAACAGCTTCATGATGTACCCTATACCAAGGGACTTCAATGATAAGTCTATTTGATTAATGGGTTTTGAGCCACCCTGTAGTTGACCAGCCAGAGCTGCTCCTGAGCTGCTCCTGCCGCTGGTCACGTGGTGCAGGGATGTGTATATATAAGGAGTGGTGGACAGGAGTGGGAGTCTACAGTGCAGGAGGTGAGGTGCAGATGGGGCAGCCTCTCTTGTCTCACAGTCCTAGACATGAAGCCACATTGATAGTCCATGGCACATAAGGCGGTTACTGGCCACACCCTTTCTCCAGATCCAACGATGATAAAGCTGTAATGAGGGCATGTTTTCCTGCTGCTAGACAGAGGTAAGTGATTTGTTATAGACAGACATACATATGATATAATACAGGCCTACAACCAAATATTCACTAATTATTATCATTTATTTTCATGATTGTTAAGACTTTATTTCATTAGAAGTATGAGTATTGTAAACGAAGCTTTCAATAAGAGCTTTTATCACCATTGGGGGATGTAACTTTACCCCATGTATTAAGTTGAAATTTAAAAGTAGCCAGAGAGAACTGTTTCAAGAGAAGTTTTCATAAAAGATAGTTGCACGATTACCATCACAGACCACTTGTTCATCCGACTAAAGGCCAAATTAGAAAATAGGTGTGTTTCAGGTTACTCAACCCTAACAAAACAGGGCCGATCCTAGACAATTTTATCCAATTCTAATTTATTTTTTCATACCTTAGGTCATTTTGGGGCTATTTCAAAAAGAAATCCGACCTACCTACCCTAGATTTCAGAACATGTAACCTGAAACACACATTTCATTTTTTTGGCCTAAGATTCATCGAATTAGGTTCTAGATTCATCATTGTAGGTAACTCATCCATGATACTGCTTTCGTCATTGTTTTGTGAATTACCAACGTTTATAATGATACCATAAACTTGTTACTAGTTCTATTCTCAGCTGTAAGGCTTGATCCCAATACTCTGGTAAGTTGCATTTACAAGTACACCTGTATACATTTACCAATGTCCCCAAATGTAACTCTAATAATTACGTCAGATTTAATATTTATCTTGGGCCACTCTAAATGAGCAACTTGTTTCTCATCAACAAGCCATGAAAATATGACTTCGGCGTTGTAGCTTGTTTTTTTAAACTCAATTATTAAGAGTTTCAGGACGAGGCTAGTACCTGCACACGTAGGGTATGTCTACCTTCGAGGATATTACGATTTGCCTTTATCATGAAGAAAATCTCAAAAGACGTATTTTTCTGATGCGTACGGTGACAAGAAACATGTCTTTGTTTAGAGTGGTCTTGCTTGTAGCATCTGGGTTTATGGCCAAATCAGCAATGCCCGTATAGTTTATGAGAAACTGTTGAAAATTACCTCTTTTTGGCACTGGGTTGGAACTGCTCGATAATATTCATGCCACTGTGTATAGACATTTTATGGCCACATCTGTATAATAATAAGACATTGTGGTTAGATAGTACTGAAGTTATTGTTCTTCCCAAACGAACTCCATACGTTTGTGCCAATAGCCCGGGGGGGGCACTTAGTATATTTTGTATACACATGTGTGCGGCTGGGAAGGCTACTTTTTCTACAAAATCGCCCTAACAAGGGTCCACTTTCCAAGGAAAAATCGCCCTAACAAGGGTGCACTTTCTCGAAAATCGCCCTAACAAGGGTCTATTTTTCACAAAAATGTCCGGGTTTTCGCCAATATTTGCCAGTTTTCACCAAAAATATTGCAGTATTCGACTAAAACCTCCGCACGAGGGTAATTTTTTCAGCAGATTTACACAAACATGGTCTATGTCATCTCTTATTTTCCAAAACCTAGGCCCTTTTGACCGAAAATGCCCTAACAAGGGTAACTTTTTGGCTATTTTATCGCTTTTTTACCGAAACCTAGGCACTTTTGACCGAAAATGCCCTAACAAGGGTAACTTATTGGCATCAAAATCGCCCTAACAAGGGTAAGGGTTGTCAAAGGTCCAGCCGCACACCCCTGTCAAAAAAAATTCAAGTGCCCCCCCCGGGGCCAATAGTACCATTTTCAAACTCCTATTTTCTGCACTGAACCCCTACACTGCAACCACTATGTATACATGTGCATTCTGCCCTATGCGTTGTTGGCCTACTACTGAACTTAACACGTATTTCCATGTCTATATTGTTGATTTACCACCCTGCACAGGTAAAACAGTGGACAATGACAGTCTAATATTGAACAATAAAGACTTCCAACCTACATGTGCTTTTGCCTTGTTATTCCATCAATCATAACCGCAAGATACTTCTAGTGGCAAACTAACCAACGGTTCAACAAATCAGTTGAATTGAAGACAAATCTGAGATGGTATATCCCATCCCCTATTTCCTTAATAGGTATTTGGTTGAGTTACTAGGGGTTCTAAATAATGCTAACTTCCTTGGCGAGGCTTTCCCCCTGTATGGTCATGACGCAGAGTAATGGATTGGTAAAAGATCATTTTGAATGAATTGTGTCATAAAAAAGTTAATGTCAATTTACAGAACTTATGACCACAAGAGCTGACACAGCAACTTTACATACAACAACCTCAGAGGAGGACCCTTCCACAAGGGGGCCTGAATCGACGCTCATTACTAACATAGCTGCGACTACCTCTACTGAACCCACAACAACAACAGTTACTCCTTCAACAGAATCTCCTTCTACTGAAGATGTGAACACCCTCGGGACAACTATAGATGACAAAGCGGTGATTGCGCAGGCAATTGTGGAGTCAGGGATATTTGGTACGTGGCAGAACCCTAAAATGAATATGGGTTATTATGAATATTGCAATCTTAAAAGTGCATGGTCATTCAAAAGAAAAATTGGTTTCATCACCACGTGCGTGTTAGACATTTTTGTTTTTGCATTTAAAAAAAAGAAGAAAAACATATTTGTCATAAAAATCAAAGCTTATGTGGTCAGTAATGCAGTGGGCTAAAATTACTAGATAATTTGAGTAACCTAAGGAATAGTATGTTTTGTTATTATTTTATTGTTCAAGCATAATAGTTACCACTGCTGATACCCGTGCTGATCAGTATGAATCTGGTCTGTTGCAGAGAACCCCCCAGTGGTGCTGTGCCCTGAGGTGGATTGGGGGTCCCTCCAGGGCCCCACACAGCGTATAGACGAGGTATCAGGACACATGGTAGGGGACCAGGTCGTCGTCTCCTGTAACCATGGCTACAGGTTCCCGAGTGGAGATAAGATAAGGTCCATCACGTGCCTGGAGTCTGGTACCTGGAGCAGCTCCCTACCAACATGTACAGGTGAGGCTTTAACCCTTATCAGCTCCCTACCAACATGTACAGGTGAGCCTTTAACCCTTATCAGCTCCCTACCAACATGTACAGGTGAGGCTTTAACCCTTATCAGCTCCCTACCAACATGTACAGGTGAGGCTTTACATGCTTTGCTCTGAGTAACAATTAAAGGGATGTATTTTGAAGAATTCGCCCGTGCTGTGGCCTATCAGAGAAGTATGATGAGTTTCTGAAACGCAATATTATCAATATCATCAGGCCAAAATCTAGGGTAGGTAAGTCGAAATTTGAATTTCATATCACTTCCTATTTGTACCCAGAATTGAGGTGTGGCGACCACTCTAAATTGGGTAAAATACTCTAGGGTCGGACCTGTGTTGCTAGGTAGGACCAGGTAACCTGTAACACAATATGCATTTTGGCCTCAATAATCAATTTAGAGGTAAAACGAGTAAGCAGGACAGTAGATCCATTCATCCTATATATAGCCTGACATGCGAAAAGTGGTCCACGCCTCGCCCAGTACTTAGTACTTATTGATACCACTGAAGTATCCAGGGGGAGTGACAAGATACTTTTGTTTAGTTATGACAGGGCGCCGGCACAGTGGTGACCAGCTGCCACAGGTCTGCAAAAATTTCACCTCCGAAATCTCTTGATAGTGATTCCGCGAGAGCCCGTTGCCAGGCTCCCGTCCCACACACGGGAAAGGCCCTTTTTAACTGAAAGATTTTTTTTTTTTTTTTACATACTTTGTCCTCCAGGCACATTCGTCACCGGAGAAACTGGTTTTTTGTTCGCCTTATTTATACGACCAAACCGACAATTACATCTGAAAGTAAGGAGTTGGTAGAGCGGGTGCAGGTGCAGGTGAATGACGTCCCCAACAAGCGGAGGGGGTGAATACGAGGTGTCCAAGTGACATACCAAACCTTACTCAGGTATTCAGTGCAAAACGTAAATACCACTGCCAAATGAATGCATGTACCAACAGGGAAAGGCGGAGAGGAGACCCTTGGATGTGGCGGCTTAGTTAACAGCAGTAGGTAACAAATGACGGTGTTTATTTTATAACCCCACTAACCAGAGTTTTATCATGGTTAGGAGGTACACCGACACGCCCATGCTGAGCCAACCCTTAGGAATTACAATCTCTCACACAAGGCCTACACGGATACAAAACAGACAAGTGACAACCCGAACAGGGAAGTAAGTCCCCTTCAAAAAGTGCACCAATTAAGGAGACCTTTATCAGGGATAAAAAGGCAGTCACTTACCAAGGGTCAGGAGGTGTAGATGAATGGTAGATGAGTCTTGTAGAGAGTGAAGTGTTGAACTAGGTATGATTGGCCACGGCAAGGTGCTCGCCTATCCGTCACACGCAGACGCCAGGCGCACTAGTCAGCAAATCCTAAGGGCCCCAATCCACGACCTGAGAGCTCCACCGGGTTCCAACTTGTAGTTGAAGAGGGATGACAGCCGAAGAGCGAGCTGGGCAAGCCATCCAAGTACAGCCGTCCCGAATAATCCACACTGCCTAGAACTGCGAGGCCTCGGGAAAGAGCCAGGTTTTAGCTTCTATAGTAAACTGAATACCACAATAATGGTGTCCTAGGGTGTGGCTCTTTTTGGGTTTCGGTTCCTAGGGGGACTTTGCTTAACTTATACTGACATTATTGTATGATTACAATCTTAGATGTTCGGGCCTGATTTAGGAATATATGGCGTGTCTGATTGTTATCACAGTATTTAGCAACATGTGATTTACTACATTTGATAAGTGATATCTGTGCTAATAGTATGTAGAATTGCTGCTAGGGGGCATACCTTTTATATTTGGCACTAGCTGGCAGCACTGGCGTTTATACAATACCCGAGAAAACACTCTCAATTTGATAGAGCGACATTCTCTAAAACATTTTAACTATAGGCTTCGTGACATGGGCCATGGGAATGTTTTGAACATTGATAAAAGCGACAGGTGCATCTAAAAATCGCCATTGGACATGAGGACCCCGCCATCGAGGGACCCAGTTTTTTATGTCAGCTGCCTATGTCGATCTGACGGGGGTAAATACAGAATTTTGAAAGGGGGTTATTGTTAAAAAGTCTCCAAAGAATACTTACATAAAAAACTCAAATTTTGGGGGAAAAAATGGGGGGGGGGGGGGGGGCGTGTACATGTGCTAAGCACACAATACTTTATATTATGTGCACATTCCAGGTTCGGTCCGTATGGGCCCTGTGGACCTGCTGACCAGCCTTCGGCTGTGTTGGTTTTAAAACTATATCATTTTCAAACCCCTTCAACTCCCTTTGTCTCCCACAGCCATTGACTGCACCCTCATTAAGGATGACGGCCAAGTACACACGGTCAGGTACCTGGATACACTCATTATGTACTGCCCCCCTGGTATGGCCACTCCCACAACCAGGACACGTCAGAGCGTGCAGTGCGGGGCAGACGGCACCTTTACCCCGCAGGTAGAACAATGTATCTGTAAGTACATTCCTATCTCATCAAGTGAGCAAAGAAAACCTTTTTTTAATTGAATTAATTTGTTTACAGTTTTTTGAGGTTTGCAAACATTCGTTTGTTTAGAAAACCTAAAAACAAACAAATAATTTTGATGCAATTTCTGTTCATCCGGAGAGCAAAGCGAAAAAAACGTTTTCCAAAGCAAAAAAATCACTTATAAACGTTATTCCTATTAGAACCAAAGTTACTAGGACCTTGCACCAAACTAACAATAGTTTTCAAAATTTTCTTGGAGCAATATACCAACAAACCCCTCAGAAAACACCAATCTAGAAGTAGAATTCCAAAGTTACCCTGGAGTAATAAGACCACATGCAGAATACACTAATCTAAAGTAGATTTTCTAGGTTCTCTTTGGAGCAATATGTGCACGAAGCCCTCAAAATATAATAGGATCTACAAATCTATATAGAGATAAAATTACAAAGAGCAATATGTCTTCCAAACCCCACAGTTTCTAAATGTTCCTGGAGAAATAGCTCTATGTCCTAATACCCACCAGAAGAATTCAACAAAAGGATATACATATCTGTTGTTCCCCAGATGGGTGTGGAGAGTTCCCCTACATCGGGCACGCGGACCAGACCCTGGAGGTGACCGAGGACCCTGGAGACCCTGGAGGATGGGTTCAGGTGGCACTGGTCACGTGTCACAACAACTACAGGTTCACAGACGGCACTAAGGTGAAGCAGGTCAACTGTTCCTCCAGCGGCCACTGGGATATCAATGCACCTCTCAAGTGTATAGGTAGGATATCACTTAGTATACCAAGTCACATTATTTTGCTCGTCTCTTTTTTGGTAAAATAGATGTGAGCATAGATATTGATCTAGTGTTTTTTTTGGATGGTCTGCCCCTATGGCAACTGGTGGGGATGCATAAAGAAATAATCGCCTCGCCATCTTTCCGGCGTCGAAAAATGTTCCATCCCTCCAATAATGATAATTTAAAAAGATTGGATATCTTTCAGGCGCGCGCCCTCTGCCCTGTAGTATAGCGCTACCTCTTTTTTTCTGAAAACAAGTGAGAATACTCAGGACGGGTCGACATCTTTTAAATATCAGACATTTCAATTAATTTAATTGTGATAGTTAATTAGAAGAAGTTCAGACAGAAAACTTTACCCGACAAAATTCCACAAACAGCAGATAACACATGGTCCGATATTTTCCATATTTTAAATCCTTTCCAAAATACTAGTACACTACATTTGAAGGATGGTGCACAAGAAAATGTCTTCTCTGGGGGATTATACCCTAAACAGAGTGTCCAATGTGGCCCAGGTATACTTTTCACAGTGCATTCAATGGGTGGAATTATAGTGTGCACTCCAAAAAGAAGTAAAACAATATTTTACTGATTATATTACCACCCCAGAGCGGCACTGCCCACCCCTAGCAGCCCTCACCGACCTTAACACACACCTGAACACCACGTCCACAGCAGCAGGAGTGGTGGTACTGCTCACCTGTACTCCAGGCACCTCCCTCCTGGACGGTCACACCTCCAGGGTCTCCACCTGTAACGACGGCATAGAGTGGGTCCCCTTCATGGACGACATATGTCAAGGTAGATATAATGTTACATTACCATTGCAGCACCCAGATCGATACAGCAGACTGTGAAGTATGGTCTTGGGGGCAATCATGCATGGGATTATTTCTTGTCGATTTTCCTGTGAAAGTGCACTTTTGTTTTTGTTTTTGATGTTTGCATTCGAGATTAATTGAGGTGACGCAACTCTCCGTGAGCATTTCAATTTACAAAGATTGATGGAGATTTTTATCCCATAAGACTGGACAAGTTGTATAGCGTTGAGCTGGCAAAATTACATGTACATTTTGTTATATCTAGGGGAAGGAGCCTAGTAGTCACATCGAAGTAGTTAAAAGGTAGAAATTTCCAAAATGTTCTTTTGTGTGTCTTTTATGCAACAGTTGGACCATATTATATGAATACCAAAATTGGGCAGTGTTAAGACAATAACGTTGTTTTCTTGGTCCAGATGCTCAGTGCCTTGATGTGGGGGGCCTGGCTAACGTTACCGTGGTGGGGCAGCACAGTGCCGCCGTCTCTGGGGCTGTATTAGAACTACGTTGTGAGGGGGAGGGCCGTTTTCTGGACGGCACACGTCACACAGTGACGGAGTGTGGGCTGCGTGGTCAGTGGAACACCAGCCTCTCTGATTGTCAAGGTAAATGTAGTCTTTGTCTAATAGATATACTTCACATGGATACATGAATAATTTAAAAAATGGTAATGTATTTGCATTTGAAAACTTTATAACACAAGTTCATCACAAAAGTAATGGTCTTCCAAAGTTTCCAATATGCAAGTGGGTTAACCAATCCCTCTTGTATAAAAATATATTACAATGTTCGTGGTGATTGTGAATAAAACAGATGTTGGCAATACAACTGTATATTTCAAATATTCGATGGACATGGATAATCAAGACGTTTATATATTTATCAATAAGCCTAGTTTGATAGGATGGATTCCCGGTCCTCTCACTCTATATAAAAGACTGACACCATCCTTGTTCGGCCCTTCAAATATATACCCCATTTCCACGAATATTGGCTGTAAAATACCCCCATGTTTAGGCAAAATCGTAACTTTTTGAGGCCCAAAAAACACCCCTTTTACTTCAAAAACGCAAACATAGTTTGTGATACATTGAAATATAGGTATACTAATATAGATAGTATTGTATTATATATCATATTTTCTCACATACATAGTTTACATAAAAAAGGATAGCCATTTTGGATCTGTAACTAAAGGCAGATACTCCATGCATATTTATGTAGGTGAGAATGCCGTATATAGATGCAAATTCAGGGTGGAATAAGACCCATTATTTTTGATTTTCGCAAAGCTGTATTGAAAACCCCATATTTCTAAATTCCAATGACATGCAAATTTAGGGAACGTTACCCCACATTTCTTGGCGTTTTCCGAACGTGGATGGTGTCTGTTACCATATGGAAGTGCGGGGACCGGGGATGGATTACATGCTAATGACACTGGCAAATATCCTTCAATAGAGACAACACATGTATACATGTGGATGTTAGTCCAGGGGCGTGACAAGCAGTTTCAAAGTAGGGAGGACTGAGGTGTATTTTGGCCCTTTTTGACCCCTTTTACTTGACCTTTTTGGTTTGACCTTTTTTGGGGTCGGTCAAATGTGTGGGGGGGGGGAGACATGTCCCCCCCCCCCCGGTTGCCACGCCCCTGGTCAGTTAGGGATCATGACAGCCTATGTGTGTCAAAAAGAGACTGGATTTAGAATATTCCAAAATACCTTTCACCAATAATGATAATAACATTATTTAAACAAACATCTTTGTTTCTGTATGCAGTTGGCCGTTGTCCGCCTGTCCCGCGCATAGCCCACGCGTCATATGACGTGAGTAACACGTCAGAGGGTGTGACGGTGGTGTATGAGTGTTACGTAGGGCATGCCACACCGGAAGGACGTACACGTCTCTACGTCACGTGCATCAATGCCACCTGGTGGGGGAGTGGCGTAACAGGGGCATGTAACCGTACGTATAGTGGTTTTACAGTAATACCTCTAAAAAATTGCATTCATTGCTGGATTACTTTTTTGCATTCAAGTTAATAAATGTATACCGCGTCACGGACGTGTTGTTTAAACGAATTCGTTTAGAGCTCATTGAACCAAAAAAAGTCAGTTATTAAAGATCCAATGAGATGGGGGGGGGGGGGGGCACTTTCAATAGTCCGCCCAAAAATCCACCAAATCCTTCTTAACTATTTTATTATGAAAGTTAGTATATCCAAAAAAGTTTTTTTTAATGTTTTTCTAGTGGCAAATATTCTAAACAAGATGATGACTTTGGGTCATCACGGTGATGACATCAACTGGCTATGCTTAAGTTACCCTCAGGCCAAAAAAAAGGAGGTTTGTTTCAGGTCACCCGACCGACCCTATCTAAACAGGGCCGACCCCACGTTTTTTTATGCAATTTTGAAGAAATTTTTATATTTTAAGACTTTTTTGGGGTCAATTTTAGGTTTACAAAATTTTGGAAAAAATCTCTCCATTTTTACACTTTTTCGGGTCAATTTTAGAGGAAAAGTAAAAAAAAAAAAAAAAAAAAAAAAAAATTCGACCTACCGACCCTAGAGTTTCTTCCCATGTTACCTGAAACAAACCTTTTTTTTATTTGGCCTCAGCAGTGATGAGTTTCAGAGATGCCTAAATTTTCAGTACATGTGTATTCCAGTCATAACGTGCCCTACGCCACCACCGTCCGTCTACAACAGTAGTACACCGGAGGGCATCACTGACATCTACATGTATAATGACGTCATTACCACCTCCTGCCCCCCGGGTTACGTCTTCAGTGACGGCACGTCAGTGACGGAATCTAGGTGTGACGTAGATGGCAGATGGACTGCTACAAGTAACTGCTCTGGTGAGACTAAACTTTTGTTAATTACCGTTTTTGCAGAAGCTTTATTATAGGTTTTTAGATTTTAGTGTGGAAGCTTGAGTATTATAAAAGGTGATGATGTTCCATGAAACAGTATATAAAAAGACTAATTTACCAGCAAGTTTTTTTTAAAAAGAACTCTCTCCAAATATTAGCTTAAATAAAACAATAAAAAGTTGCTCAATGGATTTCACTTTCGAAAAAATGGTGTGACCAAACGATTTTTTTTTGACAATTTCTTTTTACAAAAAAGAAAAATCCATTGCCGAAAAGTGGGTAGGCCTACGCTAAATCCATTGACCAACTTCTTTTGGTCTTGCCTAAGGGAAGTTTTATTTCTGATAATTATATATATATGTAGTGATTTAACTGATACCTTTAGTATAATTTGTATTTTGGAGGGATTTCTATATAGAGCACATATGGCTATGCGAGGTGTTACATCTTTTAAGAAAGAGACAGAGATAATCGAACTGAAGATTAATACTGAAATTAGGCAAGCTATGTGACTGAAATTGTTAGTTAGTAAGGGAGTGGTCATTTTTTAATAACAGGGGGAGGGTGGTGGGTTTCCACGCGGAGCGTGCGAAATTTTTTACACCCCCCCCCGGTCGAGGGGTCAAAATTGTTTACCCCCCCTTACGGCCGAAAATCGGCTCGCGCGCGGGCCCTTTGAAGCATAGTAACGCGCTGGCTTTTTGGCTCAAAACAGGTTACATTATTTTGACCCCCCCCCCCAAGAGGGGTCCAATTTTTTTTGCCCCCCCCCGGTCAAGGGGTCCAAATTTTTTTGCCCCCCCCCAAACCCACCATCCCCCCCCCTGTTGTTAAAAAATGATCACTCCCTAACATTAATATTGTACTTCACCAAATGTTGTGTATCGCAGTGCTGATGTGCCCCCAGTTAGAGCAGCCCCCACACAGTGTACTACCCACACCCCTAGACCTCAGCTATAACAGCAGCATCAGCGTCACCTGTCTCAAACACTACTGGTTCACGCAGCTCAAGGTGCCCAGTCTACTCCTTACCTGTATGGAGAATGGCAACTGGTCTGGTGATATCCTCAATTGCAAACGTGAGTTATAATTTATTTTGTTATTTGACTTTCTGATCGGGTTATTAACCATTGAGCTGTTCTAATCATATCGAACCTAGTCGCTAGACCCGAATAGGGCCTCAGTTTTTTAAATACCCAGTTTAAATGAAATAAATGTGTTTGAAAAAATTGGGCCAAAATCATCCCACACAGTAACAACATTCATTATATCTGAACACACACACAGGACTAACTCAAAAAAATGTAATTGTTCTCACCACCCATCAGTGAGAAATATGACGAGGCAGGCCCGTAACTAGGGGGGGTTCGTCGTCTCGAACGAACCCCCTCACGTCCCTCAAAGAGGAAAAGTGTTCCACCCTAGCTGAGTGTAAAGAGGGCATCACTGGCTATATGCCATTTTTTACGGCATGTCAATCGGACAATCATTAAGGATTCTATAGGGAAATACATGAAAGATTGATCAAATACACAAAACTCTGCTCCCTCTTCAAATATATCAAACAAAGTTCCACCATCATATTAGAAAAGTCTAGTTTCCCCATTGAAATAATCAAGCTGAGTTCCACTATATCCAAAAACGAACCACCCCGCGACGAAGGCTAGTTACGGGCCTGGGAGGGTGTTTTTTATTTTAATTTTTTTTTTACTGAGGGCTGAAATATATACGGAAATTAAGACTTTCCACGCACAATTTTCACATTATAGTAGTAAAGAGTTTGTTGAACCGAAAAAGTTCTTATCATGTAAGTTATTCTTTGCCCTCTGTATTTCTAACAGCATAAGCTTTAATTTGATACCAAATATGCCAATATTTGTCGACTTGACCGATTTTTCATGAAAAATCATTAAAAAAAGAAAAGTTTTCCCCAAATCACGATTTTTATGATGCACGCAGTGATGAGAAACAACATTTTTGTGAGTGGCCTAACACGTTGTGAACTAATGTAATTATTTTATGGGCATGAGTGAATTGAAAAAACGCCCCATGTATAACTGTGATAACATTAATTACCAAATAAAAACTCAAAACTCAAACTCCATCTCCCCTCAGGCATCACGTGTCCCCTGCTGACAGTAGAGGAGGGCGTGTTACCTGACCAGGTGGACGTCACGTCAGGTACACAGGTAAACTACACCTGTGACGACTCCTACTCCTTCCTAGACCCCCCAGCCTGGAGGATGTCCACCTGTACCACCCACGGCACATGGACCCCGCCTATAGAGCAATGCACGGGTAAATGGACTTTGAAAAATATCATTGCGATGCGTGTTTGTTTATTTGCATTTCTTTTATTTATCCTGGGTAAGCATTACATTAGGCAAATGTCTAGATACAAAATGATCTTCCCCGGGGATCTTCCCCTATGTCCCCTATACTGTCCCTCTTATTGGGGGTGATGAACTGATATGTAAATTGGGTGATGCAACCACATGGCAACAGGGTAAAAAAAGCTTGGTCTAAAATTTATATTCTTGCAATTTGATTGATATAGGGCGTAGACTATACAATATAAGCACTTATGTATATGTAATATAGATTATAGGCTCCCAATTACCCATTACAGTCCTGATCATTGCATCTTTATTTGCAGCTGGTGCTGTGGCAGAGGAGGATCCAACAGAGGCTGAGCTGGCTGTGGCCTTCGCCGTGCCCACCCTCACACTGGCGGCCGGCATGGTGGGGCTCCTGGTGGTGTCTGATGTACCCCTCATACTGCTACACATACACACGGTACATGCTGCAAAGGTAGCCAAGTAGCTAAACCATCAGGGGTTTACTGTATGGTGTTAGGTACCAGGTTGTATGTGATGATTCCCAGCCAAAGTTCAAGCACAGTGATAAATATAAAACACTATACTAGGCTATATATATGATCATTTAGTGTATACATAAAAGGTATATTTGTATCATAGCCAATAGCATTATACTGGTCCGGCATATATAGGCTAATTAATAGGCCGCTATGATATATGATAAGTATTCTATGTTATAATTGACCGTTAGGTTATAGACCAACATAATCCACATAATTTATTCTTTGTTATATCAAGGAATAAATATTCAAACTCATATTTGTGTTTATTATCATTTTTTGTCTTTGTAAATGTGTCACCTACTTTACCCAGTGTCACTCATTAGGTTCCCCTACCATATTTATGTAATTAGACCTATTAGTCATTATTCACATGCATCTGCAATTGGAGCTAAATACTTTATGATTACTTTTTAATAAGATACGAACAAGTATAACACTCAAAATATGGACCTATAATAAAAAGAAAGACCACAGAAATGGCATTATGCTCATCATATTATCTTTAACCACTGTATGGGTGTAGACCCCTAAAATCGACAAGGGACATGGCCTTTTCTTAAAATCGACAGGCGACATGGAGCCTAGTGACAAATGACAGAGAAATACAAAGATACTGACAAATGACATGAGCATTTCTTAAAATCGACAGGCGACATGGGGACCCCCCATCTAGACCCCCCACTGTGACAGTTAAAGCTAATGCACCTGTATAATACGCCGATAATAATTATACGCCTTCGGCCTACCACCATCACTGGCATCACTACCAGATACATGTTATATAGTGTGGCTGACCATTGCATGAGTTATACTGTGTTAGGGATAGGCAGCAACTAGTCTCAAATAAACGTAGGCCTACACGTTTTGATAAACGATTTTTATTGAGGATGAACGGCTCAGGACACACCAGGACACATTTTACTAACTTTATTTCGAAATCTGTGTGCAAATTAATCAAAGACAGAAAAAAAAAGGTAGTCAGGGGGCAACCAGATTTGAACTAGTGACCTCTCGATCTGCAGTCGAATGCTCTACCACTGAGCTATACCCCCTACCTGTCAGAGAACGGCGCTAACGTCGGAGAGAACACAGAGGGACGGAAAGTAGGCCACGGACGCGGCCTCCACACACGATGTATCATGTAGGCTCGTGATTGGCTGGGCCTACACAGATCTAGGTGCCCATGGAGAAACGACCTAGAACAGAAAGCCATAGTGGTAGTAGGGAATCGAATTTGGATTCTCCAAGTTCTAGAGGCATTTCTGAGTAAAGTTTTGCAAGTGTTTTTTTCTAGACCTATTTTTTCTGTAGATTCTGAAAAATTAACTTGCGGAACTGAGAATTGAGTTTTAGGGGGGGCAAGAACCCCCAAGATGCAATTTTTTGACAAAAACATTATTTTCCCCCTAGAATTAAAATTTCTTCTCATGTACCATGAAGTAATAATTAACATGAAAGGTATGATCATCATTCATCAGTAAATAGTGTTGTTGTGGTTGCCATGGTTCCCTGCTTACCAACAAAACAAAAAGTACACATAAATCTTTTTGGCTAATACTTATATTTATACATCCATAGTATACACATAACAGGCAGTAATTATCTTCTTTATACTTGTTTGTGAAACCAGCTGCACTTGCACTGACCATAGTGACCTCCACCTAGTAAATGACACATTTGATGCATTGCTATATATCAATAATAATTAGCTTTTATCATCAGTACTCTGCCAGAATCTCTGTGTTTTTACTGCTTACCCCTTACATGTCATCTGTTGATAATGGGTTATAATCCACCATATTTCACCCTTTTCGCTTCATTGTCCTCACTTGTGAACATTGTGGCAAGGAGAGGAGGCAGTTCCAGTGTGGCAATTGCGTGTACACTGGAATCCTGCCTTTGAACACCCACACTGATAATTCCTGCATCCAGTCCTACACTGGCAAGAGACTAGGCAAACCTGTGGAATTGCGTCCTTTGTCATTAGCAGTGGTAACAGGTTGTTGTCTTCCATCTTCCATCCCATGCATGTAGGATCTGGTATGTTGGGTTTTAAGGTGTGTACCAAGTTTCATATCAGACTTTGGTAGTGCACACGCATGAGATGTAAGTTCAGTGCATCTTATGTTGGAGGCAGAGCTTCTGTTTTCTTACAATATCCAAACAAAAGAGCCCTTGCATTGTCCACTGATTCTGCATGTGGCACCCTATAGATGTGGCAAATAAACTTCTGTGCTCATATCAACACATCCTCGGACGGGGGATTTTCATCCTTTCCAATGGCATCAAGGAGGTTATGATGTTTGATGAACACATCAAATGTAGTTTGCTTGGAATGATGAGAAAGATGTTGAGTCTGAGCGTGTCAATGCATGGAATGCAGGAAGTGAAGTAGGGGAGCCTGCAGGCATGTTTCTGAAAGTTTCATGTATGGGAATAAACTTTGGATTCTTACCAGTTCCTGCTTGTAGCCACAGGTCTTCACAACCAATGTGCTCATAGTGGGCAAGCAGGAGAGCCAGTATGGATGTGTCCCTTGCCTGTATGACTATTGTGTTGGAGGAGCAGTTGATGGAATGTAATATGATATGCGTGTCTGCGTCCTCATGATCACCTTTCAAGCCAGATATGTCTAATGGGAGTGTGGTCCTTACCTCCTCAGAATCATGGAATGTTACACCCATTTTGTGCTGCACTGTTTTCATTACATACTCCATAAGGAAAGTAGAGAGTTCCCTTTTGTTGTCTGGGTGTGCAATGAAATTCCCCCAATCATCAGGGAGAGGAACAGTTTCCTTCTGCACCATCCTCCGAATTGGCATTTTGTTGTTCTTCCGTTGCTTCCTTGTTTCAGCCTTGATGCTTTTGTCTCTGCATTGATCACCCACCAAATCAATCCTCTGATAGTTTTCTCGAATTCTTAGGATGGTGTTGACAAATATGTTTGCCAGGTCCCCGAAAATCTTTGCTCCTTCGGGTTTGCCCAATGCATGAATTGTTGCCCAAACATCTATAATGATGGTTGAATCATTTGTTGTGTGAATTGAAGTTGGGCAAGCAATTTCTTTAGTCAGACTTCGTATGAGGAGTGATTTATCACCACTCCTCAACCTTCCATTTGCTTCTGCAAGAGAGGAACTGCCATTAGCTCATGCTCCAATACCTTGTCCAAATCCACAGCTCTTCGAGCAGCAAATGAACTCTTTGCATTACATTTCTGTCAGCTTTCAGAACAACAGTTTCCCCTTAAAATTGCTTTGGCAGTCTAAAATTCAACCTTTTAGAGATTTGCGAATGTCATTCGATTGTTCCGCTTGATTGGGCTGTGGAATTTTTCAATGAATCTCTCCACAACAAAGTGCTCTAGTTGATCCTGTCCTTTTAGAAGAGCTGATGCTAATGAATCCTGAATTGCAGGTGTTGTCAGATCTTTGTTTGCAATGTTATGGAGTAGCTTTGTTTGTGTGAATACCTCCATGCTCTTCAGTTGTTGTAGGAGATTTTCCTCATCATCATTGTCTCTTTTCTTGCGCTTTGGGAGGCTCTCATTAAGGAGGATTTCATTTTCTTTGGCAATCTCCTGACCAATGTGTGATTGTAGAGTATAGGACAATGCCCATCTGTTCAATGCAGTTCTTGTCCTTGTAATTCCCACAATACATCCCTCACTCTTTCCTATCCTATTCAACCATTCCTGGCCATGGTCTGCATCCTAGCCAGTTCGTACCTTGTGTACCTTTAAAATGGTGAAGATATTGGAGATCCTGGAAGCAGGCTTCCTGATACTTGCAGTGCACAAGAGTCCTGGTCATTGTCGTATATATGTACAGTCACCTCCCTCTATGAGGACCATAAAGGGGGTATTGGCTAGTGAGACCCTTTGATGGGAGTATAGTGTGTTATGCCCTCTTGGGATGAGATGCATGGATGTGAACCTGCTGTGTTTATCATTGGGGCTGCATTCATGCCTGATGAACCAACACAGTATGGCGAATTATTCGTCACCAGTGCTGCATTGATGCATCATGACAACGATTGAATGTGTTACTTGAAGCATCATATGATCCTTCTATGGTTAAAGAGAAACTTAGATATAAAGATGGTTACATCAATTTATTTAACACAAAAAGATGCCTTCTTAGGTTTTGATTGTAACCATGGTTACCATGGTTACCACAATGGTAATCCATGAAGATGCCTCTCTATCAGACCTTTCATTTGAGGAATTTCCTGACCAGATATGGTAATAAAGAGCCCTTTCGGACAATGAAATGTGGATTTTTGTCAGAATCTATGTTTTGGGGGGGTTTTGACCCCCTTATATGAATTTCTCAGTTCCGCAAGTACTTTTTCTGTAATCTACACGAAAAAGTGGTCCTAGAAAAATGGCTTGCGGAACTTTACTCAGAAATGCCTCTAGAAAGTTTTAGGACGACATTTATTTGATTCAATTCCCTACTATAAATGATTATACCGAATTCAGCATCAAGGCCTGCCATTTTTATCAAAGGTATACATCATGATGGTGTCAAAATTGTAGTAAGTAGTAAAGGAGATTAGTGGGTGAAAGTTTAGGGCTCATGGCAGGCTAGCTGAATCTTAAACACCTCATGTTAAGGATGGCCAAGATGGAAGAGAATGCTGAGGTGGAGGTGCGGTGCTGGGCACATGGCTGGGTCCAGCTGCCATCACAGTGACAACAGGGGGACCACCAGCCATGGCTCCATTGGGGTAGGCCGACCCAGCAGACATATTGAAGAGCGGCTTGCGCATGCATCTGACCACCGAGAGGAAGAGCTTGAGGAGGAAGACCACAATGACAACAATAGTCAGTCCAAAGGTAAAGACCGAGTTGGAGGTGTCCCAGTCCAGACTGCCGATTAGGATGCCGATGAAGGCCCAGATGAGGGTCAAGAAGGGTGTGTAGAGGTAGCGGAAGTAGCGCTCGAAGAAGGCCAAGTCCACGAGCGAGTAGCCGATGACCAGACCAGTAAGCACAGCCAACGAAATGGACCCTCCGGCATTCTGCGAAACCCCCACCGAGAAGACCAGGACCACAGAGAGGTTGATGAGACTGGCGATGGTGAGCCACATGGCATACAGCCCGAGCGGGTTGATAACCAGAGCATACACATAGCGGTACTCCGTCCCATGGCCATAAGACACCAACTGCTTCTGATTGGTGAAAACTCCGAAGCTCGCCAGCGACAGGGCCACATATGCGGCAACGGCTGCCAGCAGGGCGAAGACGAGTGAGGCTTCTATTTGTTCGTTATCCCAGAGGAAGGTCCAGATGACGGAGCAGACATGGGCCACGATGAAGGAGATGTAGATGGCAGGAGGCAGGTAGTTGGGGGTTGTGTACAGGAAGCCTGGACCACTCACACGCAGCAAGGTGGTAAAGGCATAGATCAGGAACAGCCCCTGAAATAGAAAAGAAGGACATTGGTGTTAGACTAATAATTTTAAGTTTATAAATGAATTTACTGTACAAAGTGATTTAAAAATACCGGTAAAGTAGAGACGTGAGTCTCTGATCATGTGGAATAACAAATGCTATAGTTTACTCAGTATATATATTGATATCGATGGCAGATGGTGGAATGTGTTGACATCAAATTTGGACACGGTCTCAGAAAAGTACCACAGTCCAGGGTGCACTAAGGTCCTATTTCCCTAAATGTCCATTTCCATTTCCATTTTCCATTCATGAACTTATTAAAGGGGTGAAGAAATTATATGCGGGAAATGGAATGATTAGCGTCATATTACATACATTCCTGGTAAAGCCTTACCCGCTGAAATAGATATTGATCGGAAATCCTGTTCAATGCTGATATCACAAGCATTAATTTGCTATTCTGTAACCATGGCAACCCTGTGAAAAGGGTTTCACCGTAAAAGTCTTTCTTGAATTTTCACTCATAAGCTTTGAAATATCAAATGAACCCCTGGAACAATTACACTACTATTTATAGATACTGGAATTTAATACATATATTGCATGGACACTAAACGCCTAGATAATGTCTAGGATCATAAATATCCAGATAAGAGTTCCCAAACCAAGATTATACTGTCTCATACTATATGGGCCTATAAATTAATGTGTCATATTGCAATCATATAATCACTTGATGCAATCCCATTGTATGATAGTCCACTGGTACTATCCATGGTGAATGCATCTATGAAAGGCCCTTCTCGTCTATAGTCATATTGATTTGGTATCATTTTTGGTAATAATGGAATGAAGGTGCTGCAAACAAATATGCAATATTAATTACTAATTGTTTGTAAGTGTCAGCTTTCACTGTAATTAGAAACAAATATAATTGTCTGTACTTGAATATTTTTCTTTATTGATAAGAATAAACACTTGTCAAATTGAAATTGAATCGAAATTAATTGTAAACTTCATTGCCATCCTATCCGATAGCTATGCTTTTAAAGCTATAGCTATGCCTATACTAAACCGGGTGTTGCTAGGCAACTGGCGTAGCATAACAATGGTAGCTCATGTACACAACAATCCAGAAAGTGCCCACAAAACGCGAGCATGAACAATGAATGAAGGTTAGACTTCATCATGATTGTTAGCCCTTGACGAATTAAGTTGTGTATGATGAAATGCTGTATAGCTTTCACCACTTGGACCTTTGAGTAGGTACCTTAGAGAAAAAATACAATAGTCACCACAGCCATTCAAAATCAAGAGAAATCCTTCATGTTTTCAACAAAAAGTTATAGACATGTGGCTATATAATTATACGGAAGGTATTTCATTGTTCTGCACTTTTCTATAACCAGGGTTACTAGGCCTTTAATGGCTGTCAATAGGCCCGTGTCCACTAGGAGACTGTTTTGACGTTGAAAAACACCTTTTTGTTGGCGCCAAAACGTGTTTGTCGGTGCCAAAACATGTTTTGCGACGTCAAAATGCGTGGGCGTTTTTAGCAAAAGAACACATTCCTCATGCATAAATGACACTCTGCATGGCCTATAACATCCTTTAGCACCCCACAACCAGCGTCCCCATTAATCTAGTTGGCAGAGCTTTGAACCTTAGATCTGAAGGTAAAGTTCCAGTTCTCGTTTGATTCAGCAAGAAAAAAAAGGCCCTCTTGTGCATGGTGCCTGAGAAGGGGTCAGCAATTCGCCACAGGGGTGTGGAGGAAAAGTGGGGAGCAATATGCCTTTGATAGGTAGTCCAGAATCCGCTAGGTGGACCCCTATGCAGGTGAGTAAGTTGGTGCATTGCTGGCTGCATGGGCCCGCTAAACATCTTCATAATGCGCTTAAATATGCGGGGGGCGGAGGGTCGTAAAGTAAAATGAAAGGCCTATCCAGTCTTGCCCAACAGGCTTGACTGCAGGTGACAAAAGTCTCTGATGTTGTTGGTAATAGAATAGCATACATCAAAAACATGGAAAATCCTATGACATTAGGAATACACACATTTCTGATGAAAGAAAAATAGACCGACCTATAGGTCCTATTCTTTTCTGGGGTTCCTATCTTTGAGTATCACATAATCCCTTCCTAATCTGCACCCTCAGAAAAGTGAGAGTCATTGTCGCTAAAACTACCCTCACCTGAGAGTCAGACAGTGCCTGACCCTCAGGTGAGGGTAGTTTTAGCGACAATGACTCTCACTTTTCTGTGTGTGTGTCTATTCCCCTGATTGAAATCTGGGAAAGGTCCTTCCACCCAGCACCAGGAATTTAACATTCACAGCATCCAGGAATTGAACATTCACAAAGGGGGAAAAATGGGGAAGTCACCAGGACACTAGAAAAGGCACAATATATCTCCAGCTTTGCAGGGGATCCACGCTGAGAAGTAGGGAAAACATAAAAATAGTGCAATAAGACTGGGTCATCCTCGTGCCGCAGGATTTGATAACAACTTTAAGATGGTTTGTGATACATGTAATTAATTTCTATGGGCTTACCAAGTACCTTTAGACGTGTGCATGACGGATCAACTGTATATTATATACATGGGATACATGCAAGGAAAAATGTTAAAAAATAAGACTGAGTATTAGTACTTGGTACTTCAGCCTTAATATAGAATGAAGCTGTGTTGTGATTTTGAATTGATTTCTAGGGGATTTCCCAATAGCCTTACTTGGGTGCGAAATCGGATCAACTGTATGTATACATACCGGAATACATACATGGGAATATGGGCAATGAAAGGTAGGATATGGCTAGAAGGGGGGGGGGGGGGTCGAAAGTAGCTGGATAAAGCTACTCGGCTGCAGGTAACCCTGCCTGCGTAGGGGTGTCCCAGTGTCATGCGTGTGCGTTTTAAAGAAAAAGCCTGGGGCTTATTTCGAAATTATTATTTTTTGATTCAGTCACCACCTGGTTGGTAAACTTTATCTGAACGAGACCAATGGGGGTCCTATGTGATTGTTTATATTTTCTACGCGATATAAATCGTACGCACTTGAGAAATAAGCCCCTGGTATGATATGAATAATTATCAGTGTTCTAGTTCAATATGAGCATTGCTACCCCTCGATAAATTGTATTGATAGTACGGCAGCCTGCACTGAAAACCCGTGACCAGTGGAAAGTTGTCGCTAGTGACGATGGTACAGATCCTCACTAC
Organism: Harmothoe impar; assembly: GCA_947462335.1. Taxonomy (NCBI): domain Eukaryota; kingdom Metazoa; phylum Annelida; class Polychaeta; order Phyllodocida; family Polynoidae; genus Harmothoe; species Harmothoe impar. The sequence goes on along the minus strand of OX381721.1, from coordinate 22,685,689 downwards.
TGACGATCTATAGCCTTGTGTTGTCATTTCGAAGACCAAAGGTTGTCACTATATATATGGCTGCAGTCATATAAATATTGACGACACATCATATGAATCATATCAATCATATGAAGTAAAGTAAGGTCCTCAGTACTTGCAATGTCACAATATTCAGCCTTAGATGGCTATTGCCATGACCCAAGCTCCACTCTCATTACTAACGCTTTGCCACATAGTAGATTAGAACAGTAGTAGAAATGTGACTGATACTAGTGATAGAGGCTTGGCGAGAATGATACATCAATCCTTATGGGACTGACGCACAAAACTTATCTTCACATCTTTTTGCCCTGGATTGGACAAGCTATTTCAGCAAGACATCCCCATGCATTCTGTAGAGGGTAGCTGATTTGTAAAAATAATCACAATTTAGCCACATTTTTTTTCTATTTCAAGATATATGGCTAATGGTATGCCCGAGTTATTCCAATGCCTTTAGCGTGTATTCCACCAACGTCGGCGGCCGAAATTTGGTCATCTGATAAAAGTCTACAATGTTAAACTTATTGGAGAATTTCGTCCAGCGGACAGAATGACGGCCGATTTCGTCAGTGGAACACTGCCTTATTCAGTGAATTACTTACCAGCAACCCTGATGATACCCTGGATCAATGGTAACTGATAAGACTTATAAGCTATGCTGCACCCTTTTCATAATCACCCTAAGTATCTAATTCCCTTTCTGTGAGAGGAGGGGATTAACTTGATAAGGACACAATGCCTTGATTGCAATCTCTATGGCTTACTTGTGACCTGAGGCAAAAGATTTAATGACATATATCTCCTTTATTCTAAATAATAGATTTGTCTCAAGCTAATCTGATTAAAGCTGATGGTATGGAGACTCCATAGATCTAATTGATCAAAATTGAGGCTAGCCCCTGACTACCTGAGCTACCAGGATATACCTGTCCCGTATATGCCTGGCTGAACGCAAAACCAAATGTGACTTGGTCGAGGCGGTCAAATGGATTTGTGAAAATATCAGGAATAGTATACTGATAACTACAATAGGATTCTTATCAGCTTGTTTTACTTGAATGATAATAATACTGTCATAAGCTAGCAACACAGCAGGGCAATCATAATAGCTATGTCAATGATTTATTCACTAAGGGGTTGAGACACTCCCGTAGGGTCGGCATGATGTACCAATGCAGCACTGGCGAGTTACTCGCCAGGGCTTCATTGGTGCATCATGACGACAAATGTCATCCTTTAGCGACACCAGTCCTTAAAGAGTTAAGGCGCCACCGGGATCTGTGGAGACGAAATAGATTAATGATTCCTAGTGACGTGACATCTTATGCCCCACACCTGATGTCCCCCCCCCCCCGCCTGACCCCACCCCCCTGATATATGACATTGTGTCGACATATTGTATCCCTGGAAACAAATTCCCGTGATTTCCCCCTGAATAACACAGGTTGAACTGGGGTCAGTCCCGGGAATAACCCGGGTTCTATTCCCGTGATATCACAGGATTCTGTGAGCAAAATTTGCCGTTATATCACAGGATTTTGTTAAAGAGGGGTGCATGGGTTCGAATCCCATACTAGTAGACCTGAATGGTTCTAGTGAACCTGTCTAGTGTAATTTATCTAAATATATTTATAAAAACATCCACATACATTCCTTTTGACCACTAACAATCTTACATATATGCTTGTCCTGTTTGGGAACTGAACCTGCTACCCTTAGATCCATAGTCCCATGCTCTAGGGACTGACCTACTGGGACATGTTTTGGGAGAGGTACATGATCTGTGACCACTGGTGACTGTACCAAAATATATTATGTAATATTAGAGTTGTTGTTGACAAAGAGAGAAGCAGGATAGACATGAGGGACCTTTAGCAAACCCAATGTAGCCAATTAAACCTAGACATATCCTATACTTTTAACACTGCTATGTCTACGTATAGTAAGCTTAGGTGTACATCATGTAGATTTTCCCATTATTTCTTTCATGCGAAAAAAAAAGATCACTAGTGATTCAAACTATCCACCTTCAGATCTACAGTGCTAGCCCCAGCCGTGTGTGTAGGGGGGCGGGGGGGGGGGGGGTCGAGCGGTCGAATGAGAGGGTCGAATGAGATTCGAGAACCTGCAGCACTGCATTGTGTCCGAATCATATCCGAGTACGTGCCTACCCTGAGGATGGGTTGGTGCAATGTCACCGAATTCTGTATTCTAAGGTCAGTCGAGGAGGGAGGGTTCTCCGTGCCAAGTCAAGATTCCGCTAATATTATTCTCTCAAATTCTCCCATAATTGTATGGGGGCTGACAGTGCTGGAAGCCTCACATATATTATGTGTGTATCCTAAGCCAAAAACGGCCAGTCAGGCATCCAGTATAATTAGGATGCCTTGTTACCATACGCCGTGTGTTATGCAAAATAAATCACGACCATACTTTTCCATCTTTGTTCTCACAGGTTCCAAGAGGTTAAGATAGGCCTGCTGCATCCATTATTCTTCCAGGTAGGGCCCTAATCAGAACCTACCACCTTGAGATTAGCTTATTGTCACTGGACATCTGTGAAAAGGTGGCAATTAACGCTATTCAACAACGTAGAAATCCTTTGACGGCACACACCTGTTGTTTCACCCCTGAACATCACTATCAGCAGATTTAATATAACTTTAGGGAGTGACCTCATTAAGAATTCAAAATGGCTGCCATTTATCTTTCATACATAGTAAATTCAAATTCTCTGACCTTAGAAACATATATTTTGAACCTTCATTTGTATCTCTATGTTGATTAGAAGCAGAAATGTGTTATTTCATGCATTTTAACAACTTTTTGGTGGCCATTTTGAATTTCACGCTATTCCTTGAAACTTCAAAACTAAGAGACATGTTCTATTGGATAGATCTGTTCATGCTGATATTAATAGAGTCATCATATGTGTGAATATGATGATTTGTTCCATTTTTATAGCAGTTTTCCTGTTTGACCTGGTTTAGTGGCGGCCATGTTGGATTTGGGGCACTTCCCCAGGCGGGATCGCCGGAAACAATTTTTTTCTGGAAAGTACATATATCAAAGAGGTGAAAACCACTGAGAAACCTTTTCTTGCAATTTTGTTGAGACTAGGCTATATATTTCCTTTCGTTTACCGGACTATTATTCCATCGGCCAGTTGACGACCGGCCTTTCCTGCCATATTACGGCTATTTTAGATTCGATGTCATGGTTACACAGGTTACATACATTACCCGGGAATTACCCAGAATCAAGTAAGGAATCTACTTACTCTAGATTCTAAGGCCTTGTAACCTAAAAGGCGCCTTTATATTGCTTTGGATCTATTGGCTTCACTAGAGGAAACTCCTTTCAGGCGTATGCGCTGTGTACTGTTTAAAGGGTATCGCTACAAAAGTAGGTGCTGGAACCCTGTGGATGTCAGAGAAACAACAGTGTACTATGTAGCTAGTGCTGCCCTCTTGTGGCATATGTCAATAAGAGATGTATGGAATAATAGCACAACAGTTCTTCAGATCTCCACCAGAATCTTTAGTGTAGTGGTTATGATGCCTGCTTTGCAACCAGAGGATCCGGAGTTCTATCCCAGAAGGTGCCATGACCTTTTCTCGAAAAAAGGTATAGTCTTTCTTTTTTTTTGGGGGGGGGGTAAAAAAAAAGAGGGGAAGGAATCTTGCATTAAGGTCTAATTTTCACATAGAGAGTATTTAAGCAGCAACGTCCATTGTAGGGGCTATAGGGCTAGATTGCCTTGCAAAGGAAGTACTTTTTCTTTAAATGGCCATTACAGAAAAACATGTTTTTTTTCCATTTTCTATTTGATTATTCTGCTAACTAATCTAATCCAAAGTGATTCGAGGATAGCAATAGAAGACCACCTGACCACAAAATCAAAATTCCCTTTTAGCTTAGTTAAGAACTAGCTTTTTCAAGTGGCTTTCCCATAGAATTGAGCACTGCACCATGCCATTTTCTTTACTTTTTCTAGTTCCTTATGTATTGAACTAATATTATACTAAGTTATATGGAGAAATCAATAGAATATCGAGATCATCGAACAGGTAGCGATACCCTTTAAGTCTAAACAATAGGACAGTGGACTGTGTGTTTTTCATCACACATGGGCCAGGGCATTTGGTGTGAGATGGTCTGGTTGTTTTATAGAAATTTGAAAGAAAAATGACTAGGTATTAAGAGGAAACCTGCCGGACTACAACATGTAAACTACCGTTGGACCTGACACTTTACTGGCACTTTAGACACGTTTAAACCTCCATGTATACGATGCAGTGTCTAACCTAAATGTCTCACACAATGTCTTAATTTGTTTTATTATGTAGTAGTTATAGGACGTATACCAGTCTGTACGCGAAATACAGTGAGGGAACCTTATAGGCTCCTTCACTGAATACCCCTACAGATTGGTACTACCTGGTAGCTGTATACAGTATACAAGAGGTGTGAAATGCTTTGTTCTCCGTGCCCGCTGTGGTATAAAGCAATGTATGGACATCCGGGGGGGAGGGGGGCACTTGATATATTTTGTATACACAGGTGTGCGGCTGAGAAGCGTACTTTTTGAGCAAAATTCCCCTCACCAAGGGTCAATTTTCACCAAAACCCCCTCACCAAGGGTCACTTTTCGGAGATTTCAACAAAATCCCCCCAAAAAGCATCACATTTTGCCAAAATTCTTCGTGACAAGGGTCACTTTTGACCAAAAAATTGTTACACCAAGGCAGACTCCTCAGGGAAAATTGCTAAAACCTAGGCACTTTTGTCCAAAATCCCCCTCACCAAGGGTCACTTTTGACCAAAATCCCCCTCACCAAGGGTCACTTCTGGCCAAAATCCCCCTCACTAAGAGTAAGGGTTGTCAAAGGGCCAGCCGCACACCCGTGTCAAAAAAATGTGAGTACCCCCCGGGATAGACATCTGTGCAAAGGAACTCTTTTGAAGTCTGGATTCAATGTCGCAATGTAGTTCAAAACGATAGTTTTCCTGGGAACCGGTTTCTGGTAAACACTGGAGTACAACCTGAAGTTGCGAAGCATTATGAAGCAATACCCAAAACCCAGGTTAGGTGTGCCCTTGGTCAATGACACAGTTCTAGGTTACACATACTGTACAGGCATAGGGAGCTAGATCACTTAAAAACAACATTCTATAACGCTGAAGGTGATATCTGATGATTAGCCTACATAGAAACAGGAGATCTTTGTCAGTATAGGGTAGGAGGGTATTCCCGTAGGCATATCCCTATGTAGTCTAACCCCAGAAGTCTAATTCACCAGACTAGCTTTACTTATTTATGATGTGCGACTCACTAAAGAGAAATAACACTTCAATGTAGCAGGAGGAATACCAGGATGTGAAAGAAAAGGTAGAAAGGAAGAGATGGGTGAGGGAGGGGAGGAAGTGGATATGAAGGGAGGGAGGGAAGGACGGACGGACAGAGGGAGGGACGGAGGGAGGGATGGATGGAGGGAGGGAAGGAGGGAGGGAAGTACAGAAGGAGAGACGGAGGGAGGTACGGGAGGAGGGACAGAGGGAGGGAGGGAAGGAGGGAGGGAAGGAGGGAGGTCCGGAAGGAAGGAAGGAAGGAAGGAGGGAGGGACGGAAGGAGGGAGGGAGGTACGGAAGGAAGGAGGGAGGGAGGTACGGAGGGAGGGATGGACGGATGGACGGAGGGAGGACACAGGGAGGCATATATGAAGGTGAAGAGAATGTTAGGTTGTCAGCAGCCTGAGGGTAGAAACCAGATACTGTATGCTAAATTCAATCTGCCTTTGTGGAATTCCTGTAAGGTCATATATCAGCATATATGACAATTAAAGACCCGTGCAAAGGGGTCTGGTGGGACACATAGAGAAGTAAATGGGCTCATGGGGATCTGATTATCTTTCTAATGGTACTTTATGTACTAGCTAGTGATTCTCAGTACAGTAGGAAAACAAACCTTTTTTGGATACTCCTATTGTTAGGGATACATCTATGTTAAAATGATTCCCAGAAAAATAGAAATTGGCAATTTATGACCAAGGTGTATAGATATTGATATTTGTTATGCAGAAGAATTCACCTGATGATTGAGATGCTGTAATTTGGCACTTGTCTTTTTACTTCTATGGCAATCGTTATGTTGTTAGTATGCTGATATAGTATAATATACTTCCTGGAGGATTCCGGCTGCTGGCTTTATAGGATATCAACCCCATTTATAACGCAAAGCCATGGAATGCTCATACATCAGATGCAGAATCTATGCATGTGTATACCATGTGCACAGAAAATGTGTGTTGCAAGTTACAATAACACTGTTTATTCACCAGTCAGATGATAATTACTCGAGTTTTTATTGTACATTCTATTTGGACTGACACCAGCGGCAGTTCTGTGATAGATCTCTGCTCATCTGGCAACAGTAGGTCCTTGTATTCTCTGGTCTGTTTTCTTTCCGGCAATTGAATTGCACGTGCTTATTTGCGACTTCCTCATCTTTGTTCATTCGTGTAGTTTAACATCCCATGTAATTAAAGTAAAACACCCAATTAGGGTATAAGGATGGGTATAATCAAAATTCTACCCATAGAGGAAGTCTTTCCTAATCATTATGTTTATCACTCTGATTAAATGTAAAAAGAAAAGCACACACAGGTAATTAAAACGAAGTGCTTCTTGGTACCACAGCATTTGGGTCTTCCAAGATGCACCAATATCACGTGGGTTTGTGCTGTTGACTTAATTTCTTGAGGGTTTCCAACTGCTACTCGTGCTATATAGCTAGAAGGAGGACCTAAGTGGTTAGGAAAATAAGGTTCTCGGTCACGACCAAACTTTATGGAGGTATTTTCCAGGTATGGGAGTAGTATAGTATGTATCGGAACGGGACTATAGTTAAGTACTGTTTATTACTCAATCGACCTGCAGCCAATCAGAGGCCTCCATTTGGTCACGTGACCCGTTGCCATGGTAACGTGACCTACTTAGGGCTCTCAGCCAATCAGAAGCCAGCATTCTGGGTGACCTACTGACCTACTTAGAAGCTCTCAGCCAATCAGAGGCTGGCATTCTGGTAACCATGGTAACGTGACCTACTTACGTCACATGACCTACTTAGGCTCAGCCAATCAGAAGCCGGCATTCTGGTAACTAGGGTAACGTGACCTACTTAGGGTTTGTTTGTAAACAACACCACGTGGCTTTCTTGTTTGTAAACAACACCACGTGACACGTGACTGTTTGTAAACAAACAAACAAAAAAAAGTTATGTAACTTATATATAGAAATAAAAACACAACAAGATAATTTCTTTTCTTTTCATTTTATTCTTTATTTTCATTTCAATCAGAAAAAACACACAAGTTTATGCTTTTTTAGCTTGCTTCTTCGATTTGCAGCAACTCAACAGGCCGCAAAGTCTCACGCCGCCGTCACTCGCACCACCACACCCCGGACGACTTCTCTCCAATAGACATTGCACGACTTTGGATAAATCCAACACCATTTCGGCAAGGCAGAGAATCTTTGCCTCCATGAAACGGCCGCCATCGCAACAACCCGTCACAACAGCATCATCGATAGCTTCTGACTCACGGCCCGGTCGCTCAGCTTTGGGATTTTGCTCATGCGCATGACGCACTTCTTGGGGTTTCTTGTTCGACATGCTTCAATTAGGAAATGAACGCAATGAGGTCCACAGGTGTCAGCAGAAGTGTCTTGTAGTTGAATGCGGTTTCTTTGCCACTTGAACGGAGCAGAGCGTTCCACGAAAGACAAGAACTCCGCACTCAGCGGCGGTAAGCCGAAGGAATCAAAGTAGTACACTTCACCCGTGCTCGACACGTAAAACGCCACCCAATGCTGACCTGGTAAATGTTGCGGATCTGTGTTGCTCACGAAACAAGTGTCTTTGATAGGGTGCTTCGGAATAGTGTCACAAGAGAAAACGCCCAGGAAACGATGTTTTGTGTGAACGTTTTCCTTCAACACTCTGCTTATTTCAAGCGTGTTCATACGATACGCCAAGTACCGCCGTCTTGTCTTCAGTTCATGTGGTAGTCGGTGACGGGGTGTCGATCTCGGGTCAGCTCGACGACGTTGTCGTACACCAAGTAGAGTAGCACCGTTGTTGTCGCTTGTAGCGCCGAGCGGAAACTGACTTCCACCCTCAGCTGACCCGCTCTTATAAGGTTCACGCGACACCCGTCGTGCGATCTGTCTGGGGTTAAGTCGAGGGGGAACACCGTGTAACCGTTCAGGAATTGATCGTATGAAATACCGCAGGAGCGCGCGCCCTCGTACATCCCCGTTTCCGTGTGTAGCGCCAAGTACTCTCTCACGGCCGCTTTGGTCTTAAAGTCGGGCACGTAGGCGTCGTTCGGCACTTTCTGATCGTTCACTATCACTTGAAGCGAGCTGATGTCGTAATGCTTCATCTCGAACGGGTTCTTGGTGTAGCTACCGTTGAAGGCGTCGTGGTCAAGGAAGCAAATCATCATCGACTTGGGAAGCTGGCCTGTGTTGGAGTGCGTGTAGCTGTGATCTCTGTTACCTTGAGGGATGGCGTAGGTCGTCACCTCCACTCTGTTCACCGGGTAGTCGAAGGGCCCGTGTTCTATCACCGCTCTCTCGTGCGTTTCCGCTACAGCGTCCGCCACCAGCACGCGTCGCACGTAGAGCTTTGCTTTGTAGATCTTCAAGCTGTAGCCTCCGTCAGCGGCGCACATCAGATAGAAAGAGGGCGCCGCTTGTTTCAGAGTGAGATTGATTTCTGTCTCTCCAACGATGAGCTTCGGTTGATGAGCCAGGTCAAAGTGCAGTCGCGCCATCAGCGAAAAGCGCTTGTTGGAGATTAGCTTCTTGCGCGCTTTGTACCCCGCATTCGCGTCAGTCAACGTGTCAAACTGACCGGGCGTATCTTCATGCCACCCCTGGGCGCTCATGACGCCATCTTTCACGTCTTTGTTGTAGTTGAGTAACCCTTCCAAGTAAGCTCGGTAAGGGTAGGTCTCGGTGTTGCCAGACACTTTGAAACCGCCGATGGAGACTTGGACGTCTTTGAAGAGCGAGTGAGCCAAGTTGTTCACCGGAGCTACCGCGTCGGTGTCCTCGATCGCCGCTCCGTCCTTTAGCACTTGACATTCCAGATGAAGGTAATTCTCGTTCAGGTCTGTGTACTCTTGCGACTTGTTGATGGTGAAATTTATGTTACCTCCATCCTCTAAAGAGTTTTTTGTTTCTATCCCCAGGAAAGACGACTTTAAGATAGTAGTCTGAGTCGGCGCTACGGTGTGCAGGTCGAGCTCAGAGAGCGCGCACTCGTTACTGCTCTCGTGTACGTAAGCCATTGTGTTCTCTCTTCATGCGGCCGACAGACTGACGCCGGCCGCCTCCAGTCTTTTTATTTATACCTGAACGCCTAGGCGCTTACCGGTCGAATACATCCCCTCTACGTCTCTTGCAAGAGCCACCGCCCGTCTGAGGAGAATGCCGGCGACGTTTCGACCCTTTCTTAGACGCGACAGGCGTCTTTCCTCCCGAGAACGCCGTACTCGCCAGTCTCTTCAGAGCGCCTGCGCCTCGGTCTTTCACGCTGCTCTTTAAAGTCCGACCCGCCAGCACATCTTTAGCTACGCCCACACCGGCGCGGAGCAGCGTTTTTCCCACCGACTTCAATAGCGGGGTAGCCGAGCGCATCAGACCTAACAGAGCGCCGCCTAAACCGTGCCCGCTCTGGAAAGAGCGCCCGCTGTACACGTTGACGCCGTTGCCCAGCTGCGCGTTGTAGTAATCGCTGTACCCTCTGCCGACGGTGCGCCTGGGTGGAAAGTACGGAACGCGTTGACGCATCATTTTTCTCTCTTTCAGCGCTCAATAGGTCTCAGATGAAGTGTCACGGTCACCTCGCCTCTACCGAATGGGATGGAATGACCAGATCGGTCTCTTAAATAGATGCCGACCTCGGTAAACCTCTTGGATTTCAAGGGGAAATAATCCAAATGGGGAAAACTGATAGCTTGCACGCCACCTCGACGCTTTCCGCCTCTGTCCACCGCCACGCAGCGCAACAGCGGCACTTGCATGTCGCCCACACGTCTCTCCTGGATCATGTCGGTGTATATGTACACAGAGTGCACGTCCCCGTAAACATCCATCGAGTAGGCGCCGGTAGTCGGCGACGCGAAACACGTCTTCTCTCCGAAGCCTAGAACGCATGCGAGATGCTGACTCAGCAGGACAGCACAGTGTCTCGGCGGTTTGATGGTGACGCGTTTCGTCTTGGCGTCGTACGATAAGATCCGCATCGGTTTGAGCAAGAAGCTGTCGCCCTCTAGTCTGTCATCTCGCAACGTCTCACTCAAGCGCTCGATTAGGGTGTGGTTGCTTCCGGTGAAAATAGGAGGTATCTCGAATATGTTTGGCATGAAACTGCGCACTCCCATGTCCTTCTCCATCTTTTCGATCATCTGTCTTGCTTGATGGCTGATCGTCTTCTTCTTCACCGCCGGGGACAAGAACTGCTTGTATACGGCATTCGTCTGTCTCAAGTCGACCTCTCTCTTGAACCTTTTTGTTTCCGGTTTCAATTGCTGCTCTTCCGACGTGTCTGATATCTCTTCCACCGTTACATAGCTCGCTTCCTTCCAGCTCAGCGGGAATTTTGAGCTGAACGTTAGCTTGCTCAGACCGTTCGCGTTTTTCATTCTCTTCCAGTCTACCTGTGGTTTTTTTCCTTCGGAGAATTTAGTTTCTTTTAAAACCTGGATCGCCTCCTCTAGCGCACCTTTGGTGCGCAGAGGAACAACGATGATCAAGTCGTCGTCGTGCACGTTAGTCCATTCTGTAGGGAGGATGATCTCAGTCAGAGCCGCTTCGTACGCTTCGGGCAGAAGGAGCGGCGAGTCGAAGTGAGTTCGGAAAGACGTCAAGCTGTTGTCAGGATAATACTCCATAGAGCTGTTGCTAGGTAGAGTGATGTTCATTTTTTTTTTTTTTTTTTTTCTACGTTATTTTTTTGACGGGGATCCACTCGTTGAACTTGTCGTCGTAACCTAACCAACGTACGAAAGCTAACTCTTTACCGTCGACGGTCTTGCGGCGCAACACCTCGTCTATCAGGTAGTTGTTGTCGTAACGACTCTTGTACACCTTCTGAACCTCTTCCGGGTAGAAGACGCCTTTTATCTCCTTGCCCTTGTCGTCTTTCAGCTCGAACCCTCTGCTTCCCAACGTCTTAGCAACGTCGACCACTTCCTCGCGCCAGTTTCCCTCGTACCCTTTGTCGAAGGCGCCTTTAGTTCTCAACATCCTCACTCTGTCACCCGGAGCGATGACGTCGACGGCGGACGTCTTTGTTTTTTTCTTCTTTTTCCATATTTCGTCGATTTGTTTGTTAGTTGGGAGATCTTGTCGGTAGAAAACTGTTTCGCTGTTTTCCGAGCTGACTTGAGCCGGCGCCATTTTCAACGTCTTGTGGTGAGTGCGATTGTAAGAAGACACTACATGGTGCAGTACGTCTACGTAGCGATACGTGCGCTTGTGTGTGAAATAACGCCACAGCTTCTCCTTCAGACTGCGGTTCAAGCGCTCCACTAGACTAGCTTTGATGTCGTCGTTCTCGCCAGTGAAGAACTCTATGCCCTCGCTCTTCAAGTGATCTTGAAAGATCTTGTTCAAAAACTCTTTCCCCTTGTCTGTCTGAACAGTGCGCGGTCGTCTCTCGCCAGTGCCTGTCATCTCTCGGAAGGCCTCGGTGACATCAGCGCCGCTCTTGGATTTAATGGGAACGGCCCACGCGTACCTAGAGAAAACGTCGATCGCCGTCACCACGTACCGGAAGCGGTCGTTGTGAGACGCCAAAGCTTGCATGTCCATCAGATCTATCTGCCACTGCTGATCGATTGCGCCGGTTATAGTCTTGTTCCTTGCGAATTTTCTCCGAATGGGTTTATGTTTAGTGTAGGCGTCCAGCGACACTAAAGCATCTCGGATGATGTTTCTGGAGTTTAGTCACGCTAGTGAAACTGGAGGGCGCTTTGACGTCGGTATATCTAGCTACTAAGCGCTTCTTTTCTTTTTCCTTCTTGGTCAGTCTCTTCACTGGTTTGCCCATGGTGGGCCTGTTGAGGGCGTGAACGACGAGCTCGCCGCTAGGCGGTTGCGCCCTCTCCTTTTCTTACTCGCCACGCTCCTATAGGAAGTCGGAGTTTGGAAAAGTTCACTGTCGTCCTCCTCGTCGTCAGAGGATTGATCGTCCACCTGGAGAGAAGAGTCTGCTGCTGCTACTGCTGCTGCTGCTGCTGCTGCTTCTCTTTCTTCCGAGTCGAAGCTCGGTCGTTTCCGACCTCTGTCAGCAAGCCGTGTGTCCAAACTTCGGCCAGGTCCGCTCGCTTTATACAGATGGTTTCCGATCAAGGAGTCTGTGGGAACTGCTTCGCGCAGCGCTTTCGTGAACGGCGAGTAGCCCGCCGGTCTGGGCGCCGTCTTCCTGAACCTGGCAGCGTCGTTCAGTAAGTCCACTATGTTGATGCGATGCTCAGGTGGTATTCTCCGACCCGACATCTCGCGCACCGCACCGTCCTCGTTCCACTTGATCACACCGGATTTCTCCAATTGTTTGTACAGCGCCACGGTCCGAGTGCGATTCCTCTTGGGAACTTGGTTCACCAACCGCTCGAGTAGGGACGCGCTGGCCTCTTCAGCAGACTGACGGAGGTGAGCCGGGGGCGAAGAAGAGTAGGACGAAGAGATGTTGCTGTTGTGGGGATTCGCGAGAAAAAATTGCAATCTATTCAACAACCTTCGGTATTTCAACATTTTCTCGCGCGATTCCAAAGTGGGGTCGTTCAACACTAAATCCAAGTCCCTGTAGATAAACTGTAGCACCTGGTGCAAGGCCGCGTCGGGATGAAGGGACTGTTCTGCCTGCTTGTGGTAATAGGCCATGTCGGCAGGTAGGCGGGCGGCGGTGGCAGGAGCGGAACTCTCGTTCTTTTCAGTGCGCTCATCAGGAAGAGGAGGAAGGTTTGGAGCAGTAGAAGTACTAGCAGCAGCGACTGCAGTAGTAGCAGCGCTAGTAGTAGCAGCAGCAGCGGGCACATGATGAAGTAGACCTGCTCGTGATGATTTGTAGAGCGTCTCAGGATCCACGAGCGCTAAACGTTTGTAGTGTTGTTGCTGCTCTGAGTCCGTCATGGGGACGACGGTGGCAATGACGCTGGTGGTGGCGGTAGTGGTGGTGGTGGTGGTGGTGCTGTCGGCGAGTAGGTGTCGAATGAGGTGTCTCATATACGGAGAATGCTCTTTATAAGCGGTAAGGCCATCCCTATGAGAGCCGGAATGAGGAAACCTCCCTCTTGTACCAAGACGCGTCTCTTTTTTTTGATGGGCGTAGATTTTTTGCCGACCTCCCTCAACACGTCAGCCGATTCTCGAAGCTTGTCCAGTTGTTTGTCGCTGAGCGGGATGTTCCCTACCAGTAAATTGTGACAGATCTCACTTAACGCTGCGATCAGATCGTCGCTTCCAGAGTCTATTAGATGCGAGCAGTCCTTTGGCGAGCACTTAGCTAAGTGCTTGAGAGTACCAAAGTGTCTTTCGAGTAGATGAGAAGACATTTTTTTTGCTACTGCTTTCTCTTGTTCTTTTTTTTGTCTAGCGGTACGAACACTAGCTGAGAGTGTATGGACGTCAAAGAGGAGCGTATTCTCAGATCGTCAGGTGTTGACTGCTTGAAGTCCAGAAGGAGGTATGAGTGAGGTCGCTTGAGTTCATGGGTAAATATACTAGAGAGGGCCGCCGCGTTGGACGGAAACACCTGGCGAGACAGACTAGCTATTTGCCCCATGTCGCGCGGGTTCTTGAAAACGATCATGTAGTGAGCGTTCAGACTCATAGTTCGAAAGTCGGGTGATTTCTGGAATAGGTTCTGAGTGATGTATATGACGCTCACGTTCCAGTGATGCGAGTATTTAGTAAAGATGTCGGCTACCACTTGCTGATTGGAACTGCTCATCAGATCGTCCAATATCAGTAGAGTGTGGGGTCGTAAAGCGTCTTCTGCTACTTCCACGTCTCCCGCTATAGACTCTTTGCTAGGAAGACCTTCTCTGAATTCCACACCGTACTGATTTTGCATTTTTTCAAACAGAGGTTGCCACTCGCCGTAATGGTAAAAAGTCTTTTCCACCGGCGGCGTGACCAAATTGTTCACGTCGCTCAGAAATTGATCCACCAAGCGCGATTTTCCACAACCCGACGGACCGCTAATGATACAACTAAAGGGTCCTTGTAGTCGAGCGTCGAAATGAATTTCTGTGAAGAGTTTGCTTTTACTACTGGACATTTTTTTTTGTTTTTTTTCAGGACGCGTCAGAGAGCGGTTGTGTGTCTGACTGTCTGCTGTGTTTCTCACTCGAACGGTCGGTAGTGAATGGTTGTGGAGAAAAGTCAGCCGACCTTTTTATTGATACCGGCCGGTGTCACAGTAGCGGCGGCAGAAGTGACTTTTTTTTCTTTTTTTTTTGCGATAAAATTCTATTTTCACTCAATAGTCATAAATGTTTGTATCAGACTCCAGAGGAGTCTGATACAAATATTTATTTTTTTTTAAAAAAAGAAGAAGAAGAGGAGGAGGAGGAGGAGGAGGAGGAGGAGGAGGAGGAGGAGGAGGAGATTAATTTTTTTTTTTTTTTTTTTTTTGATCATTTAGGCAAAGCTCGTCGCTTTGCCGTTTTTTTTTCTATTTCTGTGTTGTGACACGATCGTCTCGAAAAAGCAATAAGGCGTGTGAGCGCGGCGGTGACAAATACATATTGGAGCGTATGGTTTAAAATAGTGCGTCCCTATCTTCTTCAATTCAGCTGCGTTGCAATATGCGGGATAACAAGTGACGACGTCGAAACGTTTAGAGACCGTGTTCACGTCGGCCACAACGCGCGCCCACCGAGTGGGAGCTGCAGTCGCTCCCAAGAAACCGATCGGCTTGTCGAATCGTTTCATAGCACTTATTCTCACTTTATAAGAGGAGGCAGGGTGAGGAGAGTAGCGGCGCTCTTTCTTTTCATGAAACGCCCAACGAGTGGGGGCGCTGAGAGCAGCTGTTATGCAATAGTAGAGTAAATGCTGTTCTGAGAAGACGGCTCTCGGCCATGTCGCTACGTTTTCCTTTTCCGCTCTTGTATAACGACGATGGCGCTCAGCTTTGCATTTCTCGAGAATTCGGTACGCTTCAAGAGAAGCGTGAACCTCAACTACGTGACGCTCTCTCCTTTGAGATAAAAAAATAGCCGGGCAGTTGAGGAGAGCACTTTGTTCGCGCGACCGTCTTTTAGAAACTCGCGCCCTCTGCAGCGCCATATTTCTTTCCTCCGAAACAAAAAAGACTGAGTGAAAATAAAAATTTAAAAAAACAAAAAGCTCAAAGAAAAAAAAAAAGCAATAAGCAGACTCAGCTCGAAATTCCCTGCTGGCGTGATGGCGGTGACTGCAGGCGGTGGCGGCGGTCGGCTGGCCGGCGGTGGCGGTGTCGGCGGCGATGGTAGAAGGGTGTGTGGAAAGAGAGACGCATCTCAGTCTTTTATAGGAGCGGCGAGTCTGACATTTTCAGCTGTCGCATGCTGACCTGCTGCTATCATAAGAGAAACAAAAGCCCTAATCACGCTTTTCAGCTGGATCCTTCCACCCCGCCAGACATGGATCCAGATGGGAAGGTGGTTTAAAATTAAATCCGTGTACCGACTGTCATACAATAGAGTAATTAGTTGAACGCGTGTTACCTGTATAAAGGATTAGCGGGTCATGGGCTCAGCGTGTGTATAGAAAAACAACTACAGGTAGCGTGAACAAAGCGACCCCCTCCCTTTCTGTCACTCTGTCTGTGACTAGAGGGTGTGCGTGTGGTAAGCGGCTTAAATCTAAAGAAAAACAAATCACCCTCTCCTGTCGTCAGCAGTCAGCCGGCCGGCGGCTGGAAAATGCGATTAGAGGGATGATGAGCCGCGTAGTAAGCGACTTAAGGCTGATCTAAAGACCTGCCGTGAGGGGGCAGCTGGCCAGTAGCTTGAAAAAAAAAGGGGGGGGGAGGGGAGTAAGAGTATATAAGGGGGAGTGAAACCGTATTCGGCATCGTCATCATCGTTCACGCTACTACTACTACTACTACTACTACTACTACCACCACCAGCACCGCGCCTCAATTTGCAGATCCCCATGATGGAAAGTTGCTACCGTGACATGAAGCGGAATGACGAAGCGGCGCGCGAATGTGAAGCTGATGCTGTAGCCTCTGCTACTGCTGCTGCTAGTGCTGCTCAGCGTGCTACTGCTGCATTTACTGCGGCTGTTAGTGACGCTGGTTGTGATGACGTTGTTGTTGTTGCCGCTGCGGCTGTGACTGCTGCTGTTGCTGCTGCCGATGCAGCTACTCATGCCACCGATGCCGACGCTGCTGCTGCTGATGCTGTTGCGGCTGCCGATGACGCCGCTGATAACGCTGCTAGTGCCCGCTCTGCCGCCCTTGCTACTGTCGCTGCTGCTGTTGTTGCTAATGCTCACGCTACTGCTGCTACAGCTGCTGCTACTGCTGCTACCGCTGCTGCCGAGGCTGCTGCCGCTGCTGCCGATGCTGCTGCCGATGCTGCCGATGCTGCTGCCGATGCTGATGTTAGCAGTCGCGTCGACAAAGAATCGTCATTTGTCACTCTTAAACCTCCAGTTGAACGCGCGACGAGTAGTAGGGCTACCAACGCGACGGCCGGATGGTGCAACTGGTGTCGTCGCTTCTGCTCGTGCGCTTGCTTTTCTTCCAGTCCTACCTGCTGCTGCTACGGTATGATAGTGTTATAGTGTTTGAATGAGAACGCGCGTAGTTACACATAGACGCTGTAACAGATGTGCTTTTTTTTTTGAAAATATAATTTTAACATAACATGGAACTTGTTGTGTTTATTTTCTATATATAAGTTGTTTGTTTACAAACAGTCACGTGTCACGTGGTGTTGTTTACAAACAAGAGAGCCACGTGGTGTTGTTTACAAACAAACCCTAAGTAGGTCACGTTACCCTAGTTACCAGAATGCCGGCTTCTGATTGGCTGAGCCTAAGTAGGTCACGTGACGTAAGCAGGTCACGTTACCATGGTTACCAGAATGCCGGCCTCTGATTGGCTGAGAGCTTCTAAGTAGGTCAGTAGGTCACCCAGAATGCTGGCTTCTGATTGGCTGAGAGCCCTAAGTAGGTCACGTTACCATGGCAACGGGTCACGTGACCAAATGGAGGCCTCTGATTGGCTGCATGTCGATTGAGTAATAAACAGTACTTAACTATAGTCCCGTTCCGATACATACTATACTACTTATGGGTGTGTGGGTGCAGTACATGAGATTAATAATTTCAACCCTGATATATGAAGGCAAACATGTGTCAAAACTGTGGGTTTATAATGCAATAAAAACCTTCCTGTCCATCTTAAAAAACAGGTTGTTTATATTATAATACTATTTAGAAAAAACCTATTTCCAAGAGGAATTACAGGGCAGTGAGGAAGCAAATAGCATAGTCTATAGAAATGTTGACCTATTGGGCTATATCAAGGTAGCTACACTAAACCCTTAATAAAGGTATGCTTAATTCCAGTCCCCAGATGCTCTATTGGGACGAGTTATCAGTGGTAGAGAACCCAATGAAGAGGCAGGTAGGCGGGCGGAGACGTGGGGTGGAAGGAGACTGGGAGGGATGGGGAGAAGGACAGTTAGAGCAGGTCAGTCTTGTTGACATTCTGTCTCATTTTCATTCCTTCCATCGAATTTCTGGATAATGTTATGCTTTCCCTACATTGGTCATGACCCCTCCAATTATATATGTTTGCTAGACACACCATTTCATGCTAAGTGCTAGACACACATTCAGCAGTAGAGTCTGAACCTTGAACAGAGCTGATCATGACTATGAGTGGCCTGAGGCAATAACCAGATGACATCTCCTGCTACCCACAAACAGCTATCTGTCATGGAATACACAATAGATTAGACCTTAATATCTTGCATCAGGCCTTTTCATCGATGTGTGGACCCCGGTATGGTGGGCGATCAAACCTCTGTCGCCCAGCGTTGAGGGTTAGGTAACAACATCCACATAAAATTACGCTGTGTGGATCCCTCTCTTATGGGATTAATACACTACTGGTGGGTCAGTGTGATACATGATTGCAGCTCTGGCAAGCAGCCCGGGTGCATTCACACATAGCTAAGAATTATGAGGTGTTTAAAGGGTACTAAGGAGCCCAATGGGAACAATAATATAGCCGCAAATGGATCGTATGGGGCTCTGAATCCCTTTGCAATACTGCTTTATGTGCTAACTGTGGATTCCGCTTACCAGCTGGGAAATCAGTATAACACATAGATTTACTCTCAGGGATATCAATGTTTCAAGACATACGTTTCAGGAGACATGTTGTATTGTGATAATGGGCATGCATAAAGGATATAAATTGAAAATTACAATAGTTTTCAATGTTTCCCGGTGATAACAACTGTCCACTTTATTTCTATATAAAATATATATAAAAGGCTGATCATTCCCCAGTGGACGGTGAATATTGTATGGCCAATTTCCACCTGGCTCTAATTGGACACGTTTAATATATAAAATATTTTTGGACTCAATCGGCTGAAGTTCCCAAAATTTGTATCCTGAAAAACACCTTTTCTTTTTTTGGCCCTATTGTCTAGAGGAAAATAATATCAGATGTATCCGCTTTTGCCCAAAACAAAAAGTCACGCATTGAACATCAACTTAGAAAGTCTATGACATGTTTATAACCGTAAATGGGCCCAATGGGGATCTTGATCTCTCTATGATGGTACTTGACGTGCTATCTGTGGATTCCACCTACCAGCTGCATGGGAAATCAGCATCACAGACAATTCCATAGTCAAGGATATCAATACTAAAAGACGCTATAAAAGGAGGGTTAGATATTGGAAGGCTAAACAGCTAAAGTAGAGTTTCCTCTATTTCCTGCTAAGGGTCAGGTATATAGCCAGTATTGTATGCACGATGGGTTCACGTCTGCCCCGTACCGGACCGAGGTGCATCTGGCTTTATAAACTAGATGCACCGAGGTCTGGTTCAGGGCATGCGTGAACCTAGCATGCAATACAAGATTTATTACATGACCAAAATACAATATTTTGTTGTTAAATCGGGGAGCTTTGATGTTAAATCTACGAGCTCTTTGTTTTCAATGGTGCTGTTGCCCAAGCTATCACATGATTATATGCTGCCCTGTGATTGGTCTAGAGCAGCAAAAAAAGAAAGCCTGGGTGATATGCAAAAACGTACCACACCCCCGAGTTAAATGGTTTAATGATATGGCATATTTATATACTAATGTCATTTGGAAGAGTAGTAGCCAACCCAACAACAGCCATTTTGAGAGATGGCCGCCACACTTTCCCTGTGCCTGAACTAGGTTGCCTATTTCTTGCGAATTGATCAATATATATATTAGCCAATGTCTGTGGCAAGTTTGGTAGCTTCTTGAAGAAATGCACATTGGATCAGCTAAATGCAAAGTTAATGCTCAAGGCATTACTGCAATGAAGTAGGCCTACTAGATCAAAATACATCAAAATGGTTGAGAAACATTAGCTGAAACTTTCCAATCGGCAAAGGGGCTTGACAATGGTGCTTCTCGATCCCCTCCGCGTATGACTCTGCTTGGAAAGTGTTTCGCTGCCTGGTAGATAAGGATGCATGTAACTATGGTGATATCTCTGGGGCCTAACTGGGGTGGAGGAACGCGCGCCTGTTCGCAGAATTTGCCGCCGTTCTGTGCAAGGAACACTGGATGGTGGGGTTGGAGAGGGGGGGGGATCTGGGGTTGAGGGCGGGGGTAAAGGCTATGGCTAGATGTGGCTCCAGAGGGGTAAAAATAGACCTGGCGACCTGGGCCGTATTCCAGGCGACCTGGCGACCTGGTGCAATAATAAAAGCGACCTGGCGACTTTTTGCCCAAAATTTAGTATAGCATAATTGTCTAAAAAAACGACCTTGCGACCTGGGGGCCTTAATTTCGGCGACTTTCCGACATCAGGGGGGGGGGACCCCTCTGCACCCCCCTAGATGGGGGGGCACAGGATAGGCCTATAAACTATTCCCCCATCTACAATCCCAGCCCCCGATCGAAGGGACTGTTATACATATAAAACAGGCGGTGAAACATTTGTGGGATCATAATAGAGGTTATAGTCCAAGGTCATACAGGACGCCACAATGGGGATACCTTAAAATTAAATTTAAGAAACCCAAAATTCAAATGTCTTTTGTCACATTTTGTTTCTATTATCTCTGAAGTACATATCTGATTATTGTCTTCTTTACACACAAGCATGAAGGGCAAGGCCACTACTTAGTGCCTTGGTAGATATAGGGAAAAACAAAATTTGCTCAAGGTAGTTTAAGGTGAAACAATTTGTTAACCATATTAGAAACACTTCCTGCTTATTCCCTCTTAAATGCAAAACAAATTGGGGAAGCTTCAATGGAAATGATATACCTTAGTTAAATAATAGGAGGGCCGTTCCACAATCAGCTGTCTATTATTTATGGCATACACAATGATATCTTTCCCATTGGGGCTCCTTAGGACTGGCCTTAAAGTATCATATTCTGATACATGACCTAAAATTGTGCTCATGGCAAAAGGCCACAGAGGATGGCCTGATTAAAATGGCTATATTTTTCCCAAATAAATTGTTTGATTAATGGACTATACGGCCCAGGTGATGACGGCCATTACCAGCTGGGAAATCACTTTTATAGATGAGCCCATTGTCATGGATGTGTCAAAATATATTCCTTTCAGGAGACTTGTTTTTTGTCTGGATTGCAAAGGGAGGATATGTATCCTATAATGCCCTATTTATAGTGAAGATGTCTTGCTTTCTTAATAGCCACCGTCTACTGGTCTCTAATGGGCCAAATTTCTCTGAGGCTACCGTTTTATAAGTTACAATAATGAACAATATCAGTTTGCGGCAGTGGGTGGTGGCCATTATAAACCTTACAAAACTTGTCGCATATAGATCATAGAATCCTGAGAACTGTCATCCACAGCCAGTCCTTTGGTCCTTCAATATCTAAAAATAAATCATACTGGACATAGCCTACAATATTCATGCTCAATGTGCTCAAAGGGATTATTCTGGGAAACTAGTGGTGGGACCCTGGAGGTGTTTAGAACCTTTAGAAACTCACTAACCCCACCTGGTGGACGTTCTCAGAATCTTTAGAAACTCCTGGTGTGTGTCAACCACGAGCACTCCAAGCCTATTACTGGGCCTAGACGAATTTATATCTAAAGAAAATTATCTGGAATCATTTTTCAATGTGGATTGTGGGTTTGAATCCCACCTTGGCACAATAGGTGGTTCGTTTTTACCTATTCAACCCATTTATTAAAACATAGCTCCACCTACAGTAACCTATTATTACCTATTAAGTGTATGACTAGGTACATTAGTTCAATTCAGGTCCATTATGTAGTTATCAGTTGAGATACTGATTGAGCCACAGTGGGATTCGAACCCGCATTGCCCTGGGTGCTGTCCCAGCAAACTGGCGTGGGCTATGGTGAATCTGCGTGAGCCTGGGTTAGCCTATTTTGCGTTAAGCACTAGGTGTCTGATTGAGTTAGCTCTGCGTGAGCCTCCTCAAAGCTCACCCAAGCTCACACCTCCTGACTCAAATGTAACCCACAGTTTGCATTGGTTTGAGTGAAGATGAGTCAGTCTTGAGTTAGAGTAATCCTATTCCCAATACAAGGTGTGAGGATACGTGAGCTGTGGGTTAGCTGCCACAGATCTCACCCATCCTCACAAATCTGTAAGCACTGAGAGACCATGGAATCTGTATCCCTTGTACAGTGAATGAAAATACTCTACAGAGAGACTAGATAGAATATATATTCATTTCAATACTTTTATCACATGCATCAACCTGATTTTTTCTGTGAGTTAACATTTGCATTTGGGGAATATGATGATTGACATCAATCTGATTTTATATACATATTAACCTCAGAAAAGACTATCTATTTTGCCTATGGGATATAGCACTGCAGAGGGGTTATCTAGATTTTACAAATCATTAACACAACCCCCAGCTCTAGTTTCACAGGAATATAGAATTATGATGTTCAGTGACCTATATGGTAACATATAATTATGGGAAACAGATAGTAATTCCACACATAACAGTAATACATCTCAGTG
Organism: Harmothoe impar; assembly: GCA_947462335.1. Classification (NCBI taxonomy): domain Eukaryota; kingdom Metazoa; phylum Annelida; class Polychaeta; order Phyllodocida; family Polynoidae; genus Harmothoe; species Harmothoe impar. The sequence continues at coordinate 22,663,376 of OX381721.1, read as the reverse complement.
CATTCACCTACTGTATGAGGAGAGGTGACATCACATCTAGCTCAAGCCAGCTCAACCCCACGCAAGTTCACACTACATATATCACCTGAGGTCAGCGTCTCTCTGATTGGTCAATGCTCCTAGCTCATCACCTAGCTCAAGCTCACGCAAGCTCACGCTATGCATATCACTCCTCTGATTGCTCAATCCTTCAACTTTCAAATCCCTTTGTTCATGATAGAACTGGCAGTTACCAGGAGGAGACACAGGAGGAAGGATGTGAGGTAGATGGCGTGCTCTGCTAGTACATGTATTTTGAGTTTTGCAGATAAGTGAAGGTTCTTATACACATAATCTATACACATGTACAAATTACTTAGTTTCACTATTATCTCATGCACAGGATATCTGAATTACCCATCTTCTCTTTTTCAGAATGGAGTGGTAATAGAGGAAAGGATACACTATGATGTGGAGACCAGGCACAAGACAAAATACACTAGTTAATATATGCCACACAACAAGATGCTTCAAGAAAGTCTACATTAGCATTGATGTGAATAAAGATATCTGTCCCAGTATGAAATGATGTAGGTCCTATAGTAGGAATACAACCAAGCTAAAACTACCCTCACCTGAGAGTCAAGCAGGCAGTAGTTTTAGCGACAATGACTCTCACTTTTCTGTGTGTGTATTTTACAGCCAGAATTTGTGGAAAAGGGGTATGTATATTGTAAGGACTGAGCGAGGATGGTGTCACTTTGCCATATAGAGTGCGGGGACCGGGGTGGCAGTATGAAAGGCAAAAAGCCTGATGCGCCACGGCAAACTGCCCTGTCATGATTGCATGGTCAATATGGTTGGTAAATATGCCCAGTACGCTGATCTCGACCTCATGTCCGGGCTCATTTATGCATTATGAATGAGTTAGAACATGCGGCGTTTGTACGTGGCATGTCAGAGGTAACCTGGTTCCACTGGGCCATAACAAATTGTTCTCCCTTCCCATGGCTATATTAGATAAGACTACAGCCTGTAGGGAGTTGGATAAAATTTCAAAAAATGTGCTAAATATTATGGAATTGGTCTAACCTGATAGAGCATTGTGATAGATTTCCAGAACTATATTGATCATCTTCCTACTGCATCTAGTTCCTTTGCAATGATGATGAGAGCAATTGTTAAGTTGAATCATTTCTGTGATCTAAACTGTTCAGAATAGACAGGAGAATCAGGTTGGTACTTTTGAATTTCCAGCTGTAAATGTATATCCTCATATAAAATTTAACAAAAGTGTTTTGCTGGCATTAAGTGGGGCAGTGTGACCTAATTATACATGTGCCCGGTGACCTTTGACCTTATCAAAAATGCCATTTGACCTTACTATTTCTATTTATCTGCCAATGGGAGGCATTGGGCCTGGTCAGAAATGCCTGAATTTCACATATTCCAACAACCAACAATCCCATGGGTACAATCTTGAACAATCTCTATATTCTCATTACATTTTGACATAAATAATGTCAAACTAATGTTTCAATCAACACCAATCTGAAACTATGACCTATATCCCAGGATGACTGCATTCATATTAACCACCTTCATTTTGTGAAGAAAAAAAAGAGGCCCCTAACGTTTTTGTAGGTCAGTTATTAAAGTCAGGAAAGGGTTTTTAGTGAGAGGTGCCAAGGTAGGCTCTCTCAGGGACAGTGAAAATCGGGTCACAGAAGCGCAGACCTCAGTGGGCACTACTGCTGGCTCATGCAACTCCCTACTACAGGCCTTGAAAGTTGAAGAATTTAAATATACCAGATATGATCAATATGAATTACTTAATAGCCAAATCCTACGATGCGGAACGAGGTATGAATTGTTGCGTATCAAATTGGGCTAGAGGCGAGAAGGAACTGCTGCGCATGGCCAGCACCCACTGGCAGGTTCGGCCGTTTGAGCCCATACATTTCCTATATAACATCGGCTGTTTAGAGACCATTGGATGGTGGCCATTATGACCGCTGTCTACAGGGCAAGGAGCAGCATTGGGTGAATTTTAACAGTAATGTATGGCTTAAATGAACAATCTCACCACTTGCACTTAACCACATAGTAGACTAGAACATTATTAGAATTGTGACTGGGATACGCTCAGTGATTAAGCTACTTTAATGACCACCACCCACGGGGCATGTTAGGCTGTATGAGCCCATACATTTTCTGAAAATCCAGAGTCAGCAAATCTGGCACTGCCTTGTCAATTTGACAAGGAAAGGGGCTGGCAAGCAAAACTCCTCAACTAGCTCCACCTGGTACATGCCAACCCTAAACTTGTTTAGAGGTTACTCACCATTTCCCCTGCAGGTGGCCATTTTCTAGCATAAATGTGTACCCTTGGGGATAAATTGATTAATTCCTATCTTAATATAGTACTGAGTATCACCATACCTATATGTTAATATCTAGAATTCTGTGAAGTATCTAGGGAAAACATAAAATAATGTAAAGAATACATGGTTTTGGCATAGGTGATAGGTGTAGAGTGAACACACCTCTTTTCTGTCATTCACTAGGGCTTCTGTAGGCACATGTCCCTGCTACTGGTATGATCCACACATATGCCTACAGTCCATTGCTGATGAGTAGCCTATCCTCAGTAAAGACTTGGTGATACATTATGTGAGCCCTTGGTGGCACTAGTGTATTAAATATCACTTCTAATATGTGCAGTGTCCGTGAAAACGTGCCGGAGACCGGCTATAGCCGGCTAAGGGGTTGCTTGACTGGCTGGACTGGTCCTGCGGGTCAAATGACTGGCTGCATCATTGGCTACATGTCAGTTTTTACGGCGTGTAAATCGGACCATTATCAAGGTCTCTAGAGAGAAAAGCATTTTGCATAAATACTTCGAAAATCATTACTCTAGATTTTACATTTTACAATGTTTCAATAGGAATATATGAAAGCTATATTGATTCAATATAAATTCTTGCTTTATACATCTTCTTTGAGATATAAAAAGTGCCCTCAGGCATCTGGGCCTACAAAATTTCAGCCGGTTCTGCAAAATAATACATCTGCAGGACCAAATGTCCTGCATGGCAAAAAAAAATTCACGGAGACTGTATGTGGTTATGTATTTAAACAAATTGATAAAATAATCTTGTCATCTGGAACCAGACCAAACTCATGAAATACATTTGAAACCCTAGACCTACCACCCTTATGCAATGATGAGGCCCAGCTGTGGCTAAGCTAGGCCTGCATCAACTATCTTAGTTTGACGACTTTGACAAGTCTAGGCTCGTCTTGTGGGATGATAACCTGGCAGGTTGTCAATTTGACGAGTTGAAGCTCATTGATTCTATGCTGTTCACTTAGAAGACCCTAGGGTCGTCCTGTAGACTCCAGAGCTCTCCAGAGTTTTTCAGTGTATAACAATGGTCGATTAGAGCCCAGTGGGTGGTGGCCATCAAAGACTCATCCTGATGCCCAGTGGGTGGTGGCCATTAAAGAATCATCCTGATGCATCTTGTGGTAACTCAGTTGGAGACACAATGTACCAGCTGTGAACGCCATACTCCCTTTAGCTATTGTTATTATGAAATAATCCTATGAACACACTACTAATTGGGGAATAAAATAACATCTTATAATAATAATGTTACAAGATAGATACAAATACCTGATTCTATAAAAAGGCAATCTGACTTTCCGCCTAATTGTCTTTGTGTACCCATGAAACTTTTAGAGTCCCTGTCTTAAGAGCTAATTAGTGAGTTTTGGAGGAACAAGGTTGTAGAACGCTCTTTTAAATGCAAATAAAAGAAGTCCTCAGCAGTATAAGGGGATTGGCTTTGTCATCAGGCGGATGGAATTAACGAGGAGTGGCAACGCAGGCAGGCGTGGCATGTAGCTCCATGATTCTTTTTGGCATGAGGTTTTAGTGAGGGTTCTTCCATCGTTTATTGTCTAATGGCAGGCTCCCCCCAGTCCGGTGCTCTGGAGCAGAGGCATATTTATGCTGATATCAGTATGAAAGTGAGACACATTGTACTTTAAAATAGATCGAGCTGAATGCTAAAGTGTCCAAGCCGACAGTATATTGTCCTTTATTTTTTTGAAATACAAGATCTCCTATGCTTTAGCACTGAAGGGTCGTATTCAATGCCTCCCATTGAATACAATGTGGCCGTATTCAATGGGTTAGGAAAAGATAGTTTTTTCTTCATAAAATGGCTTCAAATAAAAAATATACACAAATGCCAACTACATTGATACCATCTCTGATGTATTTCACTCGTGGGGACTTGAATGACACCGCATGGTATCAAGACAGAACACATGGCCAATGCAGCTGTTTTGATAAATGCAGGCATGATGTGTACGTAGCACGACATGTATACCACCTCCCTACCCAAAGCCCCAAATGGGGAATTACACACCCACATAGTTCATTATTTGGGAAGCGTATAACGTCCGGTTCGCTCATGAAAGGCAAATCCAGACTGCCACGAGGTGATGGCCACAGTCCACTGTGGGACGTTGGCCGATTGAGCCAACACATTTCCTATTCCCCTCTAGCTGGATGTCCACTGGACAGCGCCATATTGGACTGGTCCCTGTATGCACTCTCTCCTTTCCAGTCACTAGCTTCAGCAAATTATGTGGACCAGATCAGGGGGCTAAAGCTCTGCTTGGAGAGTGGAACTACTACATTCCCTGCATGCTAGGACACCTGCAATCTTTTACCTGTCCAATATAGGGTTGTGGTTAGGACAATGGACTCATGACTAGCAGTACCTAAGTTCAAATCCCCTCCAGGCTAGGTGTGGTGACCATTTTAACCCCATTGGTTGCAAAAGCTTGCACCAAAAGTTTTGACAAAACGTTTTTGTAAAACATTTTATGAACCTTTGCAAAAGGTTTGGGTATAGTCTTTTGGTAACCACTTTTGGTAACCATCTATGTTACACTAAAAGCCACACCAAGGACCGAACCCTGGACCCTTAGATTGGGAGTTCCAGGCTCTCCTGGTTGAGCCATTGTCCTAACCACAACCCTATATTGGACAGATAATAAAAGGTGTGTCCAGGTACAGCCAATGCATAATACACATGTAGAGGCCAAGTGTAATCATTGCTCCACTCTCCCCCTGATGTTTGCCCCCCCCCCCCCCCCCTGAGACCCACGCTGCTAGTTCTAAGTGTCCCCAATTGTGGCAGCACTGGTATCCCGCTAGTGAGAAATAGAACTTCGGCCAATTAGAGCCCAGTGGAAGGAGGCCATCAAGCCTTTCATACGTTTAAAAGCTATTCACTCACCCACATAACAATTAATTAATGTAATTGCAATTCGACCACAATGAAGTCACAAATGAACAACTTCTATGTCATTCGAGTAGGAGTAAGAAACATAGCACACTGTGTCTCAGAGGCATAGGAAGCAAATTGTCTTGTTTGAGCCCCCTTTAGTTTTGATTGGGGGGGGGGCATGTCCTTCTGCCCCCACGTTTCCCTATGTGGGAGAGGTAAGTTTGGGAATTGTGCAATATACTATAGGAGATAACTCAAACCTAGAGTCGTTGAAGTTATCAGTTCGTGGAGGTTACAACACAACAGAATTATTAGAGGATCTTGGCAATTAAAAATAAAATTGTTGGGAGGGGGGGTGCAAACACATTCAGGCCTCCGCTTCTGGGATTGGGGGAGGGGCGGTCCCCTCCCCCCCCCTTTCCTACACCACTGTATTATTCCGTTAAAGGACACCATATCCCTCACTTTTGTGGTGCAAAACCGATGCTTGTGGTATTGAAGCAATTTATAGTTTTTAAATTGTATCAAAATATCAAGTATTAACGACTTTATAGGCCTTTCTGGGGGCAGGACCTCCCAGATAAATTTTCCTGGTGTTGGTGCTACCTCACTATGGGAGTGGTGGGAACTATACGTGACGTCACACTTGGCAACAAAGGCTAATTAACATCCTTAAAGTATGTTTAAAATAAATCTGAGCATATCCCCGGAAAGCTGAGATCGTAAATAATAGTGCATCAAGTTTTAACGAAAATAGAAAAAAAGATGAACATTAAATTGACATTAAATACTAGTACACCATATATTGGAGGAAAGCTCAAAGACAATAGCCCTGTCACATACATTAGAATTTCTACCTCTAGCATAGGTCCCTGCTTACGTTGTTATTTGACATTTATTATTGATAAACTACACTGTGTAAGGTTTTTGGAGCCTCTATGTTGTTGAAAATTTAAATGTTGTCTTAAAGTTGCCAGGCCACCAGGAAAACAGCATAGGTCGCCTGGTTACTTTTGACCCCTCTGCAGGCATGTGTATTCCGACAGGGCCGTCAGTTGCTATAGAATAACTAGTCCGAAATGAAGGCTTGACTTGAGCTTCCCCCCCCCCCCCCCCCCGGGAGGGGTACTCAATTTTTTTTGACACGGGTGTGCGGCTGGCCCTTTGACAACCCTTACCCTTGGTGAGGGGGATTTTGGTCAGAAGTGACCCTTGGTGAGGGGGATTTTGGTCAAAAGTGACCCTTGCTGAGGGGGATTTTGGACAAAAGTGCCTAGGTTTTAGCAATTTTCCCCGAGGAGTCAGCCTTGGTGTAAGAGTTTTGGTCAAAAGTGAGCCTTGTTGCAAAGGATTTTGTTGAAATCTGCGGAAAGTGACCCTTGGTGAAGGGGATTTTGGTGAAAATTGACCCTTGGTGAGGAGGATTTTGGTGAAAAGCAGACCCTTGGTGAGGGGGATTTTGCTCAAAAAGTGCCCTTCCCTGCCGCACACCTGTGTATACAAAATATATGAAGTGCCCCCCCCCCCGGGCTTCCCCCACCTGCCTCATCCACTCACCTTTACCACCGACCTGTACACATGTTTTTGGCATTTTCGTAGCTTTCTCTGTGACGGGGGGTCGGGGGAGAGCCTCTCCGTTGAAGTAGTGAGCAGCAAGTGTCACAAACATGTGTACAGCGTACAGGCATATATAAAACAAATGTGAAACAAGTGTTGCTGATCGGAAATGACCCGGTATGCCGGCGTAAAATCGAAATTTCTGGTGTTGACCCTCCCGGGGGAGGGGGGCACTCCCTCAGCAATGATGACCATGTGTGAACACGATTCCAAGGGAAAGGGTATGTTTTTGAGCCCTAGGCAAGGGCCCACGAGGGCCCTTGAAAAAGCTTGCTTTTTAGGCAATTTTGGAGGAAAAGGGGTACATTTTATGGCTGAATTACTGGAAAAACTTTCAGATGAGACATTAATCCAGCATTTTCAATATTAAATGCACACATTTATTGACAGGGCAAGGGTAAGGCCTACCATTTGAGGGTTATTACTTTAACATTTTCTCAGGCTCCTTGATTCGGTTATGATTTTTGGTCAGTTTCCCGTGAAAAGGGTGCTATTTTGTTGATTTTTCTCCCGTGATAAGGGTCCTAAATTTGAGGTGATGTTCAAACATAGTTACTATAGAAAGGATAGGGAGTGCCCCCCCCGGGTTGACCCTCTAAACATCGGCCATAATGGCTGGCCATGATCTCAGCATTCTACCAGTGAAAGAATTTCTCAAATACTCTACTAAGGAGCAAAGTTAAACCCATCTCTATAATATCTACATAATTAAACAATTCCAATCAATTTTACGAGAAAAAAAAAACACATTAAAAATATGTCATTGTTTGCTTGCAGTTCGCTTTAAGCAAACCTTTTAGGCTGATGTTTCATATCTAAATGACAAGTGGCAGGGGCCGCCAGGGGTTCCCATGACCAAGCTGGCCCTAGTGCCCAATACGATGTTGAAAACTCGGTGGAGATTGATGTGTGCAGTCAACCCTGACCATTTGGTTGCTAGGGGGTCCTATGCCCACACCACCTACTGTCATACTGCACAGAGAGAAGTAAAAGAGTCGCTACATCTCTGACAGCCAGAGTCGCAGTTTGTCTCCCATGCGACACCTGTAGAGGAGAGTTGAATGAGTTTGACTCTCCATTCCTGAAGAGTCAACCACAGTTGACCCATCAAAGGAGGGGGTGTCAAAATCGATACTTGAATACATGAGGGCATGCAGGTCAGGTGGATTGTGTAATTATGTCAGGCTAGGCTGGGAGTAACAGGTGTATACAATTAGTGGACAGGCCAGGTGAGGCCTGTCAGAGAAGTGAGTAAGTTATTGGCTAAGAGAGGTCAATAAACAAGACTTGCTGTCATGTCCACCACTTCTCCTTATGTGAGAGGGCTAAATTGTATCTGCCTCACACTCCGCCATTGACCATAAACATCAAATTAGATGCCAATATCATAGGTCTATGTGTAGTATTAAGCCTCTCTACCTCTCATATCTCCGACAGTTAGTGCCCAGCCTTATGCTTACTTCCCTTACCCACAAATATGGTGGCTAAGCTCTATACTGTTGATGTTCTTGGAATGTATTGTAACGTTTATCATCATATTTGATTCAGGTAACTAATTGGAAAAGCTTTTACATTGACACTCCTCAACTACATTATTTAGACAAATAAAGACATAGTGTACTTTTCTATAAAGGACCAAAACTGGCATGTACCAAATGTCTGAAGTACCGATAGTGGCTCTAGCCTGTGGTTACCACTGGTACCAAACTAGTGCAGGTTGCCCATCATGTGGTTTCATATACAACTACTATCAGCATCAGTACATTTTTTATTTGACTCTTCATGGAGAGTCAAACTATGTATGACTCTGCTGTGGGCTGAGTCAATTCCACTTGACTCTGCACTGAAGGTAGAGTCAAGTTGTACAACGTCCAAGGGGTATGACTGGAGGGGCTGTGACACCTCAACCAGAGTCATCATGCCTCTGCTACAAGAGTCAACTAGAGTTGACCATGGTAAAAGAGTTATGGCGACGCCTTTCCTTCTCTCTGTGATGGGAAAGTAATTACCCCTCAGAAATGGGTAGGGAAGGCTCAGAGGTATTGCTACAAAAATTGTAAAAATGATATTTGTAACGAGGAAATGAAGCAAAACGAAGCCCAGATAAGATAGATAACATCCGAATCTATCTAACTGTGTTTATCATAATTCTGAGTCAAATGCCTCCTGGTGTCCTTTAACGACCGGTTTACATCCTCTCAGGCTGAGGCTATACCAAATACGTGTGATCAGTCCCCAGCTTGGACATTGAGTAATCGCATGCAATATCATGTTTGCCATTCTCCTGTTTATAGATGGCCGGAACATTCACCGGGGACCGTGAATTAAATCTATCAATCATTCAGAGGTTGTTAAAATGGCGGTCGTCAATAATGGGATTCGTTCAGGGTTGATTTGATATCTGCATTTTTGGTTTTGCACCATGGTTGTGCAAACCGGAACCTGGTACGGCGTTAGTTAATAAATAATGTGCAGAATTGACATCCAGTGATCACTTCCGGGATGTCAAATCTGCCCTAATCCATGGATGACATTGATAGAATTACAGGTGTTTTTATTTGTTTCTATTGAAACTATATATCACCATTTAGATTATATACTATATTGACATTAATGAACGTATGATAAGACTATGCTGTGCCTTAACTTGGAAGCCCAATTGGTTTTGAGACAATCTTCACCAAATTGGCCAACAAAATTTGAGGCCGAACAAAAAAAAAGACGATGATCAAGTTCGATAGGCTCAAGACATTCTCAAGTTGGTTTGCCGATTAGGGATACCCAATGGGACCCTGACTAGAACGTTATCATCTGCCCAGTGCCCAGCCTAACACCCTGTATAGAGAAATCTGAGCTAAAACTCTGATGGCACCCACTTCACTGATATTCCTAGGCTCCCTATATACGACCAATCTCTCAGTCACTACACTGATAATAAAACCTATAGTCAGTACTGACTATACCACCATATTTTGACCCCCGTAGTCAGGTGATTACATATGTTAGTCACATATTAGTCATAAGATAGTCAGGAGTGACTATATGTGGATCACACAAATTGATGATGTCACAGGAATGTGTGCACAGGAAACAGTTAGGATTCAAAATTGAATGCTCAACTGACTTCAGGTAGGCTCATCTTATTCTAGCTAAACTACTCATTTACACATATCCCTGTGCATTAGCTCTTGTGTTAATGTTGAGTATAGTTACTTAAGGCATCATAGGACACATGCATTCTCAATTTTGATTGAAGTATCATGTGGTTTTGTTCAAATTCTGATCATGTAACTGTGGATCTCTAGGCTTCCAGACTAGAATATGTATACAGAAGACTGTGTGAAGGGTCATAGTGTGCCAGGCATATGGCCCATGCTCATCTACTTTATCCAATGATGCTAGGGTAGTACCCCCCGGACATCTACCCCCGGACATCTACCCCCAGACATCTACCCCCAGACATCTGCCCCTGGACATCTACCCCGTGAGAATCTACCCCCTAGGATATAAAAGTCCAGGGGATGGATGTCCTGGGGGTAGAAGTCATAAGGGGGTAAAATGTCCAAGGGGTAGATGTGCTAAGCATGCTAAACATAACCACAACATTAACACCTGGACTTCTACCCCTGGAAATCTACCCCCTAGGACTTCCCCTCTAGGACTCTAATCCCCTTAGACATCTATCCCCTGAACTTTTACCTCCTTACAACTTCTACCCACAAGGGCAACAATCTCCTTGGACATCTACCCCCTTTACCCTCTAGGACTTCTACCCCTGGGGACAGCAACCCCCTCCAAATGCCCATGATAAGTCATATCATGTGGAGGGGGTAGATTTCTCCAGGGACATCCGACATCTATCCCTTGACATCTACCCCCTGGGAATCTACCACCTAGGGCATCTACCCCCCAGACTTTTATGCCCTTCGGCACTTATCCCCTTAGGACTCTACCCTCTAGGATATCCGACAGCTTGGACACCTACCCGCGGACATCTACCCCCTGGACATCTACCCACTAGGACATCCACTCTCTTGGACATCTACCCCCCTTCTCCAGGGACATCCGACATCTACCCCTGGGGACACAAATATCATGTGGAGGGAGATTTCTCAAGGGATATTGGACATCTACCCCTGGACATCTACCCCCTGGAAATCTACCCCCTAGGACTTTTATCCCCTTGGATATTGATTCCCTGGGCTTTTACCCCCTTAGGATTCTACCCCTAGGACTTCCACTCCCTTGGACACCTACCCCAGGACATCTATCCCCTGGGACATCTACCCCTGGACAAATCTACCCCTTCCACATGTGACTCAACCATATGGGGATTTCGAGGAGGTTGATGTCCCGAAGCGTATAAGTCCTAGAGGATAAAGGTAGTAGACATCCAAGGGGATAGATGTTCTAGGGGGTAAAAGAAGGGGGTTAAAGTCCAGTGGATGGATATCCTAGTCATAAGGGGGTAGATTTCTAGGGGGTAGATTTCTAGGGGGTAGATATCCAGGGGGTAGATGTCCAGGGGTAGAGTCCTAAGGGGGCAAAAGTCCAGGGAAAAGATTTACAAGGGGATAAAATCCTAGGGTGTAGATGTCCAAGGGGGTAGATTCCCAGGGGGTAGATATCCAGGGGTAGATGCCTGATGTCCCTGGGGAAATCTATCCCCTCCACATGATATGACTGAACCATATGGTTATGTGGGAAGAGGGGGGGAGGGTTGATGTTCCCAGGGGTAGAAGTGCTAGAGAGTAAAGGGGGTAGATGTCCCAGGAGGTAGATGTCCAGGGGGTAGATGTCTGGGGGTAGGTTCCAAGGCAGGGGATGTCCTAAGGGGTAGAAGTCCTAGGGGGTAAAATTCCAAGGGGTATATGCCCATAGGGTAAAAGTCCTAGGGAGTAGATGTCCTAGGTAGTGGTATGGCCTGGGGTAGATGTCCTAGGGGGTAGAAAGAAGGCCCTAGGGTTGATGTCTTGGGGGTAGATGCCAGGGGGGTACTTGTCCTGACTTTTTGTCCTGCCATCTCATGATGGACTATATCTATTAGTCAGTGTGACTACTTTAGAGCATGAAAGCATTAAATTCATAGTCACTTGACTATATATCCCAAATCAGCTCTTTTAATGCATGACTATATATATAGGTTGACTATATGACTAACTTACTATAGACATAGGTGACTAACTTGGTATAGCCGTTTTTTCTACGTTCACGTGACTATAGAAATGTAGTCCGTAGTGACTAACATTTCCAGGGCCATTATTATCAGTGTAGTATCTAACCTAGTTAGTCATTTTTTGGCTCCCTATATACAACCAACCTAGGTAAGTTCTTGTTGTCAGGTTGGTCAGTACTGACCAACCCACCTTAGTCTTTTAATTTCGAGGGAGGGGCACTGAGTGGTCATCATATTATCTTATGGGTGGCACCAACTACTGGTATACAAATACAACACACCAATGATGAACCTAGGTTAGACACTACTGATTGGCCCCTCAGTCATTTTTGAACATAACTTTACCATTGCGACTAACACACATATTTTGACGAACGTAGGATAGTCTGTACTGACTTACCCTTTCAACCTATGGATTTTCAGTGTATCATTTAGGACCCCACTGCTCTCATCCAGATAACGGGTGATCGTACTGGCTGCGGCTGAATTGTTCAGACGTGAGAAACAATCCCCAGAATTACTCCTGTTAGCTTTGTGTCCAAGTGACGATAAGGGAAATGGATGATTTCATGTGTTTGTCGGCCAGCAATAGAAGGGAGATTTCCATATGTTTCAGTTTTCTCCCCATGATTTTTTTTGTCGCAAGGGCATGTCCACTAGGATATATATATCGCCAGAAATCATATCTACATACATGAGTGAACAGGCAATCAAAATACGATTAAGAGCCCATCTCCAACTTTCTCATTAAAAGAGCAAACATATTTGTCATATTAACAAATGCTGGAAACAAAACATACATCAATGTATAAATTCACGGGGCACACCAAATTGCCTAATGAATGCTAGTGGACACATTATTTCTGCTACATAGACTATGATAAACCGACCACCTCGGTTTCAGCCAAAAAAAATAACGGCCGGTTATGGTCACCATCCACTTGGGCACTTAAGCCAATTAGGCCTATACATTATATAGCTTAGACCGATTACCCGTAGAGCCCAGTGGACGGTGGCCATAATCTTAAGTAATATAACACAACAACAGAGTGGATGAAATGAGGACTATTGCCATAAAGTTATGATTGATAATCATAATAGCTTTTATTGACAACAAAGGGAGGTCATCACAATGACTATCCCACAATGAACACAGCCCACTGGGCTCTAATCGGCCGACGTTCTATAGGAAATATTTGGGCTCATACAGCCAAACCACCCAGGTGGTGGTCATTCTACTAAGTCAGCCGACTTATCAGAGACCAATTTATCAAGGTCTCCCTGGATGTTAGGCTACATCGGTGCATGGCTGTAGGAGACTACTACTATTACTATACTACAGCCCTCATGTTCACCACACCTGCCAATCCCCCAGTCATCCTACCTGGAAGCACCCCACCCCTTCTATACACAGTCAGACAGTGGACTTCTACAGTAGACACACCTCCACAGACAGGAAATGAAGGTAATTTGCCGAATGTCGTCTGCTCCTGGAAGCCATCTTTTGTGGCGGTAATAACAGTCCTTTGAAGGTAGCTTGGCTGTCGCTCACCATATACATAATGTATGATTGATGCTGCCCTATGTTATGAAGCTACACAGTATGACATGTCTACTTCTTCCTCTACCCAGCATAGACTCTAATACATAGGCCTGTGTGTATGTAGGTTTTATATTACAATACTGATGTAAAATAACATGGCTGCCGAGGGAGCACCTGTTGTTTTGATGGTATAAGGGAGTGATCATTTTTTAACAACAGGGGGGGGGGGGTGGTTTTCCGCGCGGAGCGCGTGAAATTTTTTTCACCCCCCCCGGTCAACGGGTCGAAATTTTTTACCCCCCCCCCCCCCCAAGGGTCGGAAATTGGCGCGCGCGCGGGCCCTTTGAAGCATAGTAACGCGCGGGCTTTTTGGCCCAAAACAGGTTAAATTTTTTTGACCCCCCCCCCAAGAGGGGTCCAAATTTTTTACACCCCCCCCCGGTCAAGGGGTCCAAATTTTTTTGCCCCCCCCCCCAAACCAACCCCCCCCCCCCCCTGTTGATAAAAAATGATCACTCCCTAATGTCGTAAACTGAACTTAGTGCTGGTCACTACTTAAATTTGCATCCCTCGATTTTCTTGATTTTTTGGTATTTGTGGCTGTGTCTCATGACCTTGGGCCAATGTTTTTGTCTCTGACCGGGTGCCAGCTCTGACCGGGTGCCAGCTCTGACTGGGTATCAGCTCTGACCGGCCTGAATAAAATAGTTTTTTTTAGGGCAGATGGAGATAGAATTTGGCTGAAAAGGTTAATAGATGTTATAACTCTTTAAACTAGTCATTAGTTGCCCATTTTTATCATCATCTGCCCTAAATAACCCGTTTTTATTCAGGCCGGTCAGAGCTGGCACCCGGTCAGAGCTGGCACCCGGTCAGAGCTGGCACCCAGTCAGAGACAAAAACATCGGCCCAAGGTCGTGAGACACAGCCTTGTATTAATAGGGGAGCCAAGCGTCCTAAATGTCAATATTCAACTTTGACCTGATACAGCATGCAACAGATGATAATATTATGACGGTTTATATTCGGAAAATTTGAGCATGCTGATTCCGAATCTGGGGTGGGGAGTAGCTCAGGCGGCAGAGCGTTGGACTCGTCCGTGGGAGGTACCCCGCTCCAGTCTCACTAGCACCCTGCTGTGTCACGTTACAAACTCCCCCTGCTGTGGTTGACATACAGCATACCAAAGGCCTGTCCATCTGACACAATGCCTGTGTAGTGTCGGATGTAAAAGAACCATTGCCTTGGTAAAAGTGTAGGGGTGTGCTTTCTAGCTTCATTCACCTCATAGATTCGAACACCATCACCTCCCCCTTGGCACAGCCTACAATGGAGTTGTGTGCCTGTCCCTCCAGTAGGGGCTTCAAAATGAATGAATTAATCAATCATTTAACAGGGGCGGATTTAGGGGGGGCGGACCCGGCGTGTTCCCCCCCCTATTTTTATGTACATTTTAATGTGACAATTTCCAATACCCCTCACAGAGGAAAATGTGAGATTCACCTGGACTCACATGCCATAGTCAGACCCATGTCGCCAAAACCACCCTCATGTGAGAGTCTAGCTGACTTTGACTGTAGAGAGAGTCCAGCACTGCCTGACTTTCATGAGAACGAGAGTCCAGCATTGCCCGACTTTCGCCTTTCCAAGGTCCAGCACTGCCTTCATTATCATGAAAGTCAGACAGTGCTGGACTCTTATTGTGATGAAAGTCAGGCAGTGGTGGACTTTCGCTGCAGTCAAAGTCAGGCAATGCTGGACTCTCATGTACGAAAATTCAGCACTGCCTGACTTTCATACTCAAGGGTAGTCTGGCAATGCTGGACTGTACCTAGAGCAAGAGTCCAGCGATGCTAGACTCTGGCTATCGAGAGTCAAGCCAAGCTGGACTCACATATGGATGTGAGTCTAGCAATGCTGGACTTTGGCCTCAATGA
Organism: Harmothoe impar; assembly: GCA_947462335.1. NCBI lineage: Eukaryota > Metazoa > Annelida > Polychaeta > Phyllodocida > Polynoidae > Harmothoe > Harmothoe impar. The sequence goes on along the minus strand of OX381721.1, from coordinate 22,647,815 downwards.
AAGTCAGGCATAGCTGGAATCTCTTCTGTACAGTAAGGCTAGTTGCTTATTTGCATTGGGGAATGATCTTTTTAAATATAATATTACCTCCCTGACATCTGTAGAAATAAATCCCATACAAAATAGTTATGTTTTCCTGAATAGCAATCACATACAAACAGTTATTTAGGTATGTAACAACACTGAAATACATGTACCAACATATGTCAGAGGTAATACCCAGAATCTCAATATATATTATTTCCAAATCCACAAAAATGGTGTCTAATACCCTACCAGTAAATCTCAATATTGTATTTTGTCCCCACCTGATAGCAAACAAAGAAGGCTCAGACTAACTGACCCTTATCCCAAAGTCAGACATTGCCTGATTGTGGATAGAAAGTCAGCCTGACTCTGGTATGAACATCTGTTTACCCTGACCGTCATACAAGGATCAGGCTGACTCTCAAATAGGAGTAACTTTATGGGACTATCAAAGGAGGCTCAGCCGGACTGTTGTGAAAGTCCAGCAGACTCTCTTACCTGAGTCAGGCAGTGCCTGACCTTGGGGAGAGTCCAGCTGACGCTCACTTTTTTCTCTGTGCTAGTACATTGCCCATTTCACGCCCCCCCCCCTTTTTCCAAAATCCTGGATCCGCCCCTGATCAATTCCGAATCTAGGCATGTGTATTATGTACTATAATGATATCTAGGTCGGAACAAGGGCAAAATCGAGGTCAAAGGTCACGATTTTAAGAACCTCTAAAGGGTACATACACTTGGAGACAAATACTAAGATGCTGATCCTGAGTGTCTATCTATCTATCAATCTATCTATCGTTCTATCTACACTCTAAGAATAGTGTGTTACGTTTACACACTTTTCAACACACTTTTCTGCAGCCACTTTTAACACACATTTGGATGTAACACACTACACAGAGAGAAGAAGTAGAATCACTGTAACACTCAAATGGGAGTCCAGCCCCGATCACTGAGGTAACTCTTCCCATGACTCTAAAGTGACTCCCTATCAATAGGGAGTCTATGTGTACTGACTCCCTTTGCATAGAGTCAAACAGGAGTCAAAATGGGACGACACCATAAAAACGGGAGTCACATCTGTTTGACACTATCATTATAGGGAGTAAAAATGTGTGATGCAAAGAGATCTCAACAGCTCCCTTCTCCTTGGTTTGATCATTTACATCAATCTGAATGGTGGGAGAAATCAGAGATTTTATTTACTTGATCCCAGCCATCAAGCTTATAAGCCATGCATAGATGAAACAGTGAAAATGCTTTAACATAAAGATATACCCACAGAAATGGTGTATATGCTTCTACTTTACCTTATAATTAGTTTGGTCTATTTCATATAACGAAATAGTATTTTCTTTAGTCTATGTACTTACTATTAGACATTCCTACTATTAGCATGAGTATTACTAAGTTCTGTCTTGATCAGATGAAGAGGGCCATTTTAAAACCATTATGACAGGCACTGTTATCCGGACTGTTCTGAGAAAACTCCACAAATTATATTGTGAAGCCCTCTAGTGGAAGAGCTCAGAACTAAGTTTGAGAGTCAGGATAGTTTAGGGAGTCAAAAGGGAGTTGGCTACATATGACTACCTATGGAGTTTTGACTCCCCCATATGGAGTCTTCCAGTTCATGACTCCATAAGACGGGAGTCAATGTGAGGTAGGGAGTCAATTAGCTATGACTCTCTTAGAACTGGAGTCACTATAGAGTTATTATGGAGTCCCACAAATATTAGGGAGTCACTTTAGAGTCCTGGGGAGAGTTAGCTCAGTGATCGGGCCTGGACTCCCATTTGAGCGTTACAGTGATTCTACTTCTTCTCTCTGTGTACACACTACATACTCAATGCCAAAAGTATGTTGATCTCAAAGGTGTGTTGCAAATATGTGTGTTTATCCCACTCGATGTGGGGTTTGAATCAAATATCAAGGCATCAAATATCAGATCGATATTTGATGTTGTCAAGTGATATCCGACGTTGACAAGCATCTTTACTATGTTGTCAAGGTTGTAAAAACAGGGCGCCCTGATTGGCCTACAGGATGAATGAAAATTGCGACACAAACTTTCAATACTTGGTATGGGGCCCCAGGTAACTGGGGTCGATATTCACAATTTTCAGGTTAAATCTTTCCAACTAAGACTTAAAAACAAGTTTTCTGGGGTAGTTTAAGCCATACTCCTCGATTATCAAGTCATATTGAAGCTATTTTTCTTTCTAAAATGGCGCAAATTGGCCATTTACCGGCCATATCGATAGCGCGGACGTCAACAATGCACTGTAGCCCTTGGCAACATGACCTACTTCCATTTCCAAGGGCTGCAGATATTGGGGCACTGAAGGGGGGATCTGCAGAGGCCCTAGATACACGCATTATCTTATCATTTAATAGCCTATTTCACTTTAAAATCTATTGATACTTTACAACCTTGACCCTTGTCCCTTTATCTCGTGGGATAAAGATAGAATTTGGTTGTTGGTGGGTCCTCTCACCGATATCTGCTGTGGGCCACGGCACCTCTCGAGCCCCCTGCGGGGCCTCTCGAGGTGCCGTGGCCCACAGCAGATATCGGCTCGAGGACCCGCCAACAACCAAATTCTATCAATGTAGCTCCTTATCCATGTTCCCGCAACACACCATTCTTAGAGTGTATCTGTCTATCTATCTATCTCTATACAGTTTTGTATGCTACAGTGTCTGCCTCCAAATTAGGCGGCTGCCAGTCGACAGCTTTCAGAAAGCCTCATTTTATGGAGTAGATGTTGTACGTCATCATCCAGGGCGTTCCAGAGCAGTCCATTTGTATGATGCACCACTCTATTCTAATGTACTATTCACAGTGTTGACATTTGATATAAGAATCCAATCTCAGCAATTTCAAAATTAGAATATAATACAGAGATGGAAACGACACTCATCTGATACTATTCAGTTTTTACACACCACATGTAAGAGAAGCGCAGGTATTGAATACTGAAGTTCAAACATCACGTAATGCCATACACCCTCATTAACATTCTAAAGCTGGCTTTTGATATTTCATTTCGACTTTGTTAAAGGGTCTTCCCCATGAAAGCTCAAGCGATTATTCATCCACCCACAGAGCAAAAATTGGCCTACACGATTAAAATTATCATACATTTCCGATGTAACTTGCATATATACTGTAAAACCTCGCATATAAACCTAACCCACGTATATAAGCCCCCCCCCCAACTTTGGAAAATCATATAAGCCTAACAGGGGATCTGACTATGACAATAAGGGTAAGCCAGCTACATACACAACTTTTTACTCCTTACTAAGCAGAAATGAAACACATATGAATTTATTTAAATATAGATATCTAAACATAATAATGATTATTATCTACATGTCTCTAGACACACTACTTCTAGCCTTAAACACTTGACAGATAAACACAATAATGTGCTAGATGATTTTTAAACACTTTATTCTCCTAAACACTTAGATTTCTAAAGACTTTGGCCTCCTATAAAAACATTTATTTCTAAGCACTGCGCTAAAGGTTATAGTGCTGCAGCATTGGAGAGCCAGGAGCAATATTTCTGGCGACACCCATCACCAAAAAAGACTAAAGGTCACTATGTACCACCGGAAAGCTCTGATCATGGGCTTTTCAGATATGGTGAGTGTTAAGGAAAAGGTTGCGAGGAATTCAAGATGGCCACCAAAATCCAAGATGGCCGCCAAAATATCAGAATTCCATCTCCAATGACCTAGATATGGCTTAAAATACTTTTTTAACACTGTCTACCCCCCCTAATTTGGACCCAAGGTATTCAATGGTTCTATTGGTTTGTTTCTAAGACAACTGGTTGCTTAGCAACAACTGTTCTAATTGTATATCTGCCTAGCAACACAGTTTTCCATGGTCCTAAGGTTGATTACAACCATACCTACCCCCCCTAAATTGGACCCAAGAAATTCAATGGTTCTATTGATTTGTTTCTAAGACAGCTAGTTGCTTAGCAACATCTATTCTAATTGTTTATCTGCCTAGCAACACATATTTTCATGGTCCTAAGGTTGATTATAATCATACCTACCCCTTTAAACTGGACCCAAGAAATTAAATGGTTCAATTGATTTGCTGCTAACACAGCTAATTGCCTAGCAACGACTGTTATCATTGTTTATCTCCCTAACAACACATATTCCTATGGTACTGAGGTTCATTTTCAACAAGCAGGGCAACAACTAAACAACCTTGATCCAGGTTATTCTATGGTTTGAGGTTGATAAAGAAACAAGCTCTGTGGACCATTCAAGTAGCTCTTGGGACCCCTTCAGCAGCTCTTGGGACCCTGCAAGCAGTTCCCTAAGAGGCTTTGTGGGACCTTCCAGTTGCTCTGGGACCCCTATAGTGACTCTGTGGACCCCATCTGCTGCTCTGTGGACATGTTTATTAGCTAGAAGGTATACATAACAGCTACTGTAAAACCTCGTGTATAAGCCGCGGCTTGTACGCGAATCAGACTCAGCTTTCTTTTGATACCAAACATACCTATATAGGGTGCGGCTTATGCAAGAGTTTTTATAAGTATACTACACTACCAAATGAACAATTCTCAGATGGCCTCTGCAGCTTATAGGATCGGCCCAAAGTCAGGGTGCGGCTTATACGCGAGTTAGGCTTATACGCGAGGTTTTACGGTAGCTACATGTGGATGGCCCCTAAGAGTCCTTGAGCTTCTAACGGTGGGGCGGTAGGTATTGTAATAAAACTTGGTTGATTAGGGACCCTTCCAGTGGCTCCCATCAGCTCCCATTCAGCAGCACTGTGAACCCTTCCAGCGGCTCTGTGGACCCTTCTGGCGGCTCTGTTGACCGCTTTTGTAACTTTGGGGACCTTTCAGCTACAACCCCGATACTGAGGAAGGTGGTACAGTCATCCTAGGTATTGGCGAAGATGATCTAGTCATCCCTGATATAGGGGAAGATGATCTAGTCATCCCTGGTATAGGGGAAGATGATCCAGTCATCTCTGGTATAGGGGAAGATGATCTAGCCATCTCTGGTATAGGGGAAGATGATCTAGCCATCTCTGGTATAAGGGAAGATTATCTAGCCATCCCTGGTATAGGGGAAGATGATCCAGTCGTCTCTGGTATAGAGGAGGAGTCTTCCTTGGTACCAGCAAAGAGATTTTCAGAGCTATTAAACATCCTCTAAAGCCAGGGTATGCATACCCAGAGCCCGCCTGGGTGTTTCCAGGGCTAGAGGTGGTCATAGATTCAGCAGAGGTGTTCACAGAATCAGCAAAGATGCACCCACAGCCACCACAGTGTACAGAGGTCTTCCTGGAGCCACTGCAAGGGTCCCTACAGCCGCTGGAAGGGTCCCAAGAGCCACTGAAGGGGTCCCCACACCCACTGGAATGGTCCACAGAGTCACTGAAGGGGTCCCCAGTGTCACTGAAGGGGTCCAAAGAGTCACTGAAGGGGTCCCAAGAGCCACTGAAGGGATCCCCAGACCCACTGGAACGGTCCACAGAGTCACTAAAGGGGTCCACGGTGTCACTAAAGGGGTCCCCAGAGCTATTGGAAGGGTCCCTAGAGCCGCTGGAAGGGTCCCAAGAGCCATTGAAGGGGTCCCCAGACCCACTGGAAGGGTCCACAGAGTCACTGAAGGGGTCCCCAGTGTCACTGAAGGGGTCCCAAGAGCCACTGAAGGGATCCCCAGACCCACTGGAACGGTCCACAGGGTCACTAAAGGGGTCCCCCGGTCACTACAGGGGTCCCCAGAGCTACTGGAAGGGTCCCTAGAGCCGCTGGAAGGGTCCCAAGAGCCATTGAAAGGGTCCCCCCCAGTGGGCACAAAACATTGAATCAACATTGAAAACTGGTTGACAATGCTGATTCAATGTTGATTCAATGTTGATTCAACGTTAAACGGGATTTCGTACCCACTGGGCCAGACCCACTGGAACTGTCCACAGAGTCACTGAAGGGATCCCCAGTGTCACTGAAGGGGTCCAAAGAGTCACTGAAGGGGTCCCAAGAGCCACTGAAGGGGTCCCCAGACCCACTGGAACGGTCCCCAGAGCCACTGGAAGGGTCCCCAGTGTCACTGAAGGGGTCCAAAGAGTCACTGAAGGGGTCCCAAGAGCCACTAAAAGGGATCCCAAGAGCTACTTGAAAAGTCCACAGAGCTTGTTTCTTTATCAATCTCACACCACAGAATGACCTGGATCCAAGGCTGTTAAGTTATTGCCATGCTTGTTGAAAATGAACCTCAGGACCATGAAAATATATGTTGTTCGGGAGATAAACACTGAGAACAGTCGTTGCTGGGCAACCAGCTGGGTTAGCAGCAAACCAAATGAACCACTGAATTCCTTGGGTCCAGTTTAAAGGAGTAGGTATGATTATAATCAACCTTAGGACCATGAAAATATGTGTTGCTAGGCAGATAAACAATTAGAATAGATGTTGCTAAGCAACTAGCTGTCTTAGAAACAAAGCAATAGAACCATTGAATTCCTTGGGACCAATTTAGGGGGGGTAGGTATGGTTGTAATCAACCTCAGGACCATGGAAAACTGTGTTGCTAGGCAGATGAACAATTAGAACAGTTGTTGCTAAGCAACCAGCTGTCTTAGAAACAAACCAATAGAACCATTGAATTCCTTGGGTCCAAATTAGGGGGGGTAGGCAGTGTTAAAAAAGTATTTTAAGCCATATCTAGGTCATTGGAGATGGAATTCTGATATTTTGGTGGCCATCTTGGATTTTGGCGGCCATCTTGAATTCCTCGCAACCTTTTCTTTAACACTCACCATATCTGAAAAGCCCATGATCAGAGCTTTCCGGTGGTATATAGTGACCTTTAGTTCTTTTTTGGTGATGGGTGTTCAGCTAATTAGCCTTTAATGCTGCAGCACTATTAACATATCATTGGCCTAAAGATGTTAGGAACATATTGTGTGGACAAATACAGGTCAGGATTGTGTTTAGGATTGTGTTAAGGATCTAAACACTTTTTTTTGCAGAACACATGTAAAAATCCGCATGTGAGCCACACTCTGACATGAAGTAACTTCCCGCAACTAGAACTTTCAATGATAGAAATACACAACACTCTGCTTTGATATATGTGCAGATGGAATTGGAAGGACCCAGCCATGGCATACACGTTTTGGGGTTTATGATATATATATATATATATATATATATATATATATATATATATAGAGATATATATATATATAGATATATAGATATAGATAGATAGATAGATAGATAGATAGATAGATAGATAGATAGATAGATAGATAGATAGATAGATATATAGATAGATAGATAGATAGATAGATAGATAGATAGATAGATAGATAGATAGATAGATATGAGGTGGTATATCATTGGCAACTGTTGCCCTCGGTTGTAATCGCAATACACAACACTTTCAGGCCCCTTTATGTGGGTTCAACAGTTCTGCAATAGGTCTCACAAGATGTTATATTCGTTTATGAATGTTGGAGCAGATTCACGTTTTACCAGCCAAATTTTGGTTCGACTTAGGACATTGTCAGGGGAATGACATGTGAATAAAGAATTAACAAGGACTGGCCTCTACACTGCCAACTCCTGTGGGACTGTCCCTGGGTCTGTCCCTCGACTTTTCCCTGGGCCTTTTCCTGGGCCTGTCCCTGGGCCTGTCCCAACCCCTGTAGGCCTGTCCCAAGTCCTCTGGGGCTGTCCCAAATCTAGGTGGGACTGTCCCGCAGACAGGAGGCAGACACCCCGGGGCCAGACGAGTACTCTGAGCAGCTTGGTGGGAAAGTATTGTGACAGGAAGGTATTAGTTCCGGTCATATGATAACTATTGTATTTATGCATGGCAATATACATACAACATTCAGATAAAGATTGTCCGTTCAGGTCTTTGATTGTCAAACCTAATTATGTCTACTTCTTCTTTCTTAAGAAAATGTCAGCTTTTCCTAATGCAATCTCTCACTTCAGAAACAAATCTTCAAAAACTTATTGTTCAGGTCCAATCATATTAAGCAACCTTTTTGTACCTTTCTGCTTCTTTGGATGGGTCCCCAACAACCACTTTGAATGTATCGTCTGCAGATGAACACCCAATAAAGTTCAGACAGAGAGCTTTGTAGTGCTGATTTGTTGTGTATATAATGCTGTTTGCCTGTAGAAAATCGTTGACTTAGCAGTTATGGTCAACGTGAATGGAGTATAAAACAATTGATAAAGCATTTGTTGATTGTATCGTTGAAACGATTATCATAATCTGGTTATTCATGCTATGTTAACCCAAATTGGGGTAAGAAGAACTATTACTTCAAAGGCGTTTGATATTATCATCGGAAAGCTGATTGTAAACAGCCTTCATGGATGGAAGGGGGAACTGTATCCTGCAGGCACAACGGACCTAGCTCACGCGTTTACAGTGAGTCCTAACACATGTAGTCTTACAGAAGTCTTACAACATGAAAGTCTTGTATACATCGGGGCCTCTGCCCCCGAACCCCCATGTACAACCACTATCTGTGTCATAACCGGTATCTGTGTTAATAATATATAGAGGTTGACCATGCAACCGCCATCTGTGTCAAGGAAACGTTATCTGTAGTACCCATCCAACCGCTATCTGTAGTAACTAACGCTATCTGTAACAAATTCTCTGACAGTGTGTATAGGTTTATCCAACCACTATCTGTGTCAAAAAACGCTATCTGCATCATGTGGTATAAAGTTAAGAAATCATAATTATTCCCCCGCCCCCCTGATGCACTAAGGGGGGTGGGGGCAGTGGGGGGGGGGGGGAGGCAGTGAGGTGTGACCAGTGAGCAGAAGCTCAACACCCCTTTACCCGGCCTTAGAGTTTCTGTACCCGGCCTTAGTGTCTCTGTACCCGGCCCTATGTGCAGGATATCAAAGCATGAAGTTCCCTACCCCTGTACCCAACCTTTGAGCTTCTGTACCCGGCCTTAGTGTCTCTGTACCCGGCCCTATGTGCAGGATATTAAAGCATGAAATTCCCTACCCCTGTACCCATATCCCATCCCCAGATTTTGATTGAAATGGAAACTCGATTTATTCATATAAAGCTAGGCTAGGGCTTTCTAATCCTATACTGCATCAGTATGTAGGATAGATAGTTTTCTCAAAATTAATTATCAAAGATGGATCCGTTTTCATATCTGCGGAGTCACCCCGGCCGTTCGGCCCTAAGATATGTTATCAGTATCCCATCCCCAGATTTTGATTGAAATGGAAACTTGAACAAAACTCGATTTATTCATATACAGCTAGGCTACGCCTTTCTAATCCTATGCTGCATTAGTATGTAGGATAGATAGTTTTCTCAGAATTAATCATCAAAGATGGATCCGTTTTCATATCTTCGGAGTCACCCCGACCGGGCGGCCCTAAGATATATTATCAGTATCCCATCCCCAGTTTTCAATTGAAGTCAAAACCTGAACAAAACTCAATTTATTCATATACAGCTAGGCTACGCCTTTTTAATCCTATACTGCATTAGTATGTAAGATAGATAGTTTTCTCAGAATTAATTATCAAAGATGGATCCGTTTTCATATCTCTGGATTCACCCCGACCGTGCGGCCCTTATATTATGTTATCAGTATTCCATCCCCAGATTTGGATTAAAATGTTAACCTGAACAAAACTCGATTTATTCATATACAGCTAGGCTAGGGCTTTCTAATCCTATACTGCTTTAGTATATGGGATAGCTAGGTGTCTGAGAATTAATTGTCAAAGATGGATCCGTTGTCATATTTGCAGATTCACCCCGACCGGGCAGCCCTAAGATATACTATCAGTATCCCATCCCCAGATTTTGATTAAAATGTAAACCTGAACAAAACTCGATTTATTCATATACAGCTAGGCTAGGGCTTTCTAATGCTATACTGCTTTAGTATATGGGATAGCTAGGTTTCTCAGAATTAATTATCAAAGATGGATCCGTTTTCATATTTTACCTTATCTTACATGACCTTTCCTGCATTTCCTGGCTACTGAAACCTCCCTAATGGTATGGTTGATACAGATAGCAGTGTTACTACAGATAGCGGTTAATAGAGAACCATTATCTGTATCAAGGCTTAAAATAAATCTAAGGCAGTACTTTGGCTATTTTAACATTTGATAACAGAAGACGGCATTGTCAACCACATCAATTGGCTTTTTGACACTTTTTTTTGCAAAATTGGTTATTTTCAAGAAATTTCCTTTTCACAATTTTTACCCTTTCTGTATGTGCTTTTCTGTTCAAATCAGTCGTTTTTGGGGAAATTGGGATTTTCAAGACTTTTTACACTTTTCTGGCAATATTGGCCGTCTTTTTAAATTTTGACACACTTAGAGTTAGGATGAATACCAGATATACTTGATACCGATAACACCTTGTTGACACACATAATTTGACACAGGTAGCGTTTTTTTGACACAGATAGCGGTTGGATGGTCAACCTCTATATGTTATTAACACATATAGCGGTTATGACACAGATAGTGGTTGTACACCCCCATTCATTTGTTTCTCTTTTTTTCTCTAGATTTAAGGACAGTATAGAGTTACCTTGGTGTCTTGGGCTGTATCAGATGTCTGAGTTGAATACCACTAATTGGGGGGCCAGAAAAACAAAATATTGATATTTAACTTTAGGTTGGTGTGGTGGCCAATACTTTGTCTGAGTGTTGTACTAGGGTATTTTGAGGGTGCTGATTCCGAATATGCTCTGTGTAAAGTGATATCTGTGTCGCATCAAGGTCAAATCCAAGGTCAAAGGTCACAATTTGATGTAAAAATGAGACTGAAATGAGTACACACATTTTGATACAAATATAAAGATATCAAGGATGAAGCTCATTCATATTATGTATCTGACTCACATCTGTCTTAGTCATACTGTTGATGTAGTACCAGTACAAGTGGTTACAAACAAAATAGAATGAACTATTTGCTTTCAGTGCTATTACCCTGCTTAAAATTTCAGTCTCATTCTTACACCAGATAGTGACTTTTGACCTTGTATTTGACCTTGATGCGACATAGATATCAATTTACACCGAGCAGATTCGGAATCAGCACCCTAAAAATACCCTAGTACAACACTCAGAAAAAGTATTGGTCACCGCACCAACCCTCCTTCATATTCTTAGGCTGGCCCCCTAATTACACCCTGCCTGTAGACAATGACCTTAAAACCCACCAATACCCGCATATGTACAGCAGGTGAGGTTAAAATGTTAATGACCACGGTCCATTGGGCAACTTCAGACAATTAAGCCATTTTTCTTTAAAACTTAAGCTGATCAAAGCCCAGTGGACGGTGGCCATATGTTGGCCGAATAGAGCTCACTCACTGATTCAGACATCGCCCACCATCCTTGAATATGCGCATAAATCCTTGATATATGTCTCTCTCTTTATGTATATGTAAAATTAAACCATACATTTCCTATATAACTTTCGATGTATAGAGCCCTGTGGACTGAGGGCGTCACAGTTAATAATTTGCTGGATATATGTATGTGTCTCTAAACGGATTGGGAACAGATAACTATATGGGAATGTGGCATTTTGTTATGTCAGACAACATCCATGGAATGCTTGAGATTAAAGATTTTTGCAATCATCTGTATATTGATAGCCACAAATGTATAGCCAAACACACGTTGTCCTAATGATGCCCGCCGTCTACAGACATGGTAGTCACAGCGAGGGTCTACCCCTAGATTTTCCCCTAGTTCTATAAACTCTCCTCCAATTTTACTGTTATGACAACCATTTTCAACAGAGAGTGCAATGATAGTGCTCACCATTGCCACCTAATATAAAATGATACTAGAAATAGACGATGGCCTCGATAAGTTACTGCATGGATAAGTCATTTGTTCATTTATTTGATACATGTAGATCATTATGAGTGCGTACTTTGGTGAGCAATGAACTGTATAATCCTAAACCGGTGCACAGAAAACTTCCACTCCAGTCAAACGCTCATCAATGCACTGTATAGTGATAATAATCCTATAAATAAGATACAAACTCAAGAAACTAAATAGTAACAAAGAGTCAGATTATAGACCAACCTGGTAGCTGTAGATAGCGATCCAGATAAAGACAAAGGTGAAGTCGGCAGGTGTTATTTCAGTGCTGTACAAGTCACTGATACCACTCGTAGAGTTCTGAAAGATCACTGTGAATAAAAAGGAATATTGTTATATCATTAAACAAATAACGTTGTAACCTTCGGGAAATAATCAATGTGAACTCTGACAAATTGGTATTTTTAGGAAACTAAATCCAGAATTGGGAATTTTCCCTTGATGCAAATCAAAAGAGAATCTACAAGTCTGCATTGACAACAAAGGGCATAATATATCAAAGTGCTATGCGGTATTTAGTGGGTTAAACCATATACTCCTACCATCCTTTATAAAGAATGCCTACATACACCACTTTCATGATCACTAAAATCATATCTATATTAAAGTTACATTGTTTTAAACTCCAAGATATAATAGAACAAGGGTATATGATTCTATTCTGACATCACAAGTTTATTGATTCTTTTTTTATGTAACCATGGCAACCATTTGGAGAGGGGTCTCTCACCAAATATGGCTATTTTCAAAATTGTGACTCTTACTTCGTGGCTTATGAATGTGCAATAGATGCATACATTTTCAACATTTTTGTCTATAACATGTCAAAGTAATGGCACAGAGGCAATTTTAGCACTAAAAAGAACCTGTAATTAGTTTTACCCCTACGTTAGGGATGATTGTTTAAAAACGTCATTTAAAAAGGTTGGTAGGAAAATATGGGGTCAAATTTCATGGGGAAGGTCATTATTCAATATTTTTCATGCCACAAGTAGATGAATGGACATGAGATGATAACTACCTTAGTGAACAGTTCTCAAAGGATGGCATTTGTATCACTTTCAATTGAAAATATTATTTTTTGAAATGCGAATGCGTGAAAATTGCCGAGCAACCACATTTAAAAAGAACATCCAATGCCTAGCAATGACCAAATGAAATGGCCCTTAGAGAGTATTCAATTACCCGAACCCCAGTTTGCACACCCAAAGATACCTGTGATACATTTTAATGTTTTTTTAATCAATATGTTGCCTTTCCATGACATTCAAAAATGTTCTGTGACTAGCAATAAGCATGTGGTTTGGCTTTAACAACCTAGCAATGACATTCAAAAACATTCAATGCCTAGCTACGAGCATGTGGAATGGCTTTAAGGGAGCCTAAGATTCACCTAACCCCAGTATGCAGACCTAAGGAACCTGTAATAATTTTGTTTTTGTTTTGAAGGGATATATTGCCCTTCCACTGACATTCAAAAACATTCTGTGCCTATAGCAACAAGTGTGTGCCTTGCAACACCATACAACATTTTACAGGTGCTTGGCAATGAGTATATGAAATGGCTCTAACAGAGATTTAATAAAGAAATCCCAAGAACTTTCTTATTTTTATTCATTATAAGTCAGTATGTTGCCTAGCAACAGCACTGACAATCATACCTCACATTGCAATAATATACATGTAAGCATGATACTCTCCTGTTCATGCTGACGAGGGTTTTTTCCTTCCCTCGCGGACAAAAGATGGCTTCTCGGGGGAAGTCTTGCTCGGCGGGGGTCCACCGGATAACTCGTACCCCCTTTTTCTGGGCACAAAGGTAACCCACTCCTCCCAGGGTGGGCCCACGACAGCTGTGGGCTCTGACTTAGGCTTCCTGTTTGGGGGTCTCAGGTCAAAGAGATAAGGCAAGGGCACTGGGTAAGTCCCCTCCAATGTTTTGACACTACCAACCACCAGTGGCTGTGGATCCTAGGTCTGTCTGCTGTCCAGGGGAATGGGGTGCTCCTTCCTTCAAGTTGGGAAAGTAGGAAAGGCCTCTGTCACTGGAGCTGTACAGGAGTGCGCCCGCTCTGCATGCCAAAGGACCCATCACTGCATCCCATCTCTGAATCCCCTCTTGTGGCAACAAATGTCCCCCTTCTGCCTGAGGGGGGGCGCTGCCCGTCATCTGGCCCAGCCAACCCTGGTGCCAGTGTAGTGGTTTGTCCCCCCGCGGGTGGCGCAACCAGTGCGACCAGGGGACCACTGGCCCCATTTCCTCCCACAGCCCAGCTACCTCGGAAAATGAAGGTTAGGGGACAGGGAAGATAGGGCTGTAAGAATGAAAGGGAACTGATGAGATAAGAGCTGGGATATAGGATTGGAAAATCTGGGAAATATTGAAGTCAAATGATGTATCATGGTGCAATTTAAAAAAGATTGTAACTTTGGTTCTATTTGGAATATTTTCAGTATTTTGGTTTTGGAAAGCTTGTGACCAGGAGAAGGCTTGTCACCAATTTCAAAGCCAGCGTCACCACTTTTTGGCGACATGGCGACAGCTGCCCAGCCCTGCCCCCCCTTTCTGAAAATCTTGGATCTGCCCCTTAAGGTATCAGCGGGGTATCGGTTTCAAAAACAAGAAGGGGAGAAAAGAAAGAAAGAAAAGGGGTGCAGGCCAGAGCCCCCGATATATATACAGCAATGTTACAAACTTACAGTGACACTATCTAAAGGATAGACCTAAAAACTGATTGAGACCACAGGAAATATGAACTTTAAGATAACAGGGAAATATGTGCGCCTCTAGTCACTTGGTCAGTTTGTCCCAATGTGCGTTAAGCTCCAGGGATGCAATGGTCCTTATCTTTTAGTGAAACTGAGAACAGTGGCGTCAAAGCCAGCTCATCTAGAGGGTCTCATGAGAGGAGAGGGACAGGAAGTAAAATGTCAAGCGACTGTAGTGCCTTGTTATTTCTCAATGCATCTAAAGTTGCAGGCCATTAGCTCCAGGGCCAGCAATAATCTCTATCCCTGTTGTCACATCAAATACAAAAGACTTATAGCACAATAGCTAATAGAGGTATAGAAAAGTAGTATTGTGATAAAAAAAAAGACTAGGCCCCGTAAGGGAAAGAACAGACGACCCGGCAGGGACTTCTTCAATGGGGGTGGATGTTGGTGTGACCATCCTGGGTGTATATGAGTCCGCCTCGGAGGCGGGAAGTACACAGACATCCGAGTCACATCTGACAACATGTTGAGCGGTAGCTCGACCGTTAAACACCTGAGACGTTACCCCAGGTACACTGTTGCCTCAGGTAGACGAGGATATTAGCAAATCAGGAGCCTCTTCCCACAGCAGGAGATGCTGGGGTGACAGCAGCTGCAACCAAGATTTTCTTGATTCACTGCACACATTGAGTGATATCTCATATTCTGGGTAGAATTATGAAATATGCTTTTATCTCAATGACCAAATTATCAATATATTGAGACAGACATACCAAAATACTGCTAATATTGACTCATTTTACATGTATCAACTTGCATGACAAAGCCTGTGTTGTGAGTGTCCCAGGTCTGTGTACCTGGGGTGCACTAGGGACATCCTGGAAGGACATCTTCTGTACATGTGGTACAGTAGCAATACCTTGCATCTTTGAGATACACTTCTGTACCTGAGATACACTAGCAGTCCCCTGGCAAATCTTGATAAAGTACAACCTGAATTCATTTTAGATGTAGTCAGTTATAATCAATACATAGATAAGGGGGCGGTAGCATTTCACTGTGTACCTGAGGTACAAAAGGATGACCACTGTGGGTCATTGTGTAGGCAACCTGAGGTACGCTAGGCTATCACTGTGTACCTGAAGTAGAGAAGGACGACTTCTGTGTACCTGGGGTACAGTAGAGTCATTGTGTACCTGAGATACAGAAGAACGATCACTGTGTACTTAGGGTACAGAAAAACAACTACTGTGTACCTGAGATACAGTAGGGCCATTGTGTGACTGGGGTACAAAAGGACGATCACTGTGTACCTGGGGTACAGAAGGGCGATCACTGTGCACCCCGTGTGTACCCGAGGTACACATTCTCACCTTACTGTCGTGTGCCTTAGGTACACATCGCTACTGTACCCCAGGTATACAGCCATACCCCTAGGGCCTATACTACACATGTGTTTTCTCTTCTAGAAATGTAATTGCAAGAATGTCATGGATACGCAAGGTATTGATTTAGAACTACAACAAAAGTATCACGGGGTATCCTTGGGTCTGCTTACTGCCGTTAGTTGTATCTTAAGATCTGACCAGGCCATTCCACATGCTTGTTGCTAGGCATGGAATCTTCTGGAATTACTAGGCAACACATTGAACATGAAGAAATTAATTTAAAACAAGCGATGACATAAGGTATACAGACACGGTTATTAAAATGTATGAATGATTTGACTCTACCATGAGCAATAATGTACAGTAATGTTATGTGTAGTATGAAATATAGCAATTACACATACACTTAATAATTAACTGGTAGGAAACTCTGACCCCATATTCTCCTGCTGTCCTTAAAAAAGGACGCCCCATTTCTCAGGAACTAGGGTAAATAGCTTTGCTTTTTCAAAAAATTGTTTCAGCTTTGCCAACTGACCCGAAAATAAAAATAATATCATGCATTTGGTTTAAAAACTCTGGGGTTAGGTGTATCTGGGTTAATAAAAGCGGAATCTACTGTCAGATTGTCAGATAATAAGTCTAAGATAACAGCGTGAGACAAATATAGAACATCATGTGTGCTCACCTGCCTGACCACTAGATCCTAGAAAGTTGAAGACAGCTGAGAGGATAAAGACAAGTATTGCCAACAGGACGAGGCAGATGCGTGCCCCATTGTGGGCCGGCATCTTGGTTTAGTTCCCCAGGCTGAAAGAACAAAATAGGCTGCATAAATAACCTACTCATAAAGATTATAGAAATCAAGACAAAAGGTTCTCAGCTAACAAAACTAGGTTATTTTACGTCAAAATAATGTTAACGTTCAACAACAGTTGGCCATCCTGAGGAGCTGTGGAGAAACATTATGAAACATTGTATAACGCAACATTATGAAACGTTGTATAACGCTTTTCTATTTACTGGGGTCTATTGTTTGTTGTTGTTGTTGTTGTTGTTGTTGTTGTTGGTTATTCCCTTTGTGAACATTTGACAAAAATTCTAAATTGACAATGTGCAATTTCCCAGCTTTTCTTGTCCCCCCACATCTTTTTGGCTCGGGAGAATCCCTTGTTAGTAAACCTTTAGCTCCTCCTGAGTTTGAACCAGCATACATGTGCTGAGAAAAGTGTAAGCGCAGGCTGACTATGTCACCAAAATCACTCTCCTACGAGTACCTTGGTGAGGGTCAGGCAATGCTGGAGCCTTATTTAGAGGCTGTGGACTCATGCTGGACTCTCTTCCTAGAATCTGACACTGCTGGACTCTCTTCCCAGAGTTTGACAATGCTAGACTCTCTTCCCAGAGCCTGACAATGCTGGACTCTCTTCCCAGAGTCTGACAATGCTGGAGTCTAGGGATCCTCCCTTTCAATCTCCTAAAGTGCCACATGCGCCCTTTTCTTCAAATATGGTAGGATGGTCTGTGGGGTGTTTCACAAGGGGGGTATACAATTAATTGTAGAATAAGTGTTTCTAAAGGATAAGTTAATTGTATACAATTGTTAAGACCGACATAAGGTTTTATCAATTGTAAAGTGGTTATAAAAGTGTTTCACAAAGGTATACAACCAAGAAGTTAAGTCAGGGTGTTTAGCCTACAATCGAGATACAACTAATGTATAAGTGTTTCACAATGCAAATTAGCGTGCACCCCATACCATGCCCGCTAATATTTTCCATACACATATTTCAACATTTTTTTCATGTAATATATGTGTTATCATACACATAATGATGCTGTGAAATCTGTATACATTTCGCATGCAAATAAGGTAGTAAAAGACATTAGAAGAGGACATTGGGCGAGTGGCACATACAACTGGCACTATGTTGATTGTATGTTAGGGTCAGGTGTGTCCATGTTTCTCTCACCTCCCCCCACACATACATGCTATATAGATACACATACAATCGTTAAACTTACAGGGTTAAAGTGTTTCACAAGATCCAATATTATTTTCAGTTGTAAATGGGGATAAGACCAAACATAATATTGCGGCTTTAGAAACACCAACATAAAACTGACATTGATTAATATCAACTTGATTGTAGAATACATGTACCATTGAGCGTATTTTATTTTGGCTTGTGAAACACCCCACTGGGCGGACTAGCTGACAGGGGATGTGGGAGCTACCATGTGCTATGTGACTCACCCAGAACCAATCTAGGGAGGTGTTTATAATATTGTTGCTAAAGCTGTGTCTAAAAACAATCTTGGGCTGTGATAGGCCTATGTCCTGGAGCAAGGTCAGGGTCAGGTGGGAGACCACCTCAATTGCAGACAAATCCTTTAAATATGTCAAATTAAATTGAGGATTTCAATCTTAACTCTATAGCTATGTCGCCTCTATATGACCCGCTTAACAGCATTTAAAGAGGATGCACACAGTTGACCACTCACACCAGATCGAGTTAGCGCAGCTTGCAAGTAAAGGCACATAGAGGGGAGCACACACACTGGGTACCTGTGCCTACCACAGACAGACAGACAGACAGGCATCAGCAGTGGCTCAAACTGAGCAATACTTGATTGGTTTTGATTGATTTTAGAATTTTTATTTGGCAAGAGTTACATATACAAGTATAGTCTTTCAAACAGATGCCATTGTATCAGGCCAATCACCATGACCAATCAGTAGATATATTCATATCAAATTACAATATACAAAGGAATTTCAACAGTGGATCATCATTCATGGACCATGTGGGCCACCCTACTTCAGACGCATACAGTCTTTATATATATACAGCTGTTTAATGACACATGCTTGGGATGGTACCGTGATCAATTTCAACATACGGATAACAATCCTAATTTCTCCAGTGGTATGTAACATTTTACATATATCACAACATACCATATTCATTTACTCCTTATACAATTTTATTTGCATCAATCAATCAAATTACTCTTTAACTCTTTAGCGACCGTATAAACTTCTCGTATACATCCATTCTTTGGACTTCGGCGTCCAATTGATTCCATAATAGGAAGCCCCTATACTTTGGGCTTTTCCTGTACATCTCACCCTTTGGACGCTGGGTTTTCAGCTTAACTTTGACATTCCCTCTTAGCGCTCTCACAGGCACTACCACATTGTCGGGATTGAGACTTTCTCTATACATTTTACACAATAAGCAGCGATCCCTTCTGGATTTAAGCATAGTACTTGTACACTGCTTGTGTAAGTCCTCAATACTTATCGACATGGGGTCCCATATCTTCAGACAGACCCTGGGACAATGGTTTTGGATTGTTTGTAGTTCCGCGACCAAGGTCTTCGGTGCACTATCCAATATCAGGCCACCATATTCTAGCACTGGCAATACCATTCTTTTGTACAAGAGCACTGCCAGTTTGCTGTCTAAGTACTTACACAAGTTTCTCAGGTTGTATAGCTTTAAGTTGCCAGAAGATATCATTCTATTACACTGTGCTTTAAACCCTAGGTGTTTGTCGATCATCACGCCAAGGTAGTTAAAGCTCTCAACCACTTCCAGCTCATCACCATTCAAGATGATTGGATACATGGTGAAATCCACATTAGCATGCCGATCTCCATAACTCCACAGGACTTTTGTCTTTTCAGTGTTCACAGTCAACTTATAATCTCTACACCACAAACCAATTGCATCCATATCACTCTGTAACATAGCCCTAGCCATGTCCACATCCCGGTTACTAGACACAACAGCTAGGTCGTCGGCATACATGTAGTAGCGGCAATTTACAATTTTGGAGACAATGCTATTGATATATATGATAAACAACAGGGGCCCGAGGACGGACCCCTGGGGAACGCCACATCCTATTGTACGCTCAGACGAGACCACACCTAGTGCTATAGTGACCTGGCTTCGCTCGGAAAGGTAGCTATTAAACCAATCAACCGTACGCACATCACAACCAATCCCCCGCAACTCATTCAGGAGAAGCAGGTGATTTACGGTGTCGAAAGCCTTCCTCAGATCGAGGAAGGCAATCGACACCACCTCATCCCTGTTCCGTGCCTCAAAAGCATCCTGTACAAGCGCATATACAGCATCCACTGTTGACCTGCCAGGCATGAAACCAAATTGCCTGGAATCTATAACATTATGCCTTAATAAATAGGACATTAATTGCCTATGTATAGCCTTCTCGATTAATTTGGAAAAGATATTTAACTGACTCACAGGGCGCCAGTTGGTCACCAGTTTCAGGTTTCCACTTTTGGGCAGAGGAATAACACAGGCACGCTTGAGGTTTGTTGGGAATTTTTCATCACGCACAGACATGTTTATCATATCCACCAGCAGGCCCGGCTTATAGCTAAGGGCATCCTTCACTACCACCGCCCTCATATGAGGTATTGAGGTAGACTTTATTATATTTATCTGTTTGATTAATTTTAACGCCTCGTGATGTGTTTCATATTGAGAATATATTATCATGTGCATGGTTGAATCAGTGGATTGTATTCATCGTGAACCTCACATAAAGTTAGTCATTATTTTATAAAGAAGGAGAAGTATTCAAATCAACACATTGAACTTATCCTTTTCTCAGAATAGTCTCTTCTTTGGATATGGCACTTTTGTGGAGAAATGAATATTGCAGCATATCATTTTTATTTTTATATTGTGCAGGGGTGGATTGTGGTTCCATATTTTTCCGACATGAAGAATAAATATGTGTAGGATCATTTTTTATTTCAAATGCAATGTAAACAAAATCTGTCTTTTTTCCCTTGAAATTATTGGACTTCGAAGTGAAAAGAAAAATTCCATTAATGTCCTCATATCTATATAATTATGTCATGACAAGTACTGATATATATAACTTGGTTTGTGTACAAACCAAGGATAGAAACACCTGTATACATTATGATTATGTAATTAATGCAATCTCAATAATTTGACACAAGTGGCTAATGAACCACTGCTCTGCTTCGGTCATTTCAACCGCAAGGTCCTATTTTTTTCTTATTTTTATACAGTAAATGCATGTAGAAATCGACTGCTGTAATCATTAGAAAATATATGTGTGGGAAATAAAGTCTATGATACCCCTTTAATAGTACATTTGCAAACATATACCCATATAAAGGTGGATCTCAAAATACGTAATGTTGCTTAACTCCAGGATATAATTCCAATAAACGAATTTACGATTTTGGGGAAAAGAAGGGTTATTTTCAATATAAATGCACCTCGGCAGACTATAGTGGGAACAATACACTTCCCATATGTGTAAATTCTATAGTGTAATTCTTAGCCATTGAATCATATATAGTGTGAATTTGCCCAATTAAACAAAACACTGTTCTTTCATACATAATGGAAGAGTCTGGCACAGCGGCTACATATTTCTTATAATTTACTTTTATGAATACAATTAATATCTTAGTTCTAACCATTAGCCCATTTTATCCCAAAAGACATGAAAAGTGGCCCCCACCGTTAAACAGACTGGGGAGAGTAATGGCCAGGCCCTGTGCTACCTGTGTGACGGCCCTTCCTGTTACCTGTCGCTTGGAGTGGTCCGTGAGGCACCCTGCTGTGTTGCATTGATTGCTTTCTTGTTTTTCTCATTATGTCCAACATTAAGATGTTTTTGACATGAAATGTTCTTGACATTATATTGAATGGTTTGATAATGTTTCCATCCCTTCAATCTGTACTTGATATTTATTAACCGACTATTGGTGTCCTAGTCAACGACCTTTTTATTTTTTCTCGACACATGGCCATGAATGTATGTGGCAGGATTATTAGTTCATTACAGGATGGCATATGCATGTCACTAACATCCGAGCCAAGTTCAATTAACAACTAATTAGGCATACTGAAATGCTAATGGAAGTAAGAAAGGTGGATGGTTGCATAGTGGTGATATCCTTTCAAGCAAAGAGTGTGGATCACAGGTCCTACTATACAATAATGGTCACTTGTCTGAACGGTTTAGCGATGTATGAGCAGCTAGTTCATCCAGGAATGAGCTGCTCATGGAACTGCTCATTAAGAAAGCATCAAGGACAGGAATCTGCCCTTCTAGCTGTAAGGCAACAGTCAACATGCCAGTCACAGTTAGAGAGCCAGTCCCCTTTATGCACTTGCCCAGACACTAATTTGCTGCTGTCTTGCTTTGACCGTAAACTGGGTCCAACCTCTGGGCTTAAATTTACAATAACATATATGATAAATAATTACTCCATAGGCTACATTCTATGACTGAACTTTGTTATGCAACAATAAGAATTGTTCAGAAAATGTGATTTAGGTTTGAAGTTCCCTCTATTAATGGCCACCGTACACTCAGTTCTATATGGCCGATTATGTCATACATTTGCTATATAAAGTGTACATAAAACAGCTGCTTAGAGCCAGGTGGACAGTAGCCATTATGATTATTGATACTTTGACAGTCTTTGTCCCTGCTTTTCTGGACATAAACAGTCTAATGAATCATATTCCATTTCAAATGCTAAAGATCCTAGTCCTGATTCAGCTGTTCAAATTCAATAGATCCGGTTGAATAGAGATTGTACCAGGTACTTTGGTCTTTCTCACCCCGCTCAGTCCCTGACTTGGTTGAAGCCGACCTGACCTTGAGTTATGAGACCCTGAAAGTTGTCAAACAATTCAATTACCTGGGCGTGATTGTTGACTGCCATCTCAGCATGACGCCACACTTAAAGAAGGTAATCAACATGGTTATGGCACGTCTCCCACAGCTGAGAAGGATCACAGCTGGATCAGACCAGAGGACAGCTGTGGAAGTCTACACACACATGATTAAGACTGCACTGGAATACTGTAGCTTCTCGTACGAGGGAGGACCCGTTTGGGCAGTACGAAAGTTACAGACTCTTCAGAACGATGCACTGAGAATATGCGAGAGAATTAGGGATCCCAGAGGCGTGGACATTGATGCGCTACACACCAGGAATAGAGTACCACGTCTGGAAATCGGCCAGTGTGTGCAACTCCTGATCGACTCATCTCCATAAAACTGCCCAAAAAGTGGACAACGTGGTTGTGCCAGCGCGTGAACTGTGCAGCAATGCGCGTGTGAAGTTGAAAAGTATGAGGCCCAAAAAAGCCATGTACGAGAAGAGCCCACTCTACCGTGGCATGGGCATATGGAATGACCTTGACCCTGAAACCCAACACTTGGCTGATCCCAAGAAATTCTTGATGGCCGTAAAAAGTGACTGACACTTATGTAACTGACATCTCTGTAACTACACTATACCTGTATACATATACCGATGTATATTGTAATTTGTATATTCCCAGCGAACTAGACATACAGACACTGAGACATTGAACTTGATAAACTTTTCTATCACACCTTCTCTTACAGTCGGTGCCCTATTGGCTAATTAATGAAAAACTTCCCATGCTAGATATTGTGAAGATCTAGCTCTCAAAAACAGGGACATGGTTTTTAGTTGCTAGTGTGTATATTGTACATGATTCTAAATACTTACTTACATTTGACAATGGTTGAGAAAAGTGTGCTCATGCTCATAACATATGTGTAACAATGCAAAGTATTTAAAATAGACACGCTTGTTACTCCTATTCCATGTTCCTGCAACACACATCTTAAATAGTATGTTCCCATTACTGGCTATCAGATAATTTTCACAGTATCTGCAATCTTAATCAGAATGCATTGTGTCAAGGTGAATAAAATTCTGTAGTCAGGGCCATTCAGACCTAGCAGTCCTGCTACAGAATCAATCAGCTAATTGGGCTCTTCATGGACAATCCAAGTAAGTATTTATCACTTTTATAATTCCAGCCACAAGTTGTGCATACAATATGCCATTAGCACTTAGCAGAAGCAGATATCAAGACTACATATAATATGCCAATACAGTCATATTGTGTTCCAGAGGGTGTAGGCGGGATCAGGGCCAAGTAAACTTATAAACCTAAAATAATAGTTAATGGATTCCTAAGATTGTTCCCTTTGAGCCCATCTTCTTAAAGATATCTGGCATTGTAGATGCACAGTCTGATTTCCATGAAAGGCATATTAGAAATACAAGAACAACCTTTCAGTTGACTCATGACTACCAGTCATAAGAATGCATCATTAACAGTGTATGCTAGCTGAATCACTATTCAAGGACACTCAGGCATGAGGGATTCAATGGTCCACATGCTAGTACGTCTTCTTGGCAATATCTGTCATTATAGATGCATATGCTGACTGCCATGAAAGACATATTAGATATTCAAGAGGAATTTTCTCAATTGACTTATACGGCTACTGGTCAAAGACTTTTAATTATGACTATGTCAGAAGAATAAACCATTTACACTGTTGTCAAAATCACTATTCAATGACACTAAGCCATACAGAAAATCAGAATTTATAATTAAGGCTGACATATGACAAGATTGTACTATTACAAAGATAAATAATCCAAGGAACCATTGTATAATATCCCAGACTACACGGATGTACTGCCGCACTAATCTATCAAAGTCAACTGTAGTCTGAAGAAGGATGTAAACTGAACTTATCTATTGTATATTATATTATATTAGCTCTTCGCTGGAAGAGAGTACATCACATTACTCCCTTCTATTGCAGAGTCATCCTGCAATAGACTCTTCTGAAAGGAGAGTGAATTAACATATATTTGGGAAAGTACCCCAAAAGCTCTCTTTTATCACATGGTTCAGGTAAAGGACACAACTTCCCTTTAGATAACAGGGCAATGATGACTCTGCTTCTTCCCGTAATGCTGTAGACGATGATGGTGTTATGGGTGAGAACTGTGTCAATGGCTATATCTGGAAGTTGCCTGACAGCTGGATCTGAATATTTGATGACGGTCCATTTGGAAAGGTGACCTCTGCACCTCCTGTCCACAAATCAGTACACCATCTCCCAATAGTAGGATGTGCCCTCCAGCACTTTCTGTTACACTGCCATAAACCCTAGGGTTATTAGATTTTAGAGTAGAATTGGCTTAGATGCATAGCTGAGGGTAATTTTTATTCAAGGACATCGTAGTCAATACAAATAAGCTATATTACAGCATTATAACAGCAAATGGCCGAAGGAGACTCTCTTAAATTGGGAGTGCACTCCTGAGAAGTGTCCGAGTTGATGGATTGGTACATACTCATTTTGTATAAACTTGCCTTTCACAACACTCTGTTACTGATGGCATCAGCCTCAGGTCATCTCCCAAAAAAAGGTGTGTTTCAGGCAAAATAGTAAATTTTAGGGTAGTTTTTTCTTTCTTTTACATCTTGAGAGTACAAGGAATTGCTCCATTGAAGTGTGACTCATCAGAATGATTCAGTAATGCCTCCAGTATAACCAGTCAGGTCTCTTAGTTTCGCGGCGGACAAAAGTGCCAAACTTCTTGCACGTGTAGGGAAGCCTTTCAATATTTTTTCTTGCTCCATAAAAGGATCCTACTGGAACAGTGTTTTTCGGCCATTTTTCAAAATGGCCACAGATAAGGAGGGAAAACCACAAATTAATTGATTTATAAGCACCTACATTGAGTAACACCTATCAAAAGTGAAACAAATTAATCCCAGTGTATCTTTTTATATAAAACTATATAGCCACAAAAAGAATGATCCCTGCAGGATTAGAACATATTTTAGCCACCAGGGAGTGCCACTATGGCCTAAAATGGAGGAAACAATACTTCTTTCTGTCGTAAACAATAATGTTACACAAAAATAATTCTTGGTGAAAAGTTTCTATATTTGCAATCCAAAAGAATGTTTTATAGCCTAATAGTCCGGTAGTAGAACAATGATTTGGGGCCTGACCCCGAATTCTCTGATGTAGTTGCTTTCTCTACTGATTGTTCATCTAGGGGGTATGGTGGACCATTTCATGTGTGATGTATTTGTGACAGCTTTGGGGAAATTGAGATATTCAAGATGGCCACCAGAATTCACTAAAAAATCTTTAAAAGTGCATATCTCTACTTCTAATCTACTTAGAGCCACAAATAAAAGACCTAAAAGTACATTTCTGTGGTCAGGGAATCAAACCATGTCAATTACCATGTCACTTCAGATTCCATTGAATAATCCGGGCTTGTGAGGCATGGCTTCAATAGCTTGTTTGGACTTCATCATGGCTGTTATTATGGTATTTCAGTCTGCAGGTGATTTGTCCATTAGTGGAAGGGATACCACATTGGTCTTAGATTTAAGGGCTTGTCCTTAACTTCTGAAAATCCCTGTACATTGGCTACAATATATTTTAGCCATGACACTCAGCCAGCATATTCTTCTGACTGGTTTATGTCTTTAGAGAACTGAGAGTCCAGCTCCAGTGCTCGCTCACATGCAACTTTCTGCTTGCTTTAAAAACCCTCTGAATGTCTTCTGGAGTGCACTTTTGCTATTGGAGGATTTCTTGTGGATGCATGTCACCTGTAGTGGACCAGTATATTATGTTTACGGAATTACACACATCAAATTGTGTACCCTCTGACAGCTATCTGTGGTTCATTAATTAATTCATTTTCCATCCTGAAATGTGTCCTCATGATAGATGATCTCATTATAAATGTTACGTCTTTTGTTTATTTAGGGATGTCATAGACATCCAATTTTTGTCCATGATGATTATCAACATATATTTGTCCATGCATTGCAATATGATATTAACATAAAATGATATGACTAGAGTCCACTTGGAACACTATTTAGGGCCTTAATATGCTCAGAGAAATATCCCCAATATCCCTGAATATCCCCAATGATGAGACAACACTCAACATTTTAGTAATCTCACTTGAGGTCAAAAGTTTAAGCAGGGCTCCATTACCACCGACAGAGGTCTGACCATTTCACTGTAATCACCTGAGCCAATCAGAGCCAGCAACTTCTGAGCTACTAACTGATTGGCCAATGTAGGTGACATACCAACTGACATAAATTGGTACTTCAACTTTGAGTTTATTGCAATGATCTGATTAAACTAGAAGCTACAAGTGGCCATGCCTGTCTCCCTTCCGAAGAAGTGAAGCTTTGAATTACACATCTCTCTCAGTGCAGTGTTATCACCTCATCCAATATTAAATATATGAAGAGTTTGGATGCAAAACAACATAAGCGCCATTTTTAAAATGGGGACAAAACTTGGACAAAAATATTGATTAGGTATAGTAAAATATAATTCTCAAACTATTTTTCCAAGATTTATTATTTTTCATCTCATTAGGACCTACTTAGTATACACTCTGCAACCAACCTACAATAATTGACCTCGCGGTGTGTTTCCAAAAAGCACTAAAAAAGGGTGATGGTGTGCATTATAATGGTTTCCCCTTAACACTGAAAGGGAAAGTGTTAAAAAATGGCAAATCTTCAACTATCTGGGTGTCTTGGTTGACGATATAAGTAGTTTTGAGCCGCTTTGTAAAAGGGTACACAGTTCAGTCAAGGGGAAGCTACGACACATGAGACGGACCAAGAAGGTGATGGATCATGATCTGTCCCTCACACTGTATAAACAAATGGTCTTACCAGTGTTTGATTACTACGATTTCGCCTTAGAATGTGCACTTGACAGCAGTGTGGCTGCATTGCAAACACTACAAAATCACTGCCTCCGTACTGCCAAGGGTATTTGGGACCCAAGACAAATCAGCAGATCTGAGCTGCATAGAATCTGCAATTGTGACAGACTGGTCACAAGGAGGGATGCCCATATTCTGAGTTTAATGTATAAGCATACACGTATAAATGATAATTTCGTAGTAGCTACTCATGTATTAAGAAGTAATGCAACAAGAAAGATAAAATTACAGCGACCTAGGGACAATCTATATAAGAAAAGTCTGTTGTATAGAGGTAGTATTATTTGGAATAAATTGTCAGCTGAAACGCAAAACCCTTGCGACCCTGGACTTGTTTATGGAAAAGATCCAAAGTACATAATTGAATAAGGTATGTCAGCGAAGGACAATAACGTCAGGTTTTGTGTGTTAAATAAGATAGTCTATTAAATGGGGCATCATATTATTATATTATAATATTATATTGTGACATTATGTATCTACTAGCTAGTTTTCAAGTTACGTGATTCCATGTAACAAACTGGTAGAATATATATATTTTCAGATTGATTGTGATGTTTGTGGACATAGTATTGATTTGATAAATAAACATCTCACTGTATGATATCTGTGATATGTTAGTAGACATATGTGTGATTTAATCTAGACAGTGATAAAATAGTAAAGAGTGTTGGAATCATTAGAAGTATATCATGTATCATGTAAAGTGTTTTTTGAGCCTGCTGAACCAGACAAAAAGTAATTGATTGATATGTGAAATTAACATGATATGGAAATAATTGTTCTTGCCTTACCGTATTTTCTTTCAAACTACACTCACTTCGCTGCCTGTTTTTTCTGTATGTGTTTTCTGTGTACTGAACAGCTGAAGTTTTGGTACTTGTGTATATTGTGATTATCAATGTTGAATATTCATATGCCAGTTATCTTTTGGCCTCGTTTGTGAGACGTTACTTGTAATGGAACTTGTGCCAAATAAAAATCTTTTGAAACTCAACTACCACACACAACCCCTCCCCAGCCCAGCTACATCTTTGAAATAATATATATTATATATAACTATGTACCACTATTGTACCGCCCTCTTTGAGCAACCAAAATTCATAAGCATGAGCTCTTAAATAAGCGGAGGTCTCATGCAAGTGCAAGTTAAATGGTGATATCAAATTTGTTAACCCTTTGAGGGTGGCCAAAAATTGATACTGTTAGCAGGGAGGGCAAGACATTTTACAGGAATTGTCCTTAAGGACGAGCCTATGCTAAATCGGGCCTGGGTGGCCCGTAGCCACATATAGCCATATTTTCAACTTTATATAGCTGAGATCATGAGAATTATATCTATCCCTCTAAAAAGCATTACAGCAACTCTATTTGGCTGCCTGCTTTATTCCCATCCAGATACATAATTAACCCCATGTCTGGTGGAAGTATTTAGTAGGGGTTGGTTACCCTATATTTAGTCACACAAAACTGAAATTATATTGAAAAGTGTTTTACTGAACCTCACAATGTGTTTACCACATATTATTACAGAATCATTATCATAGAGGGAATGGATGTAAATCAAATCTACGTGACCCAATATAGTCAATAAAATCTTTTTCAAACTCAGAATACTCAACACATAAAGGTAGTGAGAGTTCATCTTAAAATATCTCAAATAAGTACAAATGGAAGTCAAATGGAAGGAAGATTGATCATTTTTTCCTCCTTTTGTTTAGTAGGCAACTATTAGATGTTGAAATTCCTGGGCCCACAGTTTTACCTCCAGGCCCACAACTTTTTCAGGGTGCGGGCCCGGGTGGTCCATGGTCTAAAATGTTAGTGTCTACCCTTGGTGATCACAATCCCTGTTCAGTGACCTTTTCGGGCAGCTATTTTGAAAAAATGGCAAAAAAATACCTGTTGCAGTCATCAGATTTTTTGGAGCAAGAGATAGAAATGTTCTCCATATTTTTCTCTATGCCTATGCCAAATTTGGCACTTTTGTCCATCACAAAACTATTCCACCACTATTTTGTCTTTAACAGACCTGACTAAACCAGCATCCTATATTGAAGTTGATACCTACAATAGATGACAACAGTCATTGTGTTTGGAGACGACTGTAGGGGATTGCATGCACTATTTTCTGGTGTGCTATTTTGCCCACCATCCAGTGGACTTTAATCTCCCGTTTCATGCTGAACTCATGTAGGAAATGTTTGGCTTAATCGGACATATATATAGCTCCGTGGGTGTTGCGTTGGGAAATAGCAAAAGAACAAGTTGACCTGATTGTTAGGTGATACTTCCTCATTAACAACAATCACACTTCCTCATTAATTGACACCCACTGAACAGTACACGTGAAACATACATGGCTCATTCTCACGAGTTGGTAACAATTGAATAGTCGTTGACCGGGTGACGTCTTTGACCATGTGATGTCTTTGACCGGGTGACGTCTTTGACCGGGAAAAGCTATTATAGCATAAATTAGGCCTTTATAGTAAGAAATGGGTGGGAAACGTCAAAGAATATTTTCACACTATATGAAAGTTAGTTATATTTATATGTAGGCCCTTTGTGAGACTGAGCCATATGTGCAACCGGAGTGAAAGTGGGTTATGCAAAAGCAGTGGAATGACACTCATTGTTCCAACTTATTGTACATGAGAGTAACACGAGTGCGTCTTGACTAGTGTAAAATCAGTGAAATGGCACTAGGTCCTCCGCCTAATTTTACTTGGGAGAAACATATGCATCTCATGTGAAAGACTCATGTGAAACCAGTGGGATAACACTAAATGTTCTCCCTTATTCTACTGGGGAAGAACACAAATGCATCCCGAGTGAAGGTCTCGTGTGAGATAAGTGGCATAACACTAAGTGTTCACCCTTATTCTGCATTCCAAGTGACGAACTCATGTGAAAATAATGAAATAGCACTAGGTGTTCCTCCTCATTTCACTTGGAATCTATAGCGAACAGGTTTCGAGATTATTCATGAGAAAAAGGGGGAATCTATTGTAGAAAATAGATGTTTCGAATCCTGAGAATTGAACATGTAGCAGGAGTTCAAAATCTTGGGAGATACTTGTAATCCTCTCAGGTCACATCCTTGATATCACCAGGGCCATAACCTCCTCATAATTATATCACTCTTGTACAGAAATACATTATCAACCACACAGACAGGCCCTTCAGCTTTCCCTCAAAAGAGTGAGCACATTAATCTTAGCCAACAAGCCCAGAGGTGATACCAAGCCACAGTCTGTAGTATCATATATACAATGCTATTTCCCACAGAAGAGGTGTTTGTGAAATCACCTGCTGATATCTAGCAGAATTAGTATATATAAAGTAGAACAAACACCTCAATCATGAACTCCATGGAAAGGTATCATAATTCAATTATTTGAAATAAGTACAACAAATTAGAGACATATTTATGTCCTATTTTCTTTTAAACTAGAAATGACTTATATCAGAATTGTGATGAAATTGTGATGAAAGTGGACTAGGGCATAATGGCCAGCACCCATTGGCTACGTTCGGCCATATGAGCCCATTCATTTTCTATATAACTTTATGAGCCCAGTGGACAGTGGCCATCAAAGCGCAAGTGTAGAAACCTCTTGAAACCTTAGATATGTCTATAAAATGCTTTATGTAAGTGCAGGTCCCTGTAAGTCACTGAATAGCCTAATCAGTGAAGAGCAATGTAGTGTCAACAGGAGACACTCTGTTTTGTCTACATACAATGCATTTAATTAAGATTGCAGGTACTGCAATAACTGCCTTACAGCCTTGAATGGGGCTACTGTGACAACTGTCCAGATCGGTTTTCTCTATTACCGTAAAACCTCACATAATTTTAAGATACGGCTAGTACGCAAATCAGATCAGCCACGAGGCTTATATGATCGGCCCAGGGTCAGGGTGCGGCTTATACACGAGTTTTTGCTACTATGGTACAGTACTAAAGTCACCATAATCAAACTCCTGATGCGGCTTAGAGGATCAGCCGAAACTCTAGGTGTGGCTTATACGTGAGTTAGGCTTATACGTGAGGTTTTACGGTAATATTATAATGATCTTATATTTGTGAATCTTGCATATGTGTTACATTCTGTAGTGGGATCTGACTACAGATATTAGACCTATAACACTAGTCCAAAGTTTTAGTATGATAACCTCCTCCATAAACCTAATACTCTGCCATGAACCAAAGTCAATGATAGTAAGCTATATTATGTTCATTTAAACAGCAAATGGGCAAAAAAGTCTAAGATTCTATCGAAGTCAGGATTCACGCCTCTGTCTAACTGATTGGTATTTATAATCATTTTGTATAAAATTACTGATGGAAGCTGGCTGCCTACTGGCCAATGAAATGGTGTTTGTCTGCCTCTATTTTTCTCTTTTTTCTATGTTTTATTCTTTGTAAATGATACAATAACAAAATGAATGCATTAAACATAGCATATGCATGCTGCATCCTAATTATAAGGCCCCGAAAAAGAGGGCGTTTCAGGTAACATGGTCTGAAATATTAGGGTAGGTACCTTAATGGCCTGATTAAGCGCAGGGGTCTCAAATAAGCGCAGGTCTCGTTTAAGCGCATGTGTAGGACCCCTCTGTTCAAAATCCAAAATCTCTCTTTAAAGGGACTCATATAAGCGCAGGTCCCTGTATAAGTGCAGAGGTAACAGGGACTTGAAATTTATAAGCGTAGGGGCGCTTAAACGGGCCACTAGGGTAGGTCTGACTTCTTTTTTTTAATGTTGAGAGGATAAGGAATTGCCACACTCCTGACTCATAAGAATGACTCAATAATTACTCCAGTGACTAGGAATATCATGTACTTGTTAAAAAAAACATTTCCTGAAATCAGACTATCATTCTGGACACTGAGGTCAATGATATTCTTGACCAAAGAATTTTGTGTGCCGTGTGAGGAGGTCCAGCAGAGGTTTCAAGACCAAAGATGAGAGAATGAGGGTGGGGTAAACCTTCACAATTAGATTGGACCAAAATAGGAAAATCTCCCCGGCTGACCATCTTAGATTTCATCCCCACTTATTAGGATGATAGCCCAACGTGTCCTGAGTATCATCTGTAAATATAGACTCCAAATTCTGAACTGTTTACAGATGGCCCCTCGTTAAGCATATAAAGGGGTGGTCGGCTCATCAAAAGTAGTTCTTAAGGCTGGTCCATTTTGAGACATTTCTCATATGAAAATTGTGTCAACTAGGAGACACACAAATATATCAACCAACTCCAGTATAAATATATATATATAGACAGGGGACAGGATGTATTGTATTGTGGATATCCATCGACGTCATGAGGCTTAATTGGGAAAAGTCAATCTTTGGAAGTGTCACCAAATTCACATTTTTGATTGAAACATAATTATACATGTATGTGTTAAAAATAATGATTACAGAGGCAGACAAACACCATTTCATTTGCCGGTAGGCAACCAGCTTCCATCAGTAATTTTATACAAAATGAGTATATATACCAATCAGTTAGACGCAGGCGTGAATCCTGACTTCGAGAGAATCTTAGACTTTTTTGCCCATTTGCTGTTTAAACGGACATAATATAGCTTACTATCATTGACTTCGGTTCATGGCAGAGTATTAGGTTTATGGAGGAGGTTATTATACTAAAACTTTAGTGTTATAGGTCTAATATCTGTACTCATAAGCCACAGCTAGAGTTTCAGCTGATCCTATATGACCATATTTACCCTCTACTATTTTTATCAATATAATCATTATTATTTACTGTGCATGCATGTATTTACTCCAGGTATGGATAATTAATTGGTGTGTTTGTGTGGTGCACCTTGACACTAGCCTAGGGCCAATATGATGAGCTGCTCAGAGCAGGGAGATCAGAGAAAAAGGAGAGCAGGCCGTGTATGAAGACCTTGTTGTAGTTGGAGGTGAATGAATTGGAGAGCCAATTCTCACAGGCAAAAACAGTACCAGGGACTCACAGCTATCATTGCTTTATCCCAATTGCAGACAGATTGCTTGCCAAGAGAATATTAATCAATGAAACAGGGACCATTGTACAAAGGGCTGGGTCGTCAGTGTCAATTGACAAAACACTGAATCCTGGTCAGCATGTTGTATGTGTGCATGATGGACACTAGTGGGGAGGAGTCGCCTTCAACCATTGTCCAGATAAGCGGGACTATGACTAAAAACTCATGTGGCCAAAAGACCCATCAAGGTCTTTTAGATGGCCTACCAGAGACGATGTATGGTTGATACGGATACTTGATGATTTTGTGTGCAACTCCAACCCCAAAAACCACTACGAGAAACACATATAAAATCACCAAAAGTGCACACATGAGGAGACATTATGTATAGCTCAAGTAAGTCCATCAGAGTCTAGAATGTAAAAATATATTTGATGCTAATTGTCGCCTAATAGATCAGAATGTTTTGTCATACACTAGCTATCATGTAGACACGATACATCCCCTCCTTTTACATCTATTTAATAGACCTAACTGACCCCGTTTGGAGCTACTATAGAAACCATAGGGCAACCTCCACCCCTTATAACAACTATATACCAGATTGGAGATAATTGCATATTCTATCATTTAGAATTGTGATAATTGACTTCCAAGGTACCTATAGAAGGTTATACACATTTAGAAGTGGGCTCTGCCGTGTAAACATGGTAGCTAGAATACCCACCTCAGTGGGGTGTTTCACTAGAGGGACATAGTATTAATTGTAGAAAAAGTGTTTCTATAGGAGGACTTAATTGTATATAACCAGTAAGTCAGGGTCTTTGGCCTACAATTGAGATACAACTAATTTATAAGTGTTTCACAATGCATATTAGCGTGGAGTTCATACCATACCTGCTAATATTTTCCTTATAGATTTTTTTTCATGTAATATATGTGTCATACTACACATAAGAATCCCTGCAAATATCTGTTTATTCAGGATGAAAATAAACTGGTTATACTCATTTAGACAACACTTATGTAGATCCTATGTGATCATCATACAAGGGGAGAGTATTTAAGGTTAATGCTACATGGTTATTAAGATCGACTTCCTTTTTCCAAATGTTAGTCTTAAGTTGGCGTTTCACAAGCCGCAAAAGTACCGTAAATTCCCGCGTATAACCCGCACCTCGCGTATAACCTGCACCCCGACTTTGGGAGAGTCCTATAACCCGCATTTGGGGTCTGAGAATTGCAATTTTAATACTGTTCTATACTTTCAAAAACCCTCGTATTACCCGCCCCTAGACTTTGAGAATATTGTATAACCCGCACTAGAGGTTTGGTTTGCGTATAACCCGCGGGTTATACGCGGGAATTTAAGGTATCTACAATTGTACCTAAGTATACAACCACGGATATAATTGAATCTTGTGAAACACCAAGTTAAGATTAACATTAGGTGATAGTAAGTTAGTCTTGGAAAAAATGTAAAATGATTTGTATCTATTGTCCCCTTGTGAAACACCCCACTGGTATTGGTCCTAGTTCTGGAGCAGATAAGAACATACCACGACAGCAGAGTTGCATAAGTTCTCATGATTTTGAACTTATTGTGATACTTTCAGCGGGGAAAAAAATTGAAACTGGACTTGAACAAAGAATTGCTAAAAGTTAAGGAAAATAATGAATTTAATGTCACATTTCAGAGAAAAGGATGAAACAAATTTTCATTCGTTCTTTTCATAATAAAAAAATGATAATACTAAAAGTCATCTGATTTTTACTTAAATTCCCCAAACAGATTGCTTAGATCATTTGCAGAGGAATAAAGGTAATTTTGATACGGGATCCCATGCATAATTTGAGGGTTTTGGCCCTTTGAAGTAAAAAGGTAATGCAAAAATGGACTAAATCAAATCTTTGAAGCATTGCATTATGAGTAGATTCCCAACAATCTGCATATAAAATTATCTCTTTATGTAGCTTTGGATGTATTTAAACAATTTATTCACTTATATGCTTTTAAATATCATTTATTGCTTCATGAATGAAAGCCCCTGAAGAATGTTAGAAAATGCCTAAAATACCTATAATTAATATTCTAAAATATACATTGCTCTAAAATGCTCAATTTTGTCCGAAAATTGTTTTTGAGTGCAGAAAATCGGTCAGGGCATACCTAGCCATAATTATGCGCGATAGTCTATTCTGCAATGGCCGCGAACCACCTTAAACAGTTGTATAGAGCTCATGGGGACGTTGGCCATACCGAGCTGACTGGCTGAAGTATCAGGGTAATTGGATGGTACCCAAGACAGTTGACAACAATCATTGTATTTGGAGACAACTGGAGGAGATTGGTCTGGTGTCGGCTGGGCTGCTATATTTGTGAATCTTTCACATGTCTTATGTGAGGTTTCAAACGAACCAGATTTCTCAGCTAAATTAGCCCCATTAGGCACAGAACATCGAATCAACATTGATAACCGGTTGTCAATGTTGATTCAATGTTGATTCAATGTTGATTCAATGTTGATTCAATGTTGATTCAATGTTGATTCAATGTTGATTCAATGTTGATTCAATGTTGAGTTGCAATCTAACTTGCGTACTAGACGCGGCTTATAAATATGCAAAGTACATTGATATTACATTGATGTTTCAAACGAACCAGATTTCTCAGCTAATCAGCCCCTTTCTTCAGGTATTTTATTAATGTTTTGATGAGATCATCCGGTCTTAAAGTTGTATGACCTTTACGATGATTAATAAAAGTGCTAATGCGCTCACAGTCTGGGAGCTTCTCAGACAAGGAGATAGGTATGGCCATGGAGAGGTTCCTATAGTATTAAGAGCATGTCTAACTACTGATGTGTATTAAAGTAATCGGATGATGTCTACAGATGCCATCAGGCATTATGTACTGAAGGATCTAGCTGGAGGGGCTGGTATGTGCCAGTGCTGCTCCTGTCCCTATAGGATCTGACAGGCAGAGCTGCATTCTGAATAATCCATAAGTGAGTCCAGTTGGAGCAGTCAGCTTCTTTCTATCTGGGCTACATAACGCCTTAAGCTGGTCGTCAACTTGCTGACGTTCGCCGGTCGCTATGGGTTATATGGCTATAGAAAACATGTCTTGTCGGCCGACACACACCATTCTATAAGCTAGTGGATAGCCAGCTTAAAAGTCTCACATGTCCACCATCCAGTGTGCTCTATACGGCCAATTAAGCCATACATTCTCCATATACATGATTCTTCTTCTTTTCACATTGTTAAGATATATGTTTTGATAACTATAGGGCCTATATGTCTAAAATAAATTGACAAATTTCTTCTTTTTTTATACTGCTGAGAATATATGCATTGTGGACTTTGCTGCACTACAATCAGGGCAGACATGTTATTTACCGTTAGATGGATGCATCATTTCTTGGGAGAATATAGTAAACACAATACGCTTTTCATAACTCTAAGGGAGCATTCATTATTTATGGCAGGGGGGTGGGCGTTTAGCAAAACGAATACGTCAAAAAAAAAAGACCCCCCCTCCGAATGGGTCAAAAAAAAAGACCCCCCCTCCGAATGGGTAAAAAGAAAAGACCCCCCCCCCCTTAGAATAGGTTGAAAAAAAATGACCCCCCCCCTCACCATAGACGTTTATAAATACTTAATAATGGCATCAAAGACATACAAAGTCTACATAGTCCCATTCTATAACCTATTATAGCATGTGCTTAATCATTATTTGAGGGAGTAGTTATAGGACATTAATGTACTACCGGTAGCTTAGGTGAATGGAGAGGATGAAGGCGGGTTTGGGAACATTGTAAAATTTATTACAGATTATTAAAATAAGATATACAATGTTGACGATTGATTGACATGTATGAATGTAAAATGCATTATTAGAATGTTTGAGTTTGACGTAAAATACATGACAATTAATGAATATCTTCAAGCCTTTAAGAGAAGTGTTACTTATAAGTGTTCTTGTTATTGGAATGACCTAGGGGTGAATGATAGACTCATTCCCACCCTGGATGATTTTAAGACAAATAGGAAAAAATTTCTTGCCTCTCTTAGAAAATGACCTAATTCTCAAAAGTAATAATTATATATGAGTTACGTTATGTACATGCCTTTTCTCATTTCCTTTTCCCTATATGCCACTATATATTATTATAATAAATCTAATTAGCTTTGTGACTGTCTGGTACTAACCAATTGCCTGTATCTACTATATTCTAAAAACGGCCCTCAGGAGCCAGGAGTATATAGGCACCGCATATTTTAAAGGAGCCTAACCTGTTTTCTCCTGATTAAAAATTACTTAAAAAAAAAAAAAATATATATATATATATAACCTTAAAATACATTGAATGTAGAAAATATATTCATAAACACCTATACAGAGTATAATGATATGGATAAGGATATTGAGAATAGGAGTGGGCGGGTGGGTGAAAATCGTGGAGGGGTGTAGGTGTATGGACGGCTGAGCGGGAAATGGGACTGAGTACCGGTCAGGACTGACCAGCTGGATGGTGGTGTGTAAATATTACACTAGGTGGGGTGAGAAGGGCAAGGAGGTGGCGCCCCCAGGTGACATCAATGACCCCCCCTGGACGCATACGCGCCCATGAGGAACCCATTAATGTACTACCGGTAGCTTAGGTGAATGGAGAGGATGAAGGCGGGTTTGGGAACATTGTGATATTTATTACAGATTATTAAAATAAGATATACAATGTTGACGATTGATTGACATGTATGAATGTAAAATGCATTATTAGAATGTTTGAGTTTGACGTAAAATACATGACAATTAATGAATATAACCTTAAAATACATTGAATGTAGAAAATGTATTTATAAACACCAAGAATACCAATTGACGTATAGGAGTGGGTGGTGTGGGTAAATGTAAAGAGTATGTATTATGCATGGCATTATTTATCACAGTTCTTGAGGGACTGAATAAGGGACTTGTTAACCCTTTTGTTGTTTGTGCGCTTGATGTATGTCCTGTGAGCTGTGGAACGCCAGCCTCCGTACTGCTGAATGTCCAGCTCCGGGATGCCTGCCTCGTATGCCTCCGTTGCTGCACTGTTCCTGAGGCAATGTAGGCTGTATGCTGACTGGGTGAGACCCATGACTGTGAGTTGATGTGACCACACCCTCTCCACCATTGACGAGGGGACCGGGTTCCTGTCTACCGGGAACATCAACAGTGGGTCGGTGACGAGCCTGGTGGGTGTCAGCGCTATTGCATCTGACACAGCTGACACTACACAAATGAGGGGGTCTCCCGCTGGCTCCAGTATGAGGTGCTTCCGTTGGTTGGTGCGCTGCATGTTCTTGGCCGCTTTTATGCACATGTGTAGGCAGCCGTTGTTGAATGAGACGTCGCCTCTTGTGGGGTTGTATGTACACTTGAACCTTTTGACTGACGGCGGGGTGACCTCTGACTTCCTGAGGGCAGCGTAGAACTGTATCAACAGTGCTGCCCTGGCGAGTATGTGCTCGGGAGAGTGGTCCAAGGAGAGGAGCACCTGCTTGAGCACCCCCATGGGCACAGGGTGCTTGATTTTTGGCACATATGCCTTGTTCCTGTGGAGTGCCTCCAGTGCCCTTCCCACTCGTGGGTGGAGAAGCTGGTCTGTGTTGTAACCGGCCAGCCTGCAGAAGACCCTGACGTGTGACACACTGTTTGAGATTGAGGCTGGTGCCTTGATGTGTAGGTTCAGGTACTCTATGTACACACACACCATCTGGTGCTGAATGTTCTGCGGGAGCAGGCCTATGTGATTGCAGAAGGCCAGGAATGTTGACACCGCGCTCCTGGACCAGGTTCCCTCTGCCCTGGACTGTTGCTGGCGGCTGGTTGCTGATGCCTGCAGCCAGGCGAGATCCGGATCTACAATACAGGTAAGGTACAATGGTGTCAAAGACTTGTGTGTCGGGAGTGACAATGGTGAGATTGTTTTGAATTACAAGCTGTGTGGCCTCGTTGAACATTGCTCTACTCAGGTGTGCTCTACTAAGCCTGTCTGCTATAACATTGCTAACCCCGGGGATGTGAACATATGACAAATGAAGGCCAAGGCGGGCTTGTACGAGCCATGCCTTCTTGGCACTGTCCAAGATGACTTTGTTTTGACCCCTGCCGGAGGTGAACACATCCACGGCACCCTGATTGTCACAGTGGATGAGGATGTGTGACCCTGAGTCTTGTCTAGAGAGGAAGGTGTGCAGGGCCACAACAATGTTAGCTGCTTCTAGTTCAGCAATAATATTGACCGGGTCCTCTATGTCACACACAGCCCCGGTGTATGCTAGTACGCCGTCTGTGCCACCAATACCAGACAGTGAGGCATCCACAAATATTTCCTTGCTAGGGGTCGGTTGTGGGATCACAGATACACCGTTCCAGTCACGTGCAAATTCAACAAACCACCTAAGGTCGGCTTTCATCTCCGCGTTAACGTTGATGAAGGGTTTTGATATGCCCCTGAGCGCCTCGAGCAGTTTGGAGACGAATAACCTGGCTGGACGCACACATTTTGCTATATGTAGCAGCTTTCCTAGCAATGACTGGAGCATCTTTCTTGTGATCGAACGTTTCTTTGCTATTTTACTGACCTGAGAGAGTGCCTCATCCAGTTTGTCCTTGGGCACGGTCAGGGACATGGAT
Source organism: Harmothoe impar (assembly GCA_947462335.1). Classification (NCBI taxonomy): domain Eukaryota; kingdom Metazoa; phylum Annelida; class Polychaeta; order Phyllodocida; family Polynoidae; genus Harmothoe; species Harmothoe impar. Next base: position 22,607,425 of record OX381721.1, on the reverse strand, counting down.
AGGGCGTCAATGTCAACGCCGAGCCATCTGATCTTTTTCCTCGGGAGCTGGACTTTGTCGGTGGCCTCTGGTAACCCGAGCTCCTTCAACAGGCTGCTGGCCTCTCTGTGGTCCCTTTCAGCTTTGGATCTGTTGGGGGAAATAATCACCAAGTCGTCAAGGTACATGTGACAGCAGACATTCCTAGCTCTTAGTGTATTGACTATGGAATTTGCGACTTGCTGCATGTAGCAACTGCTTGACCTGGCGCCAAATGGAAGTGTCAGATCACAATAGAAGCCCCCTTTCCACTCCATGCCCAAGAGGGGCCAATCCAAGACATCAGATTTAAAATTCTTGTATGCGCGAGAAACGTCTGTCAAGGACAACCAGGCACTTGTCCCAATGCGGACAAGGTCAGTGACCAGGTTGTCCACGGTGGGGAGCGCATGTTCGACGGTATGACCCAGCACAGAGTTCTTCATTATGTATGAGTTTATAGAGGACTTGTCAGGAAAGGTCATGTCCAGTATTACCCTTCTATCTGTGGTGTCTCTCTTTTCCCTGGACATTAGTGGGGAGATGTGCATCCAAGGTGCGAATGGCGGGGCCGTGAAGGGGCCCACCAGGCCGCCCAGGGCCGTCTCCTTATTGAGAAACTTATCTATACTGTCGGGGTACATTGTGGCGCTGGCGTGATTTGGGATCCCCCTGGTGTCAGACACCGGGCCTAAATAACCCATAGGGAACCCAAAAGATATAAAGTCGGCCAATTGGTCGCCGTGGGCAGTCCCCCGTAGGTATTTGTCCCATGCTGGGAGGTTCAGTTCAGTTGGGAGAGGGATTCTGGCACCTAAACAATTTGGCATACCGGTGGCTCTGACAGCATCGTATATCAACAACAGTTCATCAGGGAGCGTGTCTTTAGTGACATCGGGCCAGTTGGCGACCCGATGTGCCCTAAAGGCACCTGGTGACTTTGGTATGTGTGCATGTACGTCATCATTTTCACAAGCAAACCTAATAGCATTGAAGTCAATGTTCGTACCTTTGTTTGTTTGCGTCCGCTGAGTTTGCCCGGTGGGCGCCCCGTGCGCTACCGGGAGTCCCGGGGCGGCCCGTCCGGCGGAATGGGCGATGCCGGTGGGTCCTGCAGCGAGGGGGACTGCGGGTGAGTCAGTGGCGTCTATCTGTGGCTTGAAATTACTCATATATTGTCTATTGTTCGATATAAACTCACTCTCGTTAGACCAGACGGGGCCTTCCTTGTTGTGTGCGCCGCCATGACAGTTCTCGCGCCACTTCTCGGCGTCCGAGAAGCCGCGAGACGGGACGCGGCCACTCGCGCGCTGATTGGCTGGGAGCGTGGTGACGTCATAGCCCGGCGCCACGCACGTGGCTGTGTTTACCAACACTCCACGTGGCCGTGTTGATGCCGCTGCCGCGCTCCTCGGGGACTGACTATGTTGTGGTGGTAGCAGGCGCGCCGTACACTGGGACGTGTGTGCAGCGCTGCCAACTAGTTTTTTGGGGGAGCCTGCTGGTTGGAGGTGTACACGTTCCCGTTAACAGTCCCCCTTTGTTGTGTGCCCTGCTGGGGCCATGATGGCGCCCCCGTGTTGTCTTTGTACTTGTTTTGACACGCTTGTACAGTGTGTGCCAATTTTTTACCCTTGGAGTGGCAGAAGGCGCACACGTGCAGTAGCTTGATGCCTCCCCGCTCGTGGTCATGTCGGTGCTTACACTGCCTGTCATTGTTGTATTCAGCACAGGGCACTGCCATGGAGGCATCCCCCCTGGGTGCAGAATCATTGTCAGTGCCTCCCCCTGTCATGGAGATACGTACCCTCTCATCCTGAATTTCAGTTTTGTCACACCAAAAGAGGCTCCCATTTTCTATCTTATCAAACATCAACTGTGACCACCTTCTCACCTGTCCCCATGGGCGTGACAGGCTGTCAGTGCTTACATGATGCAGGTGTGTCATCATGAAGTCATGATCAGCAGGCTCGTGAGTGTTCTTGTTCCTGAGTAGAGCAATGAACGCGTCGAGGTACTCCTCCCGAAGCATGCGATGCCTATACTCCAGCTTTTGCTTGAGTGTAGACATGTTGCTTTTCTCCAGGAACATGTACGGTTTTACTATAGCCCCTTGACCCATGAAACCTGTCATATACTGCATCTTACCATCAGCGTGAATGAACTGCATGTTCTCCTGTGCAAGGTGGTGGTTTATAAAACCTTGGTGTTGCGGGAGCAGCTTGATCACACGGGGTGGGGTAATGCCACCGCCCTCAGCCCCTGCCGCCGGGGCCGTGCTGGGGGCACCGGCTTGAGGTTGTGACGGCTGGGGGGGGGGGGTGTGAGTGGACCCGGGGTGCGAGAGGGCCTAGGTGTGCTGGTGCGCGGGGGTTGTCTAGATGTGTTGTGGGCTGTGGGGTCCCTGTCAAGGGCCTCGAGTATCCTTCCCAACTGGTCCCCCAGCCCGGTCATCTGTGACTTCATGCCCCCAATGTCAGCTTTTACAGTGTGTAGGTCGTCCTTGACATACTGCATGTCCCTTTCGAGGCCATCCAGTCTGACAGAGGAGTTTGAAGCCTGTGAGAGGCGGGTGGAGTTGTGCATACTCACAGACCTGCTTGCATGTGAAGTGTCATGGCGGGTGTTGGTGGTCGACCCGCCGGTGCGGTCGATCGTGTGGAAGGTAACTTCCGACTGTGAGGTGTCCTGTGAACCCCTGGATGCATTTCTGGAGCCTCTCGAAGCCCTGGAGGAGTTCCCGGATCTTTGAGAGGCGTTGGAGTGACGTCCCTGCCTGGACCCTTGGCTGCCAGCCGGCGACCCGTTGTACTCCACGGTGGTGGCCAGCGTAGAGTCGGCCTGGGGGGCAGGGGTGGCATGGCGTGCCCCGTCCCTCAGGTTGTACCCATGTCGTCTCTGCATTGTGGTTGTGAAGAGACCTCCCGTTCAGCCCGTCCTTTACCCCAATGGTAGTACCATATAACTAGCTGCGGTTGTATTATAAAATTTGTGTAAAAGCAGCGGTGGTGACCAAGAATAGTGGTATACTAACTGTGAAAATCGTGGAGGGGTGTAGGTGTATGGACGGCTGAGCGGGAAATGGGACTGAGTACCGGTCAGGACTGACCAGCTGGATGGTGGTGTGTAAATATTACACTAGGTGGGGTGAGAAGGGCAAGGAGGTGGCGCCCCCAGGTGACATCAATGACCCCCCCTGGACGCATACGCGCCCATGAGGAACCCATCACAATATGGTAAATATTTTTGCATCTCCCACATGTGGAGAGCGCACATTCTTTTGGTTCCCACCAACAAGTCCTGCTAATACTGTTTGGTAGAAGTACAATGAAATGGCTCAGCTCAGGGGTGGCGGAAGGTGGCCCCAGGAAAATTTAGGAATTTGACATTTAAATTAGTCTATTCCGAGTGGTCTGAAGTCTACTATAGGATCCATGGAAAAATTTGTAATTTTACATTGAATTTGATGTCATTTTAGGAATTTTATTCATTTTAGGAATTTAACCTTGAGATTGGTGTATTCTTGGGTACTAGAATGTTCATGTTTACCAAAAAAGTTGGCTCCCCATCTTTACTAGGCCCCCAGGCCCCCCTGTTCTGCTGCCACTGCAGCTCAAAACAAAGATTGATGTTTGATGAAGGGATCCTCTGTATGTTATAAAAGTGACAAACCTGAGGAAAATTTTGGAAATCTAGAGGTCAATCGGCCTATTTTAATGTATCCTGGTATTATAACTTGCAGCTAAATGAACTAGATCACTATTTAAACGTAGTTTGGTTTTCCAAAGGCTAGGATCAGTAAGAAATAGGGAGCTGAGGGTGAGAATTTGAAGTTGAACAAAGAGTCACAGGGGAGTGTGTATTTGGTATATAATAGCACAGATCAATTACAATCGCTTAAGCCATCAATGGTATGCATGGATGTTACGTGCACCATAGTTGATAACTTTCATTTGAGGAAGTGCCATAAGGCACCTGCCTTCAAAGTTCTAGGGTAAGGACCCTCCCCTCTGTGTGGGCAGTAGTGCTTGTCTTGCTTTGTGGTAGAAGACCATGTCAAGTGTTGACTTATCAGTAAAAGAAGTATTATAGGATGCATTTAAGCTGGATCCCGTACTTGATGAATTACTCACTGATAACCCTGCAGAACGTCGGCACAACTTGACCAGTACCAAATATAGAGCTCTAAAAATTCTGATGAGGCCAAGGAGCAATGAGTAGCAATGATAATTCAGTACCTGATTTAAGTTGAAGCCAAAGATGAACTGAGAGGGAGATTTAGAAATTGATGATCCACAGCAGAAAATTCTGTGGATCTTGTGGCTATTTGCTACATTTCAAGGCATTCGGTACACCGATTTATAGTGGGATGATCATGTTTACTCTATGAGTCTACTGGTTTTATAAGCCCTAGAATCTGTGAGAAGCAGGCAGCTATTAGGGAGATGGTGAAGTTATTCTAAATTGAGAGCTCTGCCATCAGAACGCTGTGGACCATTTAGCAGGGTCTGGGACAAGGCACCAAGGAAAAGTGTGTATCATGACTGGTGTAATCACGCCTTTAACTGGTGGAGTGGACCTAAGCTACAATGTATCAATATATGAGGTAGATCTGCATCTTGCATACCATGCATGTGCTCCTCTATTGGGAAGCAAGGCAGGGTCTAGACATTCATAGGCAAGTTAACCCCATGCATATGGACCCCAAAACGTGATAGGGCAAGGCTAAAATCCAATTAACCCAAACTATTTCAGGACCAGGTACCATACTGTCATATTTCGGTGCCACAATAGCATTCATCTAGCTGCACACTGATAGCTTTGCTGTTTAGACCCCATACATTCTGTACTCCTATTCTTGTGTTGAATTAATGTTCTTTCTCCAGCTATTGTTGTGTCAAAAAATACCCCCTCCCAAATAAATACCCCTAAAAAAAATGACCCCCCCCCCCTCAGAATAGGTTGAAAAAAAAAGACCCCCCTTAGAATAAGTTGAAAAAAAAGACCCCCCTCCGAATACCCCTAAAAATAATGACCCCCCCTGATATGCACACCCCCCCCCCTGGCATAAATAATGAACGCTCCCTAACCTTTATAGTGTAATTCTCTGTCATCGAGTCACAAATATAGTCGGAATTAGCCCAACTTTCAACAGCCACTGTCCTAAAATAATTAGTAGAAGAGTCTAGAAGAAAGGCAACATATTCTATATATATAAATTACTTTTATGATAATAATTGATATATGAACTCTATCTATTACCCCATTTCCCCCCCAGAGCACATGAAAAAAGGTCCCCACAGAAAAAAAAGACAATGTGATTTTTTGTTCGGGAATACATGGCAGTCAAACTATGTCACATCTAATGTGTATGGATGGGCGTGACTTAAACATCTAATGCTTCTAAACAAGGTCACATGCCCAAGGAGGCAGGGACAAAGGCCAATCCAGAATAGACCACATCACAATAAAAGATGAACAGAGCCAACGGAAAACTCACTTTCATTAGCTTCCTTGACATCACCGAAACCTATGACAAAGCCTGGTTTGATCGGATGATGGTCACCATGGGTGCGATGGGTGGGTGTAATCTCAAAGAATGGGAACTAACAGAAACCCCTAACCACGAGCTAAAAGCAGCAATAAAGCCCCACCCAAATGACGTCATATCATGTGCTGGTGCTGTATTCTATTATGGGACTCAATAATAATTACCGCCTCTGGACATGGCGATCATGGGGTGGTAATCTATTTATTCATCCGCTATTAGTATGATGTTTTAGATGACACCATCTAGGCGACGTCCATTCCAGTCCAGACGCCACTATCTACGTCTTCAGTTTCTATATATTAACGAAGTGCTCTTTCAATGCCCAAGGTCATTTGCATCATTATTGCAACAAAGGTGGATATTTGCTCAATTGGCTAAGTCGGCTTGGGATCTTAATCTGGATCAGTTGGCTCCGACCATTTCAATTAGTTGATCAGGTTCCTCACCTGTGTGGCGCGCATATATACGTGCTAGCTCTCTTGGGTGCGTGGACAAACGTTCTGAGCACAATCTTAATCTCAAGTCGATAATTTTGAAAATCCATAACCTTACAGTTCTCACCAAATACCTATGGCTGAGGACTGCATCACTAGGGCTGCTGTTTTTCTGAGTTATATTAAATCTTGAGGGATATTACCATGGTTCCTGCTCCCAGCAGTATAATTCCCAACCTAAGCCATTGTGACAAAATCCACCATGTAATCTATAGATATCGGACCACAATGCCACCAATGAAACCATACTGGTAGATCTTGCAATACCATGCCATCTTTTCAGATGACATGGTCGTTCCTAAACGTCGAATAACCACTAACTCAGTGACTTTAGCGTGGAGCTCTGTCTATATTCTGGCGGGTCATATGAAAAACAAATTCATGCTGTTTCAGTGCTCTAAAATCCTAAATTGTCTTATAGGTGATTCATAAAAACAAGCCTGTGGCCAAGTTGGGTTGGGCCTGTTTTGCTAGACCTGGTCGAGTAACTGGATACCAACTCCTTTTTTTCATTTTTCATTTGGCCATCCTTATCAATCATTGGTGGGGCCCTTGATGGGGGGTCCCCATGTCGCATGTCGGTTTTAAGAAAGGACAATGTCGCATGTCTATGTCGCTTAAAATGCTCATGTCCCATGTCAATTTTAAGAAATGTCCATGTCCCTTGCCACTAAGCCTCAGGTAGCATGTCACTAGGCCTCATGTCGCATGTCGATTTTAAGAAATGCCCATGTCGCCATATCGAATTTAGGGGTCTAGAGCCATATTGGTACTGAACTTAAACAGTACGTTAAACATTGCCATCTATCAGGGCGGACACTAAAGTGGAGATTCTTTATCGATGTACTAAGGTACAGGTAATATGGATACTTAGAAAACCTTTACAATATAGGTCATTTTGGGCGGAGTTATACATCGACTATAACTGGTGGAGGGAAACGTTTAAGGTATCAGTTTGGTGAAGGGCCACTGCTGCCCTTGGGCAGCACCTGAAATAAGCTGCAGCACCACACTCAAAAAGTAAGCTTGTTTCCAGACTCTTCCAAGTGATGGTCATGAAATAAACGAGTCAAAAACTTGTCTTAGTGACAGAGAAGCGGGTCTTCTAGCTGGATATAAAAGACCCACTTGGCATGTGCCAGCCCAAAACCGGGCATTTGCCAGCTCCAGATTCTATTTATGGGATGGCAACCTAAGGTTAGACACATTTTGACTTGTTTATTTTATGATATTAACTTCAACTAGTCTGGAGACAAGTTTACTTTTTCAGTGCAGTGAAAACCCGCTGCAGCATCACTAACAAATTGCTACATCAGTCAAATGTAAACAGTCCAGTCTGAAGCTCCAAGGGTGGAGGGGCGACTATGGGTGCTCCGTTTGCCTGCATCTGATTAGGATGGGGTTAGTGTCAACATTGTGGTTGTTATAGACACCTGATACCATGGTCTGGGCTGACCCAATCTTTCCACATTAGACCATGAGCCACTCGGGGCATATTGAAACTGACCATGCACCCATAAGGGTAAACCCTCTTTGATTTTGAGTACAATTTAAAGTAGTACAATTTAAAATCTCCTCAAATTCTAAATCTTACTTAAATGTATTCCAAACAATGTAGCAGTATAATATTTACAGAATAGGGGTTAATTAAATTACATCAATGGGTAGAAACAGGTCGAATAGAATGGATAGGAAGAATGGAATAGATAGGAAGTTAAGTACATGTATGTTGTTTGTGAATACTGTGACAAATCTTTTTTTGTCTCACACATCGGATGTACTAACTTTAAAGCAAGAGGTTTGCTCACACTGGCGTAATACAAATGGGCATTTTCAATTTAGTAAATGCATGTAGGAGTATATGATTACGGTAAAATCTTGTTAAAAGGAGAACTGGTTTAAGGAACTTCGTTTTATAAATTAGCGTGTATCAACCAATGAGATAATTGCCTGCATTCACTGCAGAGTTCTTGGGATGCATTATGCCCCGCTGTCTTAGATTTGAAAGTGGGAACTTCATTTTTTATAATGCCTAGGACTTCCGAAAAAAACTGTGACCATCTTTTAGAGACCCATACTGGTTGACATACTACTGCATGGTTCCCAAAATATCTCACAGGTGGAATACAGCTCCAAGTGGCTGACTCATGGGCACTTTACGCTATGTGGGGGCGGGGGGTAGGCAAAAATATTACAGGTGTAAATTTGATGTGGTATGTGAACTAAGTATCAATGCTACTTATGGAAACTAGCCACACTGATCCTTGTGAGAATTGACACCTGCTCCGACATATTTTTTGTGTTGATTGCCTGTCAACGTAAATAACTCTTTAATAACCATGGTGTGATTCCCGGGATACCACACTGGTCTAATTGTCTTAGTAATGTGTAATTGTTGACATCAGGTCGCTAAGGAGGTTACAAAGCTTATACACAGGTAATTTTGTACTCACCCAATTGAGAGTTGATTACTTTATCTGTGCGACATAACCTTTTTATCAATTCACCTAAACTAATGTACAAATCACCCCTTTTTATGAGAAACACAAATTTCACTTTTGCTAGACAACGGGGGCAGATTTAGCGGGCAATGACCCTAATTTTGCATGTTTGGGAATGCATGGGGATGTCATTCAGGGCTGGAGAGTGCAAGGAATGGCCTCAGTGTTAACACAGAACAATGCCAACATCAGCAGGTTAGCTATGAATGTAGGCTATGCTCATCTCAATGTCTATAATTTATACTTTGACCATCATCAATAAGATGCCTTGAATGGGCTAAAACAGGTACCCATGTCCACTGATTAGGGCCATAGATATTTCCAAGATTGGGATTCAACAAAAAAAAGACACAAATACATTGATGACATATCTTGTAACATATTTACATGTTGATAGTGGATGACTCAGCCTGACAGAGATTTAAAAGGTTTCATTATGGCCACTGCCATTTTGACCTGTATCTTATCCCATATGCTGTGCTTACAACCCAGACTATAAAATTGTAAATGCTGTCGGCCGGCCAATAGGCTGTTGTTGCCATGCACCCATTGATACTCAGTAAAGTGCAACTATGAAGATGGCTACCATGGTGCTCAGGTTTTTACTTATATCACTGCAGTTGGCATAATGATACCATCTGTAATGATAGAGAGAAATTGATAAAGAAAATCAGCTAATTAAAAGGTACTCTATGAATAACCTTATAAAAATCAAAGATGGCTGCCATGCATCTCCTCAAAATGCATTGCATTCCTTGACCTCAGAATGTATATTTAGCATATGGAATCATGATTCTAAGTTGAGTAGAAGAGGAGATAACTGATTTAGAAATATTCAGTAGCGGCCATCTTTAGATATGGCTGTAACAATGGTTACAGTCTATATCTGCTATGTCCACAAATTTATAATTGCTTTTCATGACCCAGGGAATGTGAATGAAAAGTTTTAGATTTTTTCCAGCAGTGAATCAGGTGCTATTATCACCTTGTATTTTGAGAGTCAAATTATGCACATAATCCTCAGTTTTGCATAGAATTATGCTAATTAGGCTTTGATGAAAATGTATTAAGGGATCCAGATTTGGATTCTCTGGAAAAAAAACTGTGTAAGAAGCAACTCTCAAAAGAAAGTCTCTCATTTGGGTGAGTAACTTATACAAAATGACCTGTCTAATGGGCAGATGAGGAGTGATTGACATGCAAAGAGATTGGGAGAGGGGTGGATAGGTAGGGGAGGGATAGGCAGGCACAGCTTGGCAAGTGAACAGGTAAGAGGAGGGATAGGCAGGCAGAGAGGTTGGAAGGTGGATAGGTAGGGGAGAGATAGGCAATCAGAGATTATGATAGGAAGCAGGAGGGTGCAGTAGGCATCATGGTATTTGATTGGCTGCAGGCCTATACGCAGGTCTACACCTCCTCCAGTGGCTATTTCTTGTTGTAGTCCGGTGGATGGCCAGCTGGTGGGTGGCAAGTTAAATCCATCTTCTGAGAGGAGGCTCCAGGGGAGCTTGGGACTAGAGTGTAAAATAACTTCTCCAATATTCATTTTATACACTCCATTGCATGGAGCCAGTGGTAAAGTCAAATTCACGTTTTCAGGGCCTGCGATTAAGGCAAAGAGCAAATAGTACTCCTTGCTCTTTGGTTTAAAGGTTATTACCAGAAAAACAGAATCTATAGAAATGTGACTTTTAGTGTTTTGAAATAGGGAGGCAGGAAAGGTTAAACACACACAGTGACTACAATGCCTAACATATGAGAGACCCAAGCTGCCCCCCTTCACCATTCAGGGAGGTCAGGAATCGGTTGATGTCAGAATAGTATAAACGACCCAGGCAGATACCAGAGTTCAGCTTGGGATCGGGACATACAACCAATATGCAAAAGTTGGTGTTTCACAAGCCGCATTAGCATCTACAATTGTATCCATTGCATAATGTCGAATTTCACATTTAGACCCCTATGAAATATACATTTTTTTAACTATTTGCCAAATGTCAAGTACCTTCAACATTATTGATAGACGAGAAGCACTTTTTTTAACTGCTAGTTTTGATAAAAACAACATGTCATGTTTTCTAAATACCGTTTGAATGGAAAGACCCGTTGACTTAGTTGTTATCAAACGTTATTTCAAATAGTCCTTCAATACGTAAAAATGACCTAGGGCATTATTTGACTTTTCAAATAGTCCTTCTGTTGCTTGGCGTCCATATTCGGAATGTAAATGGACGCATTCTACTAATGTGCCCTTACAGCCTGGCCCGTATTTCCCGGCAGCCTGTTAATGCAGGCTGCCCATCCTGGTATAGCAGGCTTGATTTCAGGCTTTCACATCTTCTCCCAGCAGATACCTGCAGCTGCTATACACTGCTCTATATGAGCCAAACCATACAAATTGCAGATTTATATAGGTAGGGACTCTGAAATACGCAGTGCACTGACCTCAACGTTCAGCCAAGGGTAGCACACTAAGATTGACTTTGTCTTGAGCAGTCCCACTGAGATGACCCTCTGGGGTTATCTGATTGTTCAGCAGCATGGGGGAAAGCCCTTGAAGAGTACTTAATAGTGTGTACTTCATAGAGTGCATTTAACATAGGTTAATAACCAAGCAGATATATCATTGATATATTAGCCAGCCCATTCTACTCATGATAGGGGGGTGATTAAATATGTTCTGGAGAGGTGATAGCGAGACAAATCACATGGCATGATAGCATGTATAGGATACAAGGTATTTAGAGCTATATGACTATGTCCTGGTACCTCATTTTAAAGATCAAGAAACCGATTTTAAGCCCCTGCCATTTCCCCTTGAGTGTTTTAGCGCACCCGTGCTTATATATTTCGTCTCATGGCTTACCCTGCTTTTAAGAACTTGGAATCATTTTGAGATATACATCATATGGAAATCGGATTTGAAAACCTTCCACCGAATAAAGAGAAGTCCATGTATTTAATGCCCAACTCAATAATGTTACTCTGCTATTCACTGCCAATGGTAAGTAACTCGGTAAGTAACCTATTTTGATCTAATTTTGCGTATTGAAAATGATGAACACAAGCGGTACCTTTCCACTAGTATTGTGCACGTGTATTTTCATTATTGAATAAATGTAGTGCCCAACTTTCCAGTCCCCACCCATGCCATACATGTGTAATACGCATACACTGATACAGCTATACACATGACACACATGTTCACAGCCCGTGACCATGGCAACCACACCTATATACCCTGCTGCACGACCAGAATACAGTAACCCCACCCTGCGCACCCATCTACACAGCACAAGACAATGCAACTCCTCCACACAGCTATATATAATTGAAGTAGCAAGACACTTTACCTCACTGGAAACACCACGTGCGGCAGAGGAAGTTAGTTCCTTTGGTAAAGTGACACAGCCCCAACCTGCTTCCGAGCCTTGCCGCTTGCTCTTCTACTCCCACTCTGTAGCCTCTCTTATCCACACTAGAGCTCTCCCTTATGGGAGTCTTGTTTCCCTGACTTCCGCTTAAGATAAACGGTCACGTGACCTCATGGGGACATGATCGCGGTCGACACGCTCTGAATTCTTGAAGGTCACATGGGGTGTGACCTCGGCAGGCTAGGTGTAGCACAGTTACTGGGAGCTATATTGAATTACAATTATATCCCCCCTCAGGCAATTGAACAAGATAAGGTTTTACATGGTGAATTGTCTTTCTCCCAGCGTTGGGGGTATATATGCACAGAGACAAGAAATAGAGTCAAAGTCACCTAAGAGAGTCACATAACTCCAATATGAAACACAGAAAAGGTATAGTAATTCTCGAGTCAACCAGGACTCCCTTTTGACTCTGTTTTCATGTCCCCTTTCGATTTCAAGAAATGGCCATTAATTTTGACACCATCCACCATTGGAGTTGATTGCCAGAATGAAAACAACTCGAGCTTCCCCCCATTTAAACCGACTAGTTCTATGCCTACCTTAGTTACTGAAGTGTCACCTGTAATGGAACATAGTACCCTTAAGCTGCTTTCAATATCCTACGATGTCCCGCAAGGATCTATCTTTGGCCCCCTCTGACTCATTTGCTATGTAAATGGCCTTCCAGACATCATAGAAAATTGTAATATAATTGAAGGCAAACTAAATATAGTTGTAGGCAAACCCAATCATTATAACACTAGAGTTTATAATTGGTTCTACAAATGTAGTCTTTCCACAAGCAAGACTAAACTAGAACTATTAAATCCCCAGCTAACATTTCTATTCAACCAAAAATGTGTAATGGGCAACACTGTTCTTGCTCACTGTTTAAGCTGATGATAATATAACCCTAAAAGGCACCATTAGCAAGAATGTAAGTAGTGCCTCTCAATTCACTTTTAAATCTTTTTTCTTCGTGAGCCGACTGGGCCACCGTGGAACATGACACCAATCAGACGGTGCAAGGAGAGACAATGTGCATGAAGGAGCTTCTATTATCAGAACTCCTACCTGTAGTGGATGTATGTCTTGGTCAGACAGGTGGTAATGCTACCTGTCAGACAGGTAAAGTTCTTCAAGGTCCAGAAACCAATTAGATTGCCCTGTTTCTGTGATGACGGCCAATGATGGCCTGATGACAGGCAATGGCGATATTGGGTTCAATTAATTTGTAAAACGTAAAAAAATTTAAACGTGTATTCCTATATGCAAATGAGTTAGAAGCCATGATGCGGAGTTCAAATATCAATAGTGTGTTATACCTATAATATTAGAAAAATCGTTTACAAAATTCAAAGGGGTAGGGGGAGGCTGGACCAGCCCCTAACTGGGAGAGGCAATGAGTGACAAAGTCGGCAATACACACACCAATCCCTCTCTGTCAGAGTTCATTTTTGGGTGTTTTCGGATGACATTTTTTCACTTTTTCCAATGACGCCCAATGGCGTAGCAATGACTCAGCAATGATGGACTGATGATGATATAATTTACAAACCACAGTTCATTTTGAGTGTTTAAGATGACTTTTATTTTTTCTAGTTTTCCAATGATGATTGATGACGGCTGATGATTCAGCAATGGTGGACCAGTGATGGACGATGATAGTATGATGAATCAAAAAAGAATCTTCTTTCTTTTTAGAAAATGTTCAAACCAAAATACTTTTTGGGTATTTTTGATGACCTGATGGTATGATGATGCAAAAAAAACCAGTTTGAGCATTTTTCACAAAGATTTGAAACCACAATTTATTTTTCAAAAGATTTCAAACCAGCAATGACAACACCAAAATATAGCCGTCTTAAAGGACGGGTTTTACGGTAATTAGGAAAATAAATGTTAACAAATCTTCCTCTTTAAAGCATATGAAGACTTATGTATTAAAGATAGTATGTCACCTCGAATAAACCGAATTCTCCTATACAAAGGGTTGATTCAGGTAAAGTGGGACATCAGGTAGAGTGGAACAATTAACATTGAGGCTGTTTTTAAAAGGTCAGTTTCCCTCCTGCGTGTAAAATGTTTGACCCCTCTTTACTGTACCTATCTCACCAAAGTTAAGAGATGATTATACCTTCTAAATTTCAACATGATATGGTTAGACATCTTTTGCCGCTACAATTTCGGAAGTACATAAGAAATAGTACAATTATTTGTTAGTCGTGGTACTAAGATTGATAACATGATATTTCCAAAACATTTCGACCCCTTGATGGGGGGAGTGTAAAAAATTTGGACCCTTCTTGGGGGGGAGGGGGTCAAAAATATATAACCTGTTTTAAGCCAAAAAGCATGCGTGTTATGTTGCTTCAAAGGGCCCGCACGCTGCCGTTTTTTTTCGATAAAGGGAGGGGGGGTTATAACACTGCACGAAAACTCCTGTTTAGGTATATTAAAGGTTTACTTAAACAACCAGGAAATGTCATGGCAATGTCATATGACATTTCCGGTAAATGTAGGCTCACCCTAAATTTAATTTAAGATGACCTTACATTTGCTGGGAATGTCATATGACATTTCTGGTATATTTAACATGACTTTAAATTCACCGGAATTGTCACCCAGGTAACAAGAAACGTTAACTAAACCTTAACCAACGTTCACTGCGTTACGTTACGTTATCATACATTGTTTTGGCGGCCTCTGGAGGGGTACAACCCATGATACAAACCAGGGGAGTCAGGGGACTCTAGTCCCGTTTTTGATGACATTTAAGTATTAAAATATTTCCGAGCATATAATCATATTTAAGTTTTTAAAAAGATTTAGTAATATTTAATGACATTTGGGTGAGTTTAAAGAAAATGACATTTCCCTCTGAAATATTATTACAAGTGCTTAAATGTCAATTTTTGGTAACCAGCACCCAGGCCTTGACATTAGGTTTAATGACATTTAACCCTTTCGTGCCCAGAACTATTGTTGAAAGTCAGTTACTTTACATCATCATTGGTAAATTGGGTAACCAATGAATTTTTTGTTCTGAGATATGCTTTATATTACATTTATTGAAAGCTATTGAAGTGCCCCTTTCAATACTATTTAAAACAAAATGCTATTTTGGGTTGCCATGACAACCAGAAACATTCTTTTCACTGATATCAAGTAATATTGCCATCCAAGGGCCAGATTTTGCTCTTTTAGATGGTAATATCCTACATTGGCTTAGAAAACGTTCCTTTTGGGGTTCTAAATGAAGGCATATCTATTAGAAATAGAAAGATATCAACATTGTAATTGGAATCTTTATAGAAAACCTTAAAAAAATGTTTTTAATAATTTTTTAATCAATATTTTCATTTTTTTATCAATATTTCTTTAATTAATCTACTGTACTATTGCTAGAGCGCGCACTTTTAGTGCTTTTAAGGCAGTTTTAAACTCATAATATTTTCCATAATAGGATATCTGGTATCGTTAGAAAGCCTATGTAATTGTGCTTAATTCAGTCCTAAAATGACCCCAATCAGAGCCCTATGGCACTCAGGGTGCTCTGCTGAACATATATAGGTGTAAAAGCGCACACTTTTGGAGTTCTGGGCACGAAAGGGTTAAGTAACTTTTTTCACAGCCTTAGCATTTGGTTAGATTACCTTTATTGACATTTAGGTAAATATTTCAGGACATTTAAGTAGCTTTTTCATGGCCTTGACATTTGGTTTAATCAGCTTTAATGGCATTTTGGTAAATATTTCAGACCATTTAGGTCAACTTTATGTTGCTTAAATATACCAAAATAACCACTTTGGGTATACCAAAATATGCTTAAATCTCTAAATTTTGACATTTAAGTTTTCCCAGCGAGGTCGATTAAATGTCATTATAGGTGCTTTTCAATGATATTTAAGCATATAATTATAATTGCCTTTAGGGAAAACTTAAATATGCTTAAACAGGGGTTTTCATGCAGTGTTAAAAAATTCTGACCCCTCGACCGGGGCTCCGCGCGAAAACCCACTACCCCCCTGTTGTTAAAAAATGATCACTCCCTAATTTCGAAATTAAGGGATCATAAATCTGTCTGATATTGCTAAAGAGATAGTAGCAAACCTATATTACAGTGGCCACTGTAGGGGGATCTGGGGGCATTCTCCTAGGAAATTATGAAAGCTCAGTCTTAAACTGGTTCATAGGCATACTGGTGCATTTTATATAGACTTTCTTTCCCCAGAAACATGAGAATACCAGACAAAATACGTCAGTAACACATATAATTTAATTAGTGCACAATTGCCTGGTATCCCGTTGTGATGATCTATGTGTTAGTGCCACTTGACAGTGTTTATGGTGCACCCACGCAACCAACTCTGACGTCTGGTACCAAGACAAGTTCAAGTAGGTACAGCAATCACGGGTCCCACTCCCCGTTCTGTATATGTCACAATGCTATACAACCAAAATCAAAAAACGAAATATTTCTCAGCCATTACACCCCTTACAGTATTAACTGTCATATCAGTAGAAGGGGAAGAACATACCCTTTGATTTCTGATCTGCCTGTATCTGTGCAGATGATAATCAGAATTTAATTGGTGACATGTATGCAACTGTGGTGCCAACAAGTATAGATTGGAACAGTTTCTATGGGGCAGGCACTGCAGCTACCTGAACGGAAAAGGAGTTTATCTAATGACATTTGATAGATGATATCTCTAGTACACATATTCCACTGACTGCAGAGATTTGATAGAAATCTTATTCTAATTAATATGATAGTATTTACTGTCTAATACTAGACAGTAATATATCGATTTCTCCAAGCATTTATGCATTAAAATAGCATCTAAAAATCCATAAAACCGCCACCTCTAGATAAAATAGAGGTTACTGAATAACATTATTTTGATTTGGTTTAAAAATATGCTGGCGAAAGTTGTCGACAGGCCTTTTCCTGTGACATGGGAATAGACCCAATGATAGGGGATTAACATGCATATTTATAGACTATGCAAAGGAAATTCATGGAATACTTTTATGTATACCTTTTGTAAGGTAAAATACGCTGTGGATAAAACTTTTACTATCATTTTGGGTACCCTCTCTTCCTGTCATACTAATACCTGGCTCACTCAGGTAGCCCGCTGCACACTGCCCAGACGTGAGTACCTGCTGTGCTGGCCGGGACCAGGCCGGCTAGCAATTGACAGGTCGATTGTGTCTAGTTTTATTTTTCAAAAAATCATAGAAAAGAAAATCAGACATAGGTCTGTATAGATTGCAGACCCATATTCCTCTCTCCAAACCTAGATACACCTCAGTATCCTGTCACATTTAATTCTTGTGCTCAAGACTACCTTAAATATTCCTATTTTGGGGGAGTTGAGTGATAGCTAGCGGGTTTAGATGGACAGTGGAGGGATATGCAGAGGAAGCACTGGGTAAGGTGGATATAGGCAGGACAAAGGATAGAAGGGTATGCTGGGCAGGTATACAGTCTTGCCCCCCCCCCCTAGATTCTTAGACTAGAAAATCTCCTAAACGTAGCCCTGCCTGGGCCCCCTCTGCACATAGCAGACCAATTGAAACTAGACAATTGCAGAAAGATAGCCCTAAATGCCCCACCCTTCATACCATTGGCACATTATCACTTGAATTTCTCCTAAAGTTATCCCTAAATGGCCCCCCGGCAGCAAATTCTAGTGACATTGAAGCAGAAATTATTCTAATGGTAGCCCAAATGGGCCCCTTGTACACCATGCAGGCACAATAAAGCAGAAGTATATTGTAAAGGTATATCTCTGCCCCTCCCCCCCCCCCTTCCACCACCCCATACACCTGGAGTCAGGCGCATACCATTCGAGGACTCATGGACAAGGTGCACGTACAGAATTCGGTGACTTTGCACTAACCCGTCCTCAGGGTAGGCATGTACTCGAATGTGATTCGGACACAATGCAGTGCTGCGTGTTCACTGCTTCACTAGGCTGGGGTAGGCCTAAAAGTAGGTTGTAGGCCGGGGGTAGGCCTAAAAGTAGGCTGTAGGCCTAAACCATTCACTACTTCACTAGGCTGGGGTAGGCCTATAAACCGATTTTGAGCCCTGCCGGTGGGGGGGGGGAGGCATGGCCCTAGACCCTTAAATTTGACATGGCGACATGGACCTGTTTTGGTCCTAGTGACATGGGACATGAGGAGAAAATAGATAGTGACATGGGACATGGGGAATTTCTTAAGATCGATATGGTGACATGAGCATTTCTCAAGATCGACACGCCCCTTTTAAAAATCGATGGACACAGAAAAATAGAGAAGAATGTATTAAAGTGGCGTTCTCACCGAGCATTTCCCACTCACAATTCTAGTGCTGTTCTAGTCTGCTATATGTAAAGTGTGAGTGGTGCCCCCTTAAACTAAAATTGAAATGGCGGCACGACGGCCTAGCTAAAACTCGACAAGGCGACACAGGGAGAATTCTGGCTACCCATTTATAGTCACCAAAATATTCTTCATACCAGCACTCAAGTATAGGGGGTGCAGAGGGGTCCCCCCTTTAGGTCGGAAAGTCGCCGAAATTAAGGGGTCCAGGTCACAAAGTCGCTTTTTTGGACCCCCTTAAGGACTGTCAATTTTATCTAAAAGTCGCCAGGTCACTTTTATTATTGCATTAGGTCGAAATTAAGTCGCCTCCAAAACGGCCCAGGTCGCCAGGTCGCTTTTGACCCCTCTGGAGCCACAGTATAGGCGTCTAGCTGGATGCATTATCAACCAATGAGAAAATTCCCTGGCCTTCACTGCGCAATTTTTAGGGTGCATTATGTAACAGCAGGTACCCATGTGACCGCTGTTATTAGTGCTTGTCTCGCCAGTTACCAGATCAAGCAATGGATGCGCCCACAGGGCGACCAGCCTGACCCCTATAGAGAGCACGGCGTGGTTACACTGGCAGCACAGGCTGTAACTGAGTCCTGTCGCCATTGTATTGTGTATGTATAGTATATATGTAAAGGTCTGACACTCCTAGTCCCTGGTCATCTATACACTTGAGGCGGCAGCACTGTACATGAGATTGTAGGCAGACCGTGGCACCATCTGAAGTACAGAGATTTGTAGTTCCTAGATTTCTACTAGATGGTGCCACTGTCTACCTACAATCCCATGTACAGTGCTGCCGCCTCAAGTGGATAGATGACCGGAGACTAGGAGTGTCAGACCTTTACATATATACTATACATACACAATACAATGGCGACAGGACTCAGTTACAGCCTGTGACTGGCAGGGTCTGTGCCCATTTCTGGGAGAATGTCCCGAGACCACAAGCTGGACACAGCTTCCACACCGTAGCGATGCCCATAGATGCCTCCACCGCCGCACAGGGGCCGACAGCAGGTCACGTGGTGTATGACGTAACTTTGGTCAAGCACTGACGTGTTAGGGGCTGCCACTTATGGCAGCATCCACTCAAGTTTAGATGTGGACTCTTTCAGGGTGAGACAGCGGGGGCTAGATTGTAGGATGGAGGGGGAGGGGTAGAAGTAGAACTTGTAGGCTACTACTACCATAGAATATGCCAGAAAGAACTTGATATGTAGCACCCCGCATATCCGTGCATCCATGTTGATATATCGCTCACTTTCCATAGAATAAAAAATAAAATAAAAATGATGATGAAATAAGTGGAACAGTCCAACAGGGTGGATCTGTATGTTGTCTAATACATGTGTTATTTTGGGGACGCTACCCCTCACTATACAGGTGTGATAGCATCCTGGGGATATCATGTAATGTAATTAAAGCACCCTGTTCTCACACTTTTAGGTGTTAGAACAGGTGCACAAAATAACCAGTATGGTAAAATATACTAATGTATTTCAATGGGTGGGTGATATAACACAATGATATATGCCCTGACACTGAGAAACACACAACAGTGACTATGAACCAGTAATACATTGTAAACCCCTATAATCAAGAATACTAATATAATTTAATTTTTCGAAAAATTAAATATGTTGACAATAGGACCGATTTTCTAAATATGTACAAGAATGTCATAGCCTACATCGTTTTTTACTGCCCCTCTACAATACCAAAAAAGTGTAAAAATGGGGAAAAAAGTTCCAAATTTTTGTAGACCTAAACTTGACCCCAAAAAGTGCAGAAGTGCGAATCGGGCCGTTTCCCTGTTTTGCCAAGCATTTTGACATGGTACTCAGCAAAAGGAATTTTAACCACATAATCATACCCCTCATAGGTGACACCCTATACTTTAATCTCATGGAAGGATGAAATATATTGCCCACAATAGGGGGAGTGTACTGATGAGGAGAACCTATCTGTATACGTAGTTACTGCACTGTGTGGGCTTAAATGTCTGAGAGTCTCTTGGCTATACACGTGTTACCTTTGTCAATTTCCGTTCTAGATGACAAGGAAATGAGTAAATCTCATGTATTTGCCTGATAGTTAACACACTTCCCTACATGTGTGGCCTACCTACTTTTTTTTCTATTTTTATCATTTATAAGTGTACTTGTGAATAGAACAAATCCCCTCAAATTCACACGAAAAAACAATTTAATCAACTAGTAGGATAGCACTTCCTGACCTTAATCATTAGCTTTAATAAAGTTATTATACTTGTTAGATTGTATTTTTAGTCGTTATCGGAAATTAGAATATAGGTGCATACCACATTTCTGTAGTGCAATTGGACTGATTCAATGCTTACTGCAGTGGTGATCAAATGTAAGAAATGCCCCATGTCCCATGTCACTATCTATTTTTCCCTCATATCCCATGTCACTAAGGCCCAAAAAGGCCGATGCCGCCGTGTCGAATTTAAGAGTCTGGGGCCATTATAGAGGGGTTATAGAATTATGTAAGATGTGGATTTCATGTAGGGGGTAAATAAACACCCTACCTTATTCATACCAGACTAAACAAATGAGATTAAAGAAAAGGAAGTCGAATATTTTCACATTTTTATAACTCCCCACATTGGCATATAGGAGAGCTTCTATGAGTATCTGTGCATGATGATAACCTAGTCCCCCCCCCCCCCCCCCATAATATCGGTACCCACTACATCCCTGCCCACCACCTCGGTCCTCCCTCTGCATACCCAGTTCCCTGCAGGGCCAGCTAACATGGGCCGTGCATGGTCAGGGGATGGTACACACTGTAAAGGACACAGCCACATTTAGGTAAATGGAGCACAACAGAGAGGGGGAGTAAGGGGTGACCTGGAAAGGAATCAGTTGGAGTGACAATAAAAAATATTTCGTAGATATAAAGAGAGCAGCAGAGAGAGCAGGAGAGAGAGAGAGAGAGAGAGAGAGAGAGAGAGAGAGAGAGAGAGAGAGAGAGGGAGAGAGAGAGAGAGAGAGAGCAGGAGAGAGAGAGAGAGAGAGAGAGAGAGAGAGAGAGAGACTGCAAATGGAAAAGAAGAGATACTATCTCAGATAGATGAAGAACAGGGGTGATTGGGAGATTGGTAAAATCATTTTATGCATAAATAACAAGTTAGAAATACAGGAGCAATGTGAATCTGCATAAATGGCCAAGGATGCAGGAAGCTATGGAGATGCGAGGTTATCTACTTACAACTGAAGAGGCATATAGTTGGTAAAGATAGCAGTGAGAAAGATGGCTGTCGGTAATGATAAACTGGGGACGAGGAGGTGGAATGGCCTGAGGATGAGGTGGAGGATGTGTTTGTGGAGAGGAGTACACAGCTTATGGAGAGGGTGTTGGAGTATTTGGACCCACACAGTGTGTTGGCAGCAGATAGGGCACAGCCTTCCACCTCCCCACTTCCCCATTCACCACATCTCATGAGGCATGCTGAGCCGTATTCACATAGACCATTTCAGACGGCAAATCAGTCAAATCGGCCAGTTTTCACACTGGTGGCTCGGCTCCATGCTGCTTTTGAGACCTAAGACTGGCGGCCTTTTGTGTGAACACGGCCTTGTCAGGGCTAAGCCCCACCCCTACACTGTCAGCCCACACCAGAGTGGTGCCGGGTCCTGTGGTAGCTCACCCAAGCTATATGAACAGCTGATGAGTTCTAAACCGATTTACTTCTCAGTCACCCATACAGCAAAGTACACAACCTTTGTTGTATGCTTTCCAGTTGTAACTCTATACATGTAATTGTCTTTGAAATGTTAGATGGCTGGCGGTAAGAAGAAGGTTACAAAGCTAACAAGGCAGTGCTGGAGGCAAAGCATTGAAGTCAAGCATTGGCAAACGTAGACGTATTAATTCCATTATTGGATAATTTACAGCAAACTAGAAAAGTGATATTTATTGGAAGTTACTTTTATTTGGGGTTTAAAGGTACATAGATCATTTAGGTTTATCTATGAATCTCCATCAAATAATGAACCTTTCTTTACTTTTCTAATATAAGTTTATGATATGATTAATTGTCCTTGGTTGCTTTGTAAATACAAGTAATGGTCAAAAGAGTTTGGCAAAGAGGGGACCAGAATTCTAAAAGATGAACCATGACAACCAGAGAGACCAGACTTCATTGTTGTCTTTATTATTCATTCGTATTCAATTCATTTTGAAATTAGTCTAATCAAATGTGCTAATATTGTACTCTTACACCCATCAGGTCTATTGCCTATTAGACTGATTTGAGGCAAAAAAAAAACAATGTTATAAAAAAAGTCAAAGTTATAAAATACTATGCATCATGTTCTACATATAAGATATTTGGCTGTGCCTTCCATTATTCATATAACATTTTCATAAACATATTTGTTAACAACATAATCTACCTGATCTTATAGCGTCAGCTTGCATCAGCAGACAGCGTATTTCTATATCATTTCCAGGACATTGACTCCCATGGACCTGATACAAATTCCCCTACCTGCGCTTGGCGTCCTTCATTATTCTGCTTACAAGATTCCAGATTAATCTGCAATGTGCATATCATATCAAAGCAATTGAGGCATCTATTCATGTAGTATTGTGACTCCGCGTGGGTGTTTGCCGATACCTGTGTCATATCACTTATCATAACGAGTCGGTAACCCCGGCCCATGCCATAAAAGTGCCTATATGTGGGTCCTCCGACTTTTGAGCGTGTCACTGCGTCACTTTTTAGGGAAGACAGTGTGTCACTGCGTCACTTCTTACATATATAGGAACTCATAGAAAAATCTCTGTAGGTCAATTTTTATCCCTAATTTCCTGTGATTGTCGATTTTTAAAAGGGCTGAAAAAGACGGTGTCGAATTATACCCATGTAGGGGCACATAAAATCTCTTGTAAATATCATGATATGAATTTAACTATTTGATTCCCGTGCGTCATTGTATATCTAATGTGCTTACCTGGAAATATGTATTCTGGTGTTAAAAAGCCTGGACTAATTACTTGGAACACTATAGCACGAATTCAGCGAATTGAATGCAAGTAAAGTTACAGTATTATAACAAATGGGTTAATGAATTAGTCATTGTTACTGCCTATATTGCTCATTCCTGTCGATGTGTTGAATAAAACTGTAAAGTCGAACACGCGGACAACTGAAAGTCTGACAAAAGCCGTTTATCAAACCTTCCCCACTCCAAATATGATCCCTTTACATAAACATCAGCATTGTATAAAACTTCCTTGGGGCTGTGGTTATATCCTACTGCTTTCAATGAGTCTTTCTTTCACTTCATAATCCATCTATTACCTGACATGGGGCCAGTCAGTGCTATTTGGGCATCATTTGATATGGAAGCTACAAAGTTTATAATATCCCTTTGTCATTGAGATAATGATAATGATAAAGACTGACCTTTCTGAAAGCATAATTATGAAGACAAGCAACAACATAAGTGATTGGCCGATTTTTAAAAGGTATAGGAGAGGTAAAGATAAAACGGGAATGATCAACAAGTTTTTGTGTAAATAAGTTTTGGGATGAACCTCACCCATTTTACCATTTATCTACCTCTTTACTGCCTTTTGTATATTTGGCTACTGTAAAACCTCACGTAGAAGCCGCAGCTAGTACGCAAGTCAGATCGGCAGTGCGGCTTATAGGATCGCCCCAAAGTCAGGGTGCAGCTTATACGCGAGTTTTTCTGAATTTCAATTAAAAAAATCAACATACAATGTCTTTAACATGACCATCATGGTGGCCTATGGTGGAGCAAGGTGGGGGAGGGGGGATTAGTCGGGGGGTGGGGGTTAGTGCTACCGGCGGGGGGGGCTTCAAGGTGTATGGTTTTTGTGAGAATGCTAGCAGGGATTAGCGGTGGACTGCATCGTCTTAGTGCTGAAGTGCGAGTGGGCTGCATTGTCTTAGGGCTGAGGTGCGACCATGAGAGATGACGCCTTGACACTGTATGGTGCACGATGGACACCCTCCCCCCCCCACATACCTAGTCTGTAACACCTCCGGGCGTGATAAAGCTGACAAAATGTGACACTGTAGGGGGACACATGGAGGCCTCACGGGGCCTCACGGGCCGCCAGGAGGCCACACAGGGCCGCCAGGAGGACTCTGACTCCATGTGTGGGTTACAGACTACAGGCCAAAGTATGGGGTGCGGCTTATACGCAAGCTTTTTCCAGGACCATTCAGAAGGCTTCTGCGGCTTATAGAATCAGTCCAAACTCGGGGTGCGGCTCATATGCGAGTTAGGCTTATACGCGAGGTTTTACGGTACTAATCAACCCAACTTCTTCCTGCTGTGGTTTCGACTACTAATCAGTTCAATATGCATGCTGTGTTAGTGCCCCTGTTAGAACAAGGTGTGTACTGACACTGAGAGGCTGTCAACAGAGACTCAGGTGGGTGTCCCTTGGCCGTAGACACCGCTATATTGAACTGTCAACTAGCCAGCCCACTGGACAGGCCAACAAATGAGTTTGTCACCCCCACTTCAAGCACAGGTCAGGTAAGGTCTACCCATAGCTGGGTTGACAAGTCATGTTCTATAATCACAATTCAAACCAGACTCAGAGATGTTGTGTTAGCTGTTAGATATTATGTCAACCACAGGAAGCCTTAAATTTATTAAACTAAAACATCACCCCCCCCCCCAGCAATGAATAAGAATTTAACTATGATCCATGTAATAACACAAAAGTTTCATCGTTTGGTAAATAGGTTGAAATAGGATTGAAAATTTTGAGACATACTTTTTCCAGTATTAAATGGTCTAAGGTGACCATGGCCAGTGCCAATTTCTTCACTTTAGAAAAAGCGACCAACAACAGCACCATCTTGACCTGCTGACTGACACAGTAACCTTGTGAATGACCTTCAGGAAGTCAGTCGTGTTACAGTGGTGGCCCCAGAGAGACCTGGTCATGAACTGAAAAACGAGCAGCTCCTGAGGGGCTTACACAAGGTACAAAGCAGACCCATCAAAACAGATACATTTGGATACAATATTCTGAATATTTTTTTGCAATGTGGTCCCAGATAACAAGAAATATTTGTTAAACATTGATCAACGTTCACGTTTGGTTGATTGGACTTACGTCTTTTAGTTATATTCTTTCAACATTGCCTTAATGTCTTTGTGGATAACGCGATGTTAAGAATGTTGGTTTAATGTTGGAATAAGGTTGCAAACTATTGTTTTTCAAGTAACTTATATTTACCATTGATCAACTTTTTTTTTGACTTTAACAAGCGTTTGTTTAACCAATTGGTTCAACGTTGAGTCAATGTTTTTCATAACTCCCGTTCATCTCACCAGGTGGCAGTTCAGCATGTAATGAAAAGGTAATATTATAATATAATGTGTCTATTGGGTCGTGCAGTATGGTAAACACCCATTCTG
The DNA here is from genome assembly GCA_947462335.1 of Harmothoe impar. NCBI lineage: Eukaryota > Metazoa > Annelida > Polychaeta > Phyllodocida > Polynoidae > Harmothoe > Harmothoe impar. Next base: position 22,581,631 of record OX381721.1, on the reverse strand, counting down.
TAGCATTGTGAGATACATAAATAAAAAATGTCTTAGAAAATAAACTTTAAAAAAGTACATCTTATAGAGTAGTATATGTACCGTAAAACCTCGCGTATAAGCCGCGGCTAGTACGCGAGTCAGATCGGCGATGCAGCTTATAGCATCGGCCCATGGTCAGGGTTCCCCATCCACTGCCAACAAACTGTATGGGTCCAATCGCTAAAATATCCACTCTGCAGAATGTGTACTCCCGTCCATAAACACATCCTCTATCAAATCCTGACCTCATCATTCTAGTCTGTAGGTTATCATTTACTCACGAGTCATTCTAACTACAGCTCTACACTCTCTCTTGCTCTGTCTCCCTGTCTTTCTTTCTGTCACTTGACTGTAGGGCCCTTGTGCAGCATCCTTTAATCATGTATGTCCCATATTAGGCAGCTTTGTAGGGACCTGGGGCCCACAGGGAGGAGTCTTTATACTAAACATGTTCGCATGCTCATACCACATAACAGAAGTGGCATGGTCCGATTTTGTCCATATTTAAAATTCTACTTAAATGTATTCAAAATGTCATTATAATACCATATTAGGAAGAAATGGCACAATGAAATATCGTTGATGGGCAATAAAAGGCAATAAAGAGTGTCCCATGAACACAGGTATAGCCCTTTACAGTGTATTTTTCAATGGGTGGAATTATAGCGTGCACTCCAAAAGTTTTAAATTGAGCATAAAACTCATAATTAGCTTAAATCTGAGCTGAATTCTGGGAAATGATGTTCAAAAAAGTGGGTAGGACATGAAGTATAGCCATATTGAACATTCTGATTCATTTTTAGCAAAATTAATTTTTCAGCCCTAATAATCAGACTTTGCCACTTTAACTCAAAATTAGTACACTATTCCTGTTTTAAGGGCATCTTTGAGCTCTAAATTAAGAAGCCAACATCATAAAAAAAGCTTTGCTTGTGATTATCTTCAGCCATAGTAGGGGGATAGTTGCTCATCAAAGTGAATACTTGTTGGGGTGTTTGGTAACCAGGAAACAGAAGGTATTAACCTCACATAATCTAGGCCAGTTCTGATATTGTAACTGAGCCAATATTGTCAATCATGAATATGTACATTGGTCGTCATGTCAGAAAGCTAATACATTGTATATACAGAGTGGTTATATCTGAACATAGATCTATATTCATGTTTGTCAAGTTACTGTGATGTGAACATTATCTGAAGGGTTACCTACTCTGGAATTACAAAAAAAATCATCTTGATACAAATATTCATCAGAAATGCTTCACATGGTTAAGCCATTTAGATAAACAGGATCACACCTGCGAGGATAGACTGATTAAACATGAAGTAAACTGGAGTGTGGCCAGTGATTGATTTCAACATTATAAGTGTTCTAGAGGGTGTCAGCAATGACGTGGGTAGTGTTTGGAAGTTTCCAATCAGTAGAGATATTTCTAGGTTTATCGGTTTATGCACTTTACTTGCCAACGATTGATGTACTATTTAGGAAAACATGTGATACAATTTCCTTGATTTACACAAGGAAATTGAAAAAATCAGCCCCAGGAGGTTTTATCTTTTTGCATGTATCGCTCGCCAGTTTGTCCCCATGGTGACCTGCAGCCACTCAGATATCAATGGACTCATAAATGATATATACTAATTGTAATAATACTAGCATATAGTCTAAACATAGTTCTCTGTATGTTTTCACTATGAATATCCACATACATAGTTTGAGCACATCTAGGTTAATCATATTTGGATGTATAATTTTATCATGCAAACTTGATGTCAATTTTGGAAGGAGTATTAAATGTGGTAGAAGATAAGAGTTGCTGTACTCCGCTTTTATCACAATGTCTCTGGAGTTTCTCATCACTAAAGCTATCTAATGCTGTCTGATAAATATATTAAGAATTACCATTCTATTTATATACACACTACTGGTATTCATGATCAGTCCATGAATAGCTGGAGAATCCCATATGGGTGAGACCATCCATAAATGTACAATTGTGGTTCCAAAAGCAAAAATCAAGAAACTTAACATTAAAGTATACAACTTTATAATATTTAAAGCCTCATATCTTGGCAATATGAAAACCCCTGGCGGATTGACTAACTCCCAGGGGGTCAGTTTTTATTCATTATCAACCAAAGGCTACTTATATTATGTAACGTCCGTCAGATCTATTTTCCTAACATAAAAAATATGATTAAAAACTGCCACAGTCATTCCAAATTGCATTGGCAGGTGTTTTCTTTTCACAGTTTAGCCATAGTCATGTGGCAGACCTTTTGATAGAAGTGTGTTTGACCCAATAGCACCCTGTTATCTGCTACTGCCCACCCCTACCCCCTGTGATCCCCTCTCCCCTCCCTCTGGGCGCCCAGTTCCCATAAGACCTGCCTAACATAGGCCATGCATGATCAGAGGATGGTACACATGAACCCAGCAAGACTGACAAGTCTGACATTGATGAGATACCTGGAAATTCACACACTGCAAAGATGAAGAAGAGAAGAGGATATTCAACTGAGGAAGAGTATGTTAGAGAGAAAGAGACAGAGATAGATAGAAAGAGACAAACAAAGAGAGACAGAGACATACAGTGAGACAGGATCTGAGATGTGACTAGCCTTACTTAGAATGACCTGTGAGAAATGACAAACTGCCGACTAGAGGGACTAGGTCAGGTCAGGATAAGATAGATGATGGGTTTGTGGACCGGAGTACACAACTTACAAAGAGGCTGTTGGAGTGTTTGGACCCACACAGTTTGTTGGCAGTAGATAAGGGGCAGCCTCCCACCTTCCCCACCTCCCCATTCACTGCTTCTCACCAACCACACTAAGCGGTATACAGATGGTTCATTTCATACACCAAATCAAGCATTTCAAACAGTATGCATCAGCTCCACATTGCTTCTAAGACATAAGACAGGGAGCCTTTTGTGTCAACACAGCCTAGTCAGGGCTAAGCCCCATACCTACACTGTCAGCCCACACAGGGGGGTTACCGGGGCCTGTGGTACCTCACCAAGCTATATGGACAGCTGATGAATTCTAAACCGATTGCTTTCCCGGTCATTCATGCACACATCCATGGTCCTCTGCTTCCTATTGTAAATGTTTATTTCATGATATAGCATGCTGAATGTGAAGGTGTCAGGGTCTTCCTCAGACCTACATGCACGTTCGAGAATCACTGAGAAAACAGGAACAGGAGCACGTTGCTAGTTCAATTATATTTGTTCTAGTCTAGACTACCAATGCATGGTTGGCATTTTAAACAGAAGTATTTAAACTACAGAATGGAGATAAACAACCTCAAACCCCTCAGGACTATCCGTCTTTGAATGGTGTTCACCTGTTTCTTTGCTGCAACATCCGCCTGGATAGTAAAGGTGCTATAGAAGAGGCATATTTTGTCTCACTGATTTACTCTATTTGAATAACCCTTCAACCTCCCAATACACAAATGTTTAAAGTATTATGTGTAGTATCAGGACCTACACATATACGCAAGCATATCAAAGGGATTAAAGAACTTGACCTTCTGTCAGCTGCTTTCTCTGTCATGCCATGAGAAGTGAACATGTGACCTGGGTATAGGCAGCATGTAATAGGATGGATACACAGTCATGACACACGCAGGAGAGGTGGGGATGCATTACGGTGGGGGGGGGGGGTTGTCTGAGGGAAATGTGGAGTAGCTAGAGTCAATAGTATATGTTCCAGCAAGCTAGTGAACCACCACTGGTGCAACATGCTTTTGTTATTTGCCATCGAAGCCTGCAGGCTATCAAATGTGTGTGTGTGTGTGTGTGAGGGGGATCTATCATTAGAACGCTATTATGTTTAAAAATGAACTACTGGTTTGGAAATTGGATTTCATCAAGGGATAATGTGTGCATAGCTAGGCATTGTGTAGTAAAGGGCTACTTCTAATATGCATCTGACCTTCTGGTACTCATCTAGTTCAATTTTACAATGCATGCACCACTGGTCTAATGTCTCAAATCTGCCCCTGTAAATTTCATAGTTGCTATTTGCCTCCACAACACTTAATGTCAAACAATTATTTCTCCTTTTTTAATCATAATAATATGAGGATAAGAAAGAGTTGTTATGAAGAGGATTCAATAAAACACTGCATTTGGAAAAACGATCCAATTAAGTAACTGACCAGCACTCGTTCTGCTTTGTGCCTTGTGTAAGCCCCTCAGGAGCTGCTCGTTTTTCAGTTCATGACCAGGTCTCTCTGGGACCACCACTGTAACACGACTAACTTCCTGAAGGTCATTCACAAGGTTACTGTGTCAGTCAGCAGGTCAAGACAGTGCTGCTGTTGATCATCTTTCCGTAAATGATCTTTCCTGGCCATGGTTAGCTTGGACCATTGAGTGCTGGAAAAATGAACATGGAATTATAGGTAGGGGAGATTAGCTAGTACAGATATGATCATCACTGTAAATATGTTGTGCTGATTTTTGTGCTGTGTTTATATTCTTCACCTAATTTCATCCTCTACATTTTGTAGCCACTCGTCACCCTACTTTATCTCGTTTGCTATATGTATGTGAATGTACACTTTGTGTTTGTGGCATGGATAGAACAAGGTGTGTACTGACACCCCACTCACTGAGAGGCTGTCAACAGAGACTCAGGTGGGTGTCCCTTGGCCCTAGACACCGCTATATTGAACTGTCAACTATCCAGCCCACTGGACAGGCCAACAAATGAGTTTGTCACCCGAGCCTCGAGCACAGGTCAGGTAAAGTACCTATATCCGGGTTGACATATTCTGTTATTACAATACAAACTGCGATCTTGTATAAAGGGATATCCTATTGGCTGTTAGAACATATCAAGTCACAGGAGGCCTTGATTTCCTTAGAATATATGATATCAGACATTTACCCATTCAATGGGTCAGTATCATGATAAACTTGATCTTTCTTGTGCGGGAGAATGTTTCTCAAGGTTACTTTTGTTACCAATTCACTGTTGAAGCTATTTGAACGTATCTTACACAATGTGTGTATGAGGCAAAGTGGATGAAAATAAACTGTTTATTCTATACGAGAAAACATGAAATGTGAGGCACATGTGTTCTGGAACATCTCTGCAATCATCATGCTTCAAGAAGTTTAGATTAAAAAGTAAAGTGCACATTGTACAGAAGTAACTCAATCATCCTTTGTACAGGATGGTATTGTGACAAAGGTTTCCTTCTGGAAAGGGTACCAAGGTCGCTTTTCCCATTTAATCTCACATTTAATCTCCTGGCCATCTGTCTTAAACCTACAGATTATCAGTGTGGCCATGCAGATCTGAATTAGTTCATAACGTGATATGTCAAATGTAATGATATTATACAATCTAAACATAGTTCCCTGTATGTTGATATGAAGAATATCGACGTACATAATTTGATCACATCTTGGGTAATCATATTTGGATATGTAACATTATCACACATGCTTGATCTAGGGCAAAATAACTCGGTGTAGTAATTGCTTAGTGAAGTAGAATATTTGCTCAGTTTGATATGGGTTTAAAAGGACCTGACCGTGTTTTGGTCTAATACAAAAGGAAAGGTTATCGTTATTCATGGTATTTACTGTGGCTGTAGATTTCAACAGTCACCGAGGAGAAATCAAGGGACCTCCCTGCACGATTTTTAGTACTGTGTTTGGCATGGTGCCTACAAAGGCTAGAAATGTGAAAAGTGAGCTAGAAAAATTCTAAGGGAGTGGTTATTTGTTCAAGAGGGGTTGGTGGATTTGGGGGGTGGGGCAAAAAATTTGGATCCCTTGAAGGGGGGTATAAAATAAATTGAACCCCACCTGAGGGGGGGACCAAAAAATTGCACCCATTGTTAGTGAAAAAGCCTGCGCGTTACTATAGCTCAAAGGGGTCGGCCGCGTTCAATTTCAACCTGCCTGGGGGGGGGGGGGGGACTGAAAACATTTCAACCCCTACCATTCAACCATTCTAACCTGCTTGCATGAAAATCGACCCCATCGTAAAAAAAAAAAGACCACTTCCTAAGGGTTTTATTAAATGTAGAAAATGATGTTCTTCTTTGAAACATTCCATTCGGTGGGATGCTTCTGTATTTGGAATGTTAAAACATTTTGGAGTCAAAATAAGGCATAATTCAGGGTTATCCCTAAAACGTGTTGTCATGGCAACATCAATTTCATTCGAAATACCCGGAAATACAATTCCAATTGATAGAAGGGCTCATGATGATTAATACAATAAATACAGAATATGCATACCAACTCTTGTATTCAAATCTATTACTAAAAGATTGCCAGTTATGTATATCAATTTTGAGGAGTTATGCCAATTAAGTATAAAACTTAGATAGATAGACGTTATTCTCCATTCGGGTAAACCAACATCATTTCATATGCATGAAGCAATTTCTCAAAAACTAGAATGGCCATCTGCAACTGTAGTATACCACTGCAAAGCCTATGGCTTTAATTTTAAACCAAACATTTAACCTTAGAGGACCTCTTCTCCTCATCTGTCCACAGTTGCTATATGCCTACTCTGTTCTCATCACTGAATTTATATAATGCTGTCTATTAAATCTGCCCTTTCATATTTACACAATACTGGTATCAATTCATGAAAGGATGGAGAAGCCCATATGTGTCACCCTCTCAAAGTTGAGCCACAGTCATGTGGCAGAGCTGTTAATGTGAGTATCTGTGACCCAATGGCACCCTGTTATCGGCTACTGCCCACCCCTACCCCCTGTGATTCCCTCTCCCCTCCCCGTGGGCACCCAATTCCGATGAGACCTGCCTAACATGGCCCATGCATGATCGGGGGATGGTATACAAGGACCCAGCAAAAACCTGGAAGTTCACGCATGGCAAAGAGAGAGAAGGGAAGAGGGTAGTCAAGTGAGAGCGAGACAGTATGACAGGGAGGAAAAGGACTGAGATAGACAAAGGGAGATAAATAGAGAGAGACAGTCAGAGACAAACAGAAGAGATAGAGGGTGAGATCATATCCGAGACATGATTTATTTTAGTGAGACTGTCCTTTGAGAAAAAAAAAGTGCAGACTAGAGCGATGAGGTCAGGTCAGGATAAGATGGATGATGTGTTTGTAGACGGGGGTACACAGCTTACAAAGAGGCTACTGGAGTGTTTAGACCCACACAGTTTGTTGGCAGTAGATAGGGCGCAGTCTCCAAACCTTCCCCACCTCCCCATTCACTGCTTCTCACCAACCACATTAAGCATTATTCAGACAGTCCATTTCATGCGCAAATCAGTCGATTCAACCATTTTGAACAGTGACGGGTCAGCTGCACTCTGCTTCTAATACCTATGACTGGTGGCCTTTTTTTGGAATTGTTCCCCTGCTGTAATGTCCACCTGCAAGCTAACATAACATGGCAAGGCTATCGTAAAAGAGGTATTTTTTGGCTCCGCGATTCACCGTATTTGAATAGACCTTCCAGCTCAAAATACACAAAATCGGTGAAAATGATACATACATGTAGTAACAAGGCCCACACCTACAAAGAATACATGTCCCAAAAAAATAAAGGAATGTTTTGACCTTCTATCAGCTGCTATTTCTGTCATCCCATGAGAAGGGAACATGTGACCTGGGTAGAGGCAGCATGTCATAGGATGGATACACGGTCATAACACAACCAGGAGAGTTGGGGATGTATTGGGGCAGTGTTGACTGCTTCTTATATGGACGAGCTAGTGTCAATAATGAATGTCCCAAAAATAATAGTGCAGAACTAATAATATAACACACTGTAGTATCCTGGCAACAACGCCAGAGTCCAACAGAGGGAGGGAGATTAACTTATCATTAAAATAGCAATCTATTTTTAAAAAAAAGGTGTATCCTGGTTTGGAAATTGGATTTCAATAATGGAAATTTTCTAAAGTGTGAATAACTAGGTACCTTAGCTGCAGTATTATGCAGTAATTGCCCACTTCCTATAGTTACTTATATACATCTGAGCTTTTTGGTACTCTAATCTGGTTTAATTCTTCATTGCTAATAACGTCAGTATGACATGGAAGAGCGGTACTAAAATAAACTAATGCACTACCATTTCCGCCCGTTAAATAGAGCAATCGTGTATACGTATATAATCAAAAGTGAGATAAAAATTCTCATCATGATATAATTTCATATGGATTTTAAAGAATGTTCTGAAGAAGACTCTCTGTGACCACTTTGCATATTAAGACTCGAAGGCTATCAAATGGAATTAGGAAAATATACGTAAGTACCTGACAAGCTCTGGTTTTGCTTTGTGCCTTGTGTAAGCCCCTCAGGAGCTGCTCATTTCTCAGTTCATGACCAGGTCTCTCTGGGACCACCACTGTAACTCGACTGACTTCCTGAAGGTCGTTCACAAGGTTACTGTGTCAGTCGGCAGGTCAAGACGGTGCTGCTGTTGGTTGATTATTTGAAGTAAAGTGACCATTTATTGCCAGGGCTACACTAAACAAAAAGTCATCTGCAGACTATTCTATGTGACAAGGTAGCGGGTGTTCTAACTATAGTTGTCAGATAAAGCACCTACTTGGCCTGGGCCAGCCCAAAGCCTGACGTATGCCAGCCCTAGACACATCAACCAGGGCCTGATTCAGGATTCCCCCTGCAAGTGGTGTTAGTATAGAATGCATTATGTATAAAGTGTAGGAATGAATTGCATAATTTCTATGTTGATCTTAATCATAAATATGGAAATACACATGCATGCTTTGGAGAATCTTGAGAAATCTTGAGAAAAGGGGATGCTAGAAAAGGTAAAAGACTCAAAGTTTTGATATAATTAAGACAAAACAAATATGTGTAGGGCATAGACACCTTTTTTCTGTTTATTTCAATAGTACAATAGCTGCAAGGAAACTCTCATTGATATAACACCCACATGTATGTGTTAACAGTCTGTTACTGATGACTAGAAATACAGACTTTGAGGCAGGGATTCCCCTAACCTACATGCCTCTATGAATTAACTATTACAAAGCTGAGAATTGGAGACATGGCCAGTAATTATGCCTAGGCTCAGAACCCAGTGAGCTCCACTTGCAGTGAAGTAGAGGTTATAGTGCACAAGTTAACCGTTGAAGGACTGCATAGTGCTTTAAGGTGCTATGCTCTATGCGATCATAATACATGAATTCAGCCTTGGTAAGTATACTCACCTAACTGTTGATAGATTTCCAAAGGGTTGGCGTGATGTATGAATGCAGTCTTGATGAAAAGACTCGCCAGGTTTACGTTCATGCATCATGCTGACAAAACCATTAAAGAACATTTAAAGTAGTTTGCAGCCAATAAAGGGTTAACTATTCTAGGGTTGTGAATTTGACGACCCTAGACTCGTCATTTGGAGTGGGCCACCACCTAGGCTAACATTGTCAGTTAGATGAGTCTAGTGTTGTCTTGTGGGATGGTAACTTGGTAGGTCCTCAGGTAGACAACCCTTAATTTGTATATTTTATGACCGTCACTTTAAAGACCCTAAACTCTTCTTATAAGAGGACCATTTGACAAGTTTGGATCCCTTCATTTTATCAGTGTAGGTTGGACAATTTAACACTGATCAAGCAACATGGAAACATGCCGCCCCCCCCCCCCCCCCTAACAGGGGGGGGGGGGCGGCATGTTTGGATGTTATGATATTCATGCAAGTGTAATTTCATCTTCATCAGGAGTTTGAAGGTGTTTGTACCATTTTACTTCCTTTTTAAGATTTTAGATAATAGCTTGTGATAATCATTTGGAAACAAGTCCGCTAACTTATAAATGCCTAATAATTGATATGTACGCTATCTTTGTGGCCATCTTAGAACAATGTTGGAACTGAGCTCCAGGTGGATGTGTCCTTTCAGCCTGGCCCAACACACGTCCATATTGAATCGACAACTAACCAGCCCACCGAACACAAATAACACCTGTTATCCGGGATATCGCTCCGGATTAGTACCAATTTAAGCCACCAGAGGGCGCCAAAATGAGTTAGTATGGAAGAAGTAGGCTGAATTCTAATCTAGGGTACTCTTTAGAATACAATAATATTACACAACATATTCCATTTTTGGCGAAAAGCTTCTATATCAAAAATGTGAGAAAAAGAATGTTTTAGAGCCTTGTTGATCTGTTGCCATAGAAACATGAGTTTCATTCCAAATAGAAAAAAATAGATATGCCTATTGATAGAATGTGACAATAACTATCCCCTGTAATGCGCACCCCATATGATACATCCCATATAGCAGAACATATTATACACACCCTACACAGTGCACCATCAATACTGTCCTCTATAAATCCTCACACTGAGGCTATTTGCATGCCCGATGGATGTAGATGACATTGACCAATAGATATACAAACACATTTGATGGTAATGGTAAGTATCATATGAGAGGACAACATGGAATAATACAATCATTTGTCACCAGAGGAACATCAATAAATGAAGCGGCAACTCATCTAAACAAAACAAAAGATCGTAGGCCAATCGCTCATTTCCACAAACACAAAATACATCTTAATTGGGAAACACTATACAAATGTGTAGGAAAGCATTAAATGAAAGAAGAAAATAAATGTGGACAGAATCATTGCCCTCCTCTGAATAAGAGGTTTCCTTACTAAAATGTATGATATAAGTAGGCCTTTGTTCCTAGCATGCAAGTTACCTCCCTGTATCAATGTGTAATCACATCCATATATATGCTTTATACAACTCTCAAGGAGATCATTAGTAAAAACTGCAATTGCTCCTGTATGAAAACATCCTTTTCCAACCTTCTTCCAAAATCGTTGCATAACATGTGATTAGGCCAATTAAAACAAAAGTTTTGTTTCAGGTAACATGGGAAGAAACTCTTGGGTCGGTAGGTCGGATTTTCTTGTGTTTTTTTTACTTTTTTTTTTTTACTTTCCCTCTAGAATTGACCCAAAAAAGTGTTAAGGTGGGGAAATTTTTCCCAAAATTTTGTAAACCTAAAATTGACCCCAAAAAAGTATAAAAATATAAAAATGTCTTCAAAATTGCATAAAATCGTAGGGTCGGCCCTATTAAGATAGGGTCGGTCGGGTGACCTGAAACAAACCTTCTTTTTTTTTGGCCTTATTGGGGTGATTTCATTTTGCAAACATACAGACAAAAGATTGAGAATTGCTGAGAGTGGAGAAATGTGATAAATCCTTTACCTGACATTTAGCTAACCAGTGTCCATACCTTTATGTCAGTATTTAATATTGAGGGCTAATAAGGACCATTGTACATGTAGGGACTCAATTTCTTGCATAACAAAACATCGGTATGGTTTTCATTTGTTTGAATAATTACTTTACAGTAATATGATGATTGTCTGACCTATCAATTTGATCATACAAGAATATAATTCTTCTTCTAAAGATTATAAAGATTTGTTAGACCAAGTCCATTCCCTTCTGTGAAGAACGTCTCCCCCCCCCCCACACACACTATACCAAGCCACAACAAAAGCAAAAGTAAATTACTTCCATCCTTATAATAGAAATGCCTGCTGTGGCAGCTAATATAACTAGGTATAAAGGAGGATGGCATTACCATTTAAATTACTTTTTGTAAACTTAGATTGTGAGGGCTTCCAGGGAAACTGAAAAAGGCAAGCTAAAGTAATGTTCCGTGATTCTTCGCAAGCTAAACAGCGGCCTATATCTACAAATATGTATATATGTATGCTTACCGTTTCCGCCATGATAGAATCCCATTGTTACCTCAATCCTTATTTAACCTTTCCCACCACGTGGTCTGATCAATCCTAGAGGTTCATAGATGGCACGATCGGTCCTATGGTAAGGTGGCTAGCGAATCATCAGACACACAGCTACCATTGCATAGATATTACCAAAATATGGTGTTTTTGACAGCCGGTAGACGACGCTACCGGCTGTGTCTCACGACCATGAGCCAATGTTTTTGTCTCTGACCAGGTGCCGTCTCTGACCAGGTGCCGTCTCTGATCGGGTGCCGTCTCTGACCGGATGTCACTTTGGGAGTTTAGTTATGCTCTACCAAAAGCAGGACGCTAATAATAATTACATAACAGCTGCCATAACGCTTTTACATATCCTTGTATATATATATATATATATATATATATATATATATATATATATATATATATATATATATATATATATGAGTATAGGTGAACATTTAAAAGACACGTTTTTCTGACACCAGGTCAGAGACGGCACCTGGTCAGAGACGACGCCTGGTCAGAGACAGCACCCGGTCAGAGACAAAAACATTGGCTCAAAGTTGTGAGCCATAGTCTACCGCTTAATTCTCCAAAATGGTAAAATTACATGTGTTGCATCTCTCCACATTGTATCAATATAGATAAAGTGAAATACACTAAAATAATCATTCATTAGTTCAATTTGGTACCCAAAACCAGCCAATATGGTCGACTCAAGGTACATGGCCGACTCAAAGACAGTTTACCCTAATATTGAGGGCCAATAAGAATCATGGTGCATGTAGGGGTTCAGGTTCTTGCAAAACAAAGCATCAGTATAGTTTTCATTTGTTTGAATAATTACTTTACAGTAATATGATGATTGTCTGACTTCACAATTTTATTATTCGAGGGTGTATTATTTAAAGATTATGAGGATAGGTTAGACCTATTCTATTCCCCTACCGTGAAAGATGTCTCCCCTCATACCAAACCGCAACAAAAGCAAAAGTATTTATGAAGGGTCTCAACGAAATACGGAACTTAAACTGATCCTGTATTTATTTTTAAATGCAGATGTCAAGTATTGAAGGAGAAAAAGACATTTTATTAACCTGTTTCGTCTAGCAGACTTCCAGACGCCGCCATGACACCTTGCTCGATACACACTTCCGGTCTGTGCGCCTGCGCCAAAAAAATAGTCCGCCCCCTTTGATCGCCTCTATCGTCTTTATTTGTACAAATTAGGCCTTATTTATCATTTAAATGTATTAATCTGTTAAAAAACAAGACGATAGACCTATAAATCGTCCTTTATCGCCCAAAAAGATATGGTTGCCCGAAAAATCATTGCCCCACTCTCCACCCAGAGGTTTAGTAGTATAACGTTGCAAAGAATATGCTTGAAGATAGATCGTACCGCCCCTCGAGATTTCGGCGCTACTGTTTGTCTACGGGAAAATTTTACGATACATGTTTTTGCCGATGCATCAAGTTTAGAAGCCTCAACCAAATTTTCTGGGGGGTTAAGGCCTATTTTACCTCTTGTACGTCCAAATATAGGATCTTTTCTCTGGCCTGCGCTATGTTTCTTTCAATATAACTCCATTTTAAAGCTAAAAACTACCATATTACTTTCCGGGGAATGTCAATGAAAAAAAGTATCATGACGACGAAATTCGTAACCAAAACGTTCCGGGAATCGAACCCCGGCCGCGGAGGTGGGAGGCGAGAGCGCTAACTATTCGGCCATCTCGGCCAGACTGGCTGTGGAAGACTGGGGGTCTAGATGGGGGGTCCCCATGTTGACTGTCGATCTTAAGAAATGGCCATGTCACATGTGAATGTCGCTTAATAACGCCCATGTCCCATATCGATTTTAAGAATTGCTCATGTCGCCTGTCACTGTGATTTTTGAGCCTCATGTCGCATGTCACTAGGCCTCATGTCGATTGTCGATTTTTAAAAATGGTCATGTCGCCATGTCGAATTTGGTGGTCCACACCCATAAGACTGGATATTTTGAACTGCTGACCTTAGGTATCCTTACGCGCAGCCGGAAGTGAAGTTTTCACGAAATACGGAGGTTTGAGGAAATACGGGGGCTGGTTATTCACCTTTGAGGAAATACGAGGCTCAGTGTTGTAGTCTACCCAACTTGATATTTCCTCAAACCATTTAAAAATAACATGAAATTTCAGCTGTGATTTTGCTGATTTGCCAGCCAATTTGAAATAAAGTGCAAGTAATATTATATGAGGAATCATTTGCAATTGTGTAATTATTGGTCATGGAACACAGCTAACCGTAACTAAAATTGGTTGATGTCTTATATTCACAGTCTGTCACTCAACAAGAAATAACCCCTTTCCTTGCATTTAGTACAAAAATAGACATTCTAATATATAGCAGCTGACTGATGGTATAGTGTGGCTGACTCAAGGTACCACAGTGGTTGACTCAGGGTACTTATGAAGAAAAATCACACCTCTTATGTAGTGGAAGCCTTTAATGCCTCATGGACATAAATATGACAATTGTGAGCTTAATGGCTTGAAAGTAGCAATTTTTACATGCCCCTACATGTAAGCTTGATACAGCAGAGCTTCTATAATAATGCATGTGTTTCATAGAGGTCCAGGTGGCCGACTAATGGTCACTTTACCCTAGGTGTGGCCGGTTCTCTATTTAATGGCAGCTTTATTTAATGGTGGGTCACACTAGGCCACCTACCAAGTACAACATTGGTATTTTCAAATATTTTATTTAGTTCAACATCTGGATTAAAATGTGGGTTGGCGGAAAAGTTCATTTCCATGCAGCGGTAGGATTACGCTGCAATGCTCAAACGTTGGCCAAACATTATATGACGTATAGCAATATTACAGGTCAATATCCGAATTCCAATCTGTGCAAAATCTGAATGTTGGTGCTTTGGCCCAATATAAGGTCATACGGCTTGATGCCCTTGTGAGACTTCTTTTTCCTTGCTTCACAACCTGTGTATGTAGATGTTTGTCCCAGTTTAACTAATATAAGAGGCTGCTAACATTATACTTAAAGGCGCACTGAGTTGAGGACCTAGCCCTGCCGAGTTTTGTACGCAAATGACGTCGTGGGTTCAGTGCGCCTTTAACATGATATGTCTTACTGACACTTTGAAGCATGCCGACATTAACAAGGAACACATGTAAGTACAGAGATTGAAGGGGATACTAGTAGAAAGTCATAAGTGGGAGGATTATGGATGTGTCTGGGTTTGAAACATTTGTAAGGATATTTCCCGCCTTTCCCCACATGTTGACAATGAAAACTGCAAACTGATGAGTGGCCTTGGATAACAGAATGGTCATTTCCTTCTTCTGATGACTCCATTATTGTGTTGTAATAAATCCCCCTATTCAATGGTTAATTGTAAACCGACCAAGCCTCTGCCCAAGGCCTAAACAAAAGAAGGAGTGTTTCATGGTTACACGCTCTGAAAAATAGGGTAGGTAGACTCGGATTTTATTTACTTTAGCCCGAATAGTACCTAGAAATTGGCTCCTTAATTTCAGTGCCGACTTACTGACCACTACCCTGACTCGCAGAGCCTCAACTAAAAAGATGGCCAGAAATAGTGTGTGTTTTTTTCAAAATTGGATAAAAAATGTCTAGGGTCAGCCCTGTTTATCGAGGTAGGGTCGGGTAACCTGAAACACACCTTTTATTATTTTTGGCCTCATCTGTCAGTGATAGACTGGCCCTCTGGGTGTCTGTGCTGCCCTGAGGAGGTGGGAGGAGAGTGGACGGGGTCTGTATTGGTTGTGGGGGGTCAGCTGTCACCTGCTCATCACCTCACCGCCTCCGCTTGGTGACTGGAGCTGCAGTAGTGACACCTAGCTGCTGAAAGTTTAACTAACACGTGTCAGCACACTGCGACACATCCCTGAGCAGAAAGGGACTGGGGTGAGTGGGTGAAGGATGGGATAGGGGGGGTTAAGGGGGTTGTTTAGGTGGTACTGAGTAAAACGCTGTAACTACTGAACCCCCCAAAAACGTCCTTTATACTTTATAGTGTAAACAAACAGTAAAATTGTTCTACTGCACATAAACACAAATGCTGTAGTAAAACTACAGCAAATTTGACTGCTCAGCTACATTAACTTCTAACAGTGGATGATGATTTTGGTTGCAGGGATGGTGTGAGCTAGGGAAGAGGCCGGCAAAAGGGGTTGTGGTCAGAGGGTAACATGAGGGTGGAAGTTAGTTGATTGAATATGGCTATGGGTTGGGATTTAGGGGTTGTGGTTGGGTTGTTATCGGCGAGGGTGTGTTGATCGCTTTGCTTTGGCGTTGGAACCGAGAGCGGATATGGTATATGTGTTTAAATGAAGGGCTCTTATTTAGATTGAAATGCACAGATTACATGTGAATGGCTATATATAGGGTTGGGATTTGGGAATAAAGGACTGGAGGCCTGAGGATGGCTTGTGGAGGAGCGGGATGCAGTCGCCCTGGCATTATGTTGCAAACCATTCTGAAGCATTATATTGAAATGTTTGTAAAGTCTGTTTCAATTTTGAGCTCATTGCAATGGACGGATGGAAGCATGCTACAAAATTGTGCTGTCGAACCTTGTAACAGTATGATTATAGAATAACATCTGACCCATGTCACTAAGTCATCCTGGATACCAAATTCAAAAATAGGTACATGTATTGGAAATGAAAATGTATTTCTGTGGTGTAAGGCCAAAAAAAGAGAGGTTTGTGTCAGGTAACATGTGAGGAAAATGTAGGGTCGGTAGGTGTTTTTTTTAGTTGTTTTTTTAATGTACTCCCCAACTTTCTTGAACCCCCAAAATTGACCAGAAAAGGGTAAAAACATGAATTTTTTTTCAAAATTGCATAAAAGAACGCAGGGTCGGTCCTCTTTTTATAAAGTCGGTCGGTTGACCTGAAACAAACCTTTTTTTTGGCCTAAGTGATTGAAATAGATGCATCCATTTCAAGTAAATAAGCCCACCTGCCTATATATATACTTAACAGGCTGTTCCCTCACCTTTGACGTCTGTGGACACGTACTTCATACCATATGTCGGATGCAGAGTGGGACGGCAGATGAGGTCCTAATGACTTCACTGTACAGTTTTGCTAATTCCAGGTTAACAAGTGCTACCAGTATCTAAACTATGGGTGTGGAGTTCCGTTCCTGAAGCACCAAGCAACTGATATAGATGATTGAGGGTTCTATTTAGGATGTTGCCTGGTCTTTGACGTCTAATGACAGTGCATTGACTATCTAGTTACCACTCGGGACGCGATGTGGGAGGGCAGTTTGCACAGTTTCTAAATCATGTGGAATTTCGATCCCGAAAACGAAGCACCTGACATCTACAAGCGTCCTGTTATACTTACATTAGGACAGTTCTACAGTTCTAGGTTAATTGGTACAATATGATTCTTCACTTTGTTATTCAATTCATTTTGAATTTTAAAGGTTTTTATTACTAAATTCCAAGTAATTCCAAGATTGGGACACCTGCTGGATTCACCAACGGTACCGGAGGACTATTATTTATATATTTCAAGCACATGTTTTTTGGTCAGTAATAGTGGGTCGACCTGCCTCATGGATATATTCGAATTCACTTATACTATAAGTTCCACATACAATTCAGATGCACAAGTTTTCAGCACGATTTTTGACAGTAAAGTTTATACCAAGGCGACAATCCCAATGTCTTCATAATATTATGTCTTCAATTTGACAAATGTGTATGTCTACTACTTGCTTTCTTATCATCACATAGCGTCGGTGGTACATTATACACTATTATTCAGTTTATAAGGCTGGTCGTAGGCTGGTCCGGACTTTATAATGTTAAAAGTCCTGAAACGCAGCAACGGTTCACAGGAAGCTGTTTCACATGGAATTGTAAATCTTGAATATTCTATATGAGATACGAGTGCTGAATATTAGAAGGAATATTCTAATATACTTTGTGAAACAATTGATAAAATGACCATTTTACATTCTATTCCTACACATTCTATTTACCAAATTATACATATAAACTTATAAAGATATACCTTGAATAACTTGAAATAGAGATGATTTCTCAAAAAAAGGTGGTGTTTAGCTCCACGTGTTTGAGCCTTGTGAAACCCTTATTTTGCGCTCAGAGCATTATTGGCCTCACCCAAACTTCTCAGACATAGTAGACTTCTCTCTTGACTATTCTTAGACTGAACTAGCAATGTTCATTAAGACCAAATGGATAGATAACAGGAAAAGAAAATTACTTCATCAAAATAGTATGCAATGATTCTAACCAACTGTCCCTTTCCAGGAATTCCAGTGACCTGCTGAAGCATGCCTTCCACAATCAACAACAATGCTGTCGAATTGATTAAGATTGATTTGCATCCAAATATAATGGATTTCACAAAACATGATAGAAATACAAAGAACAAAAGGAATAAAGATATTCATGTCGGCCGCGGACGGATTTGGCGAACCGCAAAAATTATGTGCGTCATTTACTATCACTTGAACATATTTTAAAGAAATAGCTACCCCTATAGCCCAAAGTCCACGGCGACAAAAATCTGCATTAAAACGGTATCGCGCCCCTAACGCCACACCCCATACACCTGGAGTCAGGCGCATACCCTTCGAGGACTCATGGACAGGGTGGACGTACAGAATTCGCTGACTTTGCACAAACCCGTCCTCAGGGATGGCATGTCCGCGAATGTGATTCGGCCACAATGCAGTACTGTGTGTTTCCGTATGTCATCCGACCCCTCCGGTCCCTCCCCTCCCCCCCCCCCCCCCCCTTTAATGCGTATTTGTCCCGGGGGCCACTCCCTATATGATCTATAGTAAAATCCCGGGAAAAGGGGTGCCTTTTGGGCCCCACTAGCGGGTCCGGCCGGACCCGCCATTAGGGGTCCTTTTTGGCCATTTTAGGGCAAAAGGGGTATGTTTTTAGGCCAAGAATATCCAACATGGTACAACATTGTCCCGGGGGGGGGGCACTCCCTCAGCATTACTGACTATGTGTGAACACAATTCCAAGGGAAAGGGTATGTTTTTGGGCCCTAGGCAAGGGCTCGCGAGGGCCCTTGAAAAGGGGCGCTTTTTAGACAATTTTGGAGGAAAAGGGGTACATTTTGTGGCTGAATTACTTGAAAAACTCTCAGATGAGACATAAATCAAGCTTTTCTCAACATTAAGACACATATTTATGCACAGAGCAAGGGTAAGACCTACCATTTTCGGGTTGTTTCTTTACATCTCACAATTCATACTTGATTATGTTATGTTTTTTGCTCAGTTTCCTGTGAAAAGAAGGCTATTTTGTTGATTTTTCTCTGGTGATAAGGGTACAGAATTTGAGGTGATGTTCACACATAGTTACTATAGAAAAGATAGGGAGTGCCCCCCCCCCCCCCGGGAACATTGTGGTAGGCCCCCTCAGTGCATTCCCCATGGGAGTACCCACGGCCCATGCCGGGCCCTGCTTCGCTGTCAGTGGAGCTGTTTTTGAGTGTATTCAGCACTAGTGGCGATGTATAGAATACCTCTATTCTAACCTCCTCTAAACTCACAGCCATTTTCTAACCCTCTAATCATTCTGGTACATATACATATATGTATTTCCAATTTGTCACTGGATTCCTCTTTCCTGTGTTAAAAGAACCAATCTTGGCAAAGTTGGGAGCCAGGTTCAGGAAATGTTTGACACGGCGCTATCTGACCACGGCGCTTTTCGTTACTGCAACAGCGCCACCTATGCCGACTTGTGTGTGGGTGGGTGGGGGGGGGGGGGGGGGGGGAGTTGGTGCACACTTATAAAGAGGTGCTAAAGCTACCCCGGGAGCTACCCCCGCCACCCCCCCCCCCCCCCCTGATGGTTGGCTTCTGACACCTACCCCTCAGCTACCTCTACTACTACACCAATGTCCACATGAATACACATCCCATACACATATGAACGTGTACAGAAGTTATTCACTGAGTTTGGAAGCTAACTTTAGAAGCTATTTATTATATGAAGATGACATCGCACACAAAAACAAATTGTGTCCAAGGATTCTTCTGATATTTCTGGTCTAGAAAATGTCTATGTCATATATTTCCGTACGTGGGCAATATATTTTAATGACTGCGCCAAAATCGTAAGGGGAGACCGGGTGTAGACACTGTAGTGTGGCAGCATTTGTTGATGCTAATTCGGCCCAGGAGGGAGCCTGTAGCCCTTTCCCACACCTTTATAATTGCCGAGGTGTGCTCACAAACTGACACACTCTTAAATATGGCTAACTGTCTCAGAATTTTGACCTTGATCTGGTATCTTTGACCGGCCACAAAATCACTTAGAATTAACATAAAGACTTCCTTCAGATAGCAATTCAACTTCTTTAAATTCGATCTATCTATGTATGAAGTAATAAAATACATTGGACAACTACTTTAAAGATAGGTAAGTGCCTAACATAGGTAGGGGGTATGAAATCCGTTCATAGTTAATTTCTTAGTTAATATAAAATGTTATTGCTGGGCACTCGCACATGCACCTTGTGTTTAGTACATGTAGTACAAGGGAAAGGGGGAGGGGGACAGAAATGAGGGGCGTCTTTTGCATTGTCTGCCAGACATGTTCCCCTTTCTGAGAATAGGTCTCACTCGTTTGTACATGTATTATTTCAATTTAGGGGTAAACACCCTACCTTTTAGGGGGGATGCGGGATATTACCACATGCGAGATATTACCCACATTTAATGTTAGAAAAAGTACCCCATTTGCTATAGGATATTATTGTTAGAACTAAGGGGTTTGAAATAAATTGTTACCAGTTCAATATGACAATGAAACAGGGCCAAAAGGGAGTTATTTCCTCCTAGATTGTGTATACATTGTAGCCTAAAAGTCTAGGCATGGACCCTGGGAGTGTCCCACATGGTGTACGAATCTGATCCGTGTACAGCCTATCAACCAGGGAGGTAATGGGTGTCCGAATGTACTCAGTCTACTCTCCACCCTCAGGGACCAGAGGTGGCAAAGTCAGCGAATTCTGTACGTGCACCCTGTCCCTGAGTCCTCGAAGGGTATGCGCCTGACTCCAGGTGAATGGGGTGCTTCCACACATTGCAGGCACACTGCACCCAGAAATCCCCGGCCTCCGAACTCCCATATCCCTCTTGACACCATCCTTGTTGCAGAAAATGCGGAAAAGGGGTGTTTTTAACTGGTTCAGCACTGACAAAAATTGACAAAAAAATCTGTCGAAAGGGGATGTATTTCACACTGAATCTGTGGAAAGGGGTTGTATTTCACATTGACTCTGTGGAAAGGAGGTGTATTTGACACTGATCCCTCTGACATGGGCATAATTATTTGACACTGACTCCACGGACAGGGGGTCTTGTTATCAGGTGACAGCCAGGACAGCCTTATATTTCTTATGAAAAGGGCGTGCTTTTCAGAAGTGTCAGCGTTTGAAGGGGTGCTTTTTAGGCTCATAAAATACGCGATTTCACCATAAAAAGGATACCATTTTCACTCCAAAATCCTTGGAAAGGGCGTGTATTTGAAACCCCATAATGAGGATGGTGTCTGTACATCCGTTTTAGAGTGCGGGGGCCAGGCAGAAATCATGCCCCCCCCCCCCCCCAGTGAATACATTTCTAGCAAGATATCTGCCATAATCAAAAATTAATAATGTTTAATGTTTCCTCTTCTCCCCCCCTTCTTCTTTCTTTTCCCTTTTCCCCTTCCTTTTTTTTGAGGAGGGGGGGCCAAGCCATGTTGTGTGTTTTGGAATCTATAGCTCTCACAAACTCAGATTGCCTACAACACCCTCCCAGATGAACGTTGCCTGAAAATCAGCCATCATTAAATCCATCATGGTACAACTGCAAGGGGGATTTTGTTGAGGTACAACACTCCGTGGGGGTGGCCATGAGTTTCCCTGGTCTTTTTGGAATCTTACCTCTCCACTGCACCGTTTTCTTGCTACTGCCGTCCAGGGCTGGCTTGCCCAGTCCGGCATGACTAGAATGACTCTCTTTCTCAAGTGTAGTATACTCTGCAACACTCGGCCCGCTAAACTGAAAGGTGGGAAACAATAGAGAAACTTGTTAGGCCATGGACATGACAATGCATCAATCTGTCAGCATTCTGGATCAAGCCTCCAAAAACATAACAGTTCAGTTTGTTGTTCTTAATTCCCAGTGGAATATTTTGATTGGTTTGATCATTGAATATCAGGACGAAACATGTCAAATTGAGAAAAACTACTGTTAAGACACGTGATTTAGATTGAATGACACAATAAATTTATAAAGCAAAAAACCTTGATTACTTAAGATTGTCCTGACGGAATTAACCACATGGATAAAGAAAGTTAGACTGTTCATATTAATGAGCCCTTTAAAGCCAAGGGTGATAGGTGACTATTTTGCTATATAACACCAAATCTCAGGCATGCCAGGTAAAATTCAGTGTTCCGCAAGGTAGTATCATTGACCAGCATTCATGGATGCTGATGACCTAGTGCTAGTGTCAAGTTGATACACTTCCATTGAGGTTGAACAGAAGCTGCAGAGGGATGTGAGTCACACCGCTGGATCATGTAGAGACAATTGTATGATGGTTAAGAAGAAAAAAGTAAGGTCATGAGGATTTTTAGAACTAGTCATTTGAATTATTGCCTGGCCAGTATCAAAAAATGATCTAAGAATATGGGCTTAACAGCTCGCAGGACAGCTCTCAGGAATATCAATAAACTTCACAATCAGATATCAAATTGGCCTGGTTGACATCAGGACTTGTAGAAATTGCAATTTCTGTTTAAATACACATTAAAGAACTTTATGATATATTAGCTAAATTCTATGTTAATTTGTTATACTTTGGTCACAATATCTGCTGGATGTATTACTAAGACTGACTAACAAAAAGCATCTTATCTAAAATGGGTGGTCTCATGATGTGACTGCACAGACCCTATTTTCTTCTCATATAATGATAACATACAATACTACATTTATCTAACTGAGCCCTAACATTTTCTATGCATCATCTTGGTAACAGTTAATCAGTCCATACGTGCAAATTTATATGCAATTGACTGTTCCTGGCTCTGTATATAATTATATATCGGAACCGTGTTCTACTTCCAAGCACCACCATGTAAGTTATACATTTCTCTAAAAGTGTACCTGTCATATGACTTTATAGTCAATTGTATTTGGGATCATTGATATTACTGTTATTTACATAATGTTGTATTCTGCTGGATAAGCTTATGATCCAGAACAATACCAAAGTGGAGTCATTGCTTCGTTTTTACGGGTTGAAAATAAGCTTGGAAATGCCCGTTTTGGGTTCATGTTGGGCAGATGGCTGGGCTAAAGTGTGGCCCCGATCGGGCTTCCCAATTTGGACTCAGATCAGTTTCAAAGTGGGCTACTCCATGTGAGCTGAGGTTGGGTCTGGACAGGGCAACTGGTCTAGTAGTTCTGATAAGTGACACCAGGTGTCACTGCTATACAATATAAAGAGTTTTCCCACAAAGCCAGATGAAATTGACACGATACAATTATACAACAAAAGGTTAAAGTGATTTAGAATAGGAAACAATAAATAGATATTCTCACAATTAGGAAATGAGACTATAATTATATTTGAATGATAAAAAGGAGGTTCTCTAAGCAGCTATCCAGTGTAGACACTATTTCTGTGGTATTACAATTTACTTAACACCAGACTCATATGCTCCATGTAGGTATGAACTATGGATTTGAAGGCCAATGCACACCATAAAAACTTGTCCATGCTGCAAGTGGATCAGAACCTGATGATAATAGGCCTGCTTGGTACTTCCATAATTGGATAGGAAGAGTATGATTATGCCTTAGGGTTGATTAGCAGGACCTATCTTATTCCACAAATACAAGAAAATATGATTGAATAGATTCTAAAAAGCCATAACTATCAGGTGGTGCTTTGGCACCAAATTGGCCATCCCGTCCAAAAAATGATCTGAGCACAAAGTGGGCAGCGGGCCAAAACCCGATCTGAGCCCAAAGTGGGCAGCCCATCCAAACCCGATCTGAGCCCAATTCGGGCAGCCCGCTTGGGGCCACACCAAAGCCCACTCTGGGCCACACTTGCAAACATGGTCTGGCCCCGTCCGGGGCCACACCATTTTTGCTACTAGGGACACACTGCACGAGATTTAAGATTTACATAAGATAAATTTACATTCGGTGTAAAGGCCGATTTTACTGACAATTACAGACCATTACAGACATTTACAATGGAATTTCCCCCAAATGTAAATGTAATCAAGATTGATCTTTGTATAGCATTTACACCCTAATCAAAGCTCGTAATGGCTGTATTTGCGCCCTGAGGAAATGGCTGTAAATGTTTGTAAATTCGACCATTATAACGGTGTGAATGGCTGTAAATGTTTGTAAATTCGACCATTACAACAGTGTAAATGGCTGTAAATCTTTGTAAACTCGATCATTACAACAGTGTAAATGGTTGTAAATATTTGCAAATTTGACCATTATGTCAGGGTAAATGGCCGTAAATCTTTGTAAAATTGACCATTACGAGAGTGTAAATGGCTGTAAATGTTTGTAAATTTGACCATTGCGAGAGTGCAAATGGCTGTAAATCTTTGTAAATATGACCATTACAACTGTGTAAATGGCTGTAAATCTTTGTGGTGTACATGTAAAGTTGCAGCTTCTAAAATGGCTAAAATATTGTAAATTTTGGTGGGATCATCGATTTTTCGGGTTGGGAATACTCATATTTATTCATTTCTAATTAATTGAAGCATCATTTTAAAAGGGGGCCGCCCCCAGGGGCAGGGGTCCGCCCCCAGGGGCAGGGGTCCGTCTCCAGGGGCAGGGGTCGGCCCCCAGGGGCAGGGGTCCGCCCCAAGGGGCAGGGGTCCGTCTCCAGGGGCAGGGGTCCGTCTCCAGGGGCAGGGGTCCGCCCCTAGGGGCCGGGGGCCGCCCCCAGGAGCAGGGGTCCGTCTCCAGGGGCAGGGGTCAAATACAAGAAAATATTGGGGAATGATTGAATAGATTCTAAAAAGCCATAATTATCAGGTGGTGCTGTGGCACCAAATTGGCCGTCCCGTCCAAAAAATGATCTGAGCACAAAGTGGGCAGCGGGCCAAAGCCCGATCTGAGCCCAAAGTGGGCAGCCCATCCAAACCCGATCTGAGCCCAATTCAGGCAGCCCGCTTGGGGCCACACCAAAGCTCAGTGCCCTAAACCAACGGGCGTCCATCACTCTGGGCCACACTTGCAAACACGGTCCGGGGCCACACCGTGTTTACTACTAGGAACTACTTTGATACATAGATCTATATGGCCTATTCATTGTGAAACATATATGAAACTTGTCATATGAGGCAGATGCCATGTCCGTACATTTTCATGCACATTAGGATAATCTACCATGTACTATATTCTATTTCTAGTTATGTTATGATAAGATATGCCTTATAATTCACAAGGAAATGCTTAGGAACTAGTGTCTTATGGTGAAATTGGTACAAGTCGAGTGCGTTATTAAGGCGATATAGCGAACGAATGCTTTCCAACAAGCCTTTAATGCGTTTATACCACCATTTCTTCAAATAATATTATGTGAACAGGGCGTTCTGTTTGTTTTCACTGTAAAATGTGCTGCCTCATCCGGCATTCGAAAACCGACCGCATTGAAGCCGCACACGTTACCACTAGACCATCTCGCCTCTCCCGGAGGCTACCAGGTCCCGGCAACTCTGGCCTCCCGGTACATTGCTAGCTGCAGAGGCGCCCTCATAGCGGAGGACGCCCAGCTTGTGAGCTATAGCAGCATCCTTACTAGTGTATCACTGCCACGCATTAGTTGTATTAGAAAACTTGAAATTTAACAAGTTATTTGCCTTTCTGATACTTAAAAGCACATGCATTGGAAAGCAAAATATGAACTCTATATATTGCTGTGTTCTTTGAGCGATTAAATTGCATCAAAAATGAACAAAATGTCTTTATTTGACTATATAAATCGAAAATTCATGAAATGTGGAACTATAACTCAATTGTGATTTGTTTGCTTAGTTTTGGAAAAAAAATTACAGATCAGGAGTAGAGTAGTGGGGGCGTTACAGAGGGACGGCTCCGGGAATGAAGGCGGACTCTTCAATCTAGCCCGTCCTATCTTGTAGGCCGTTGCTTAGAGCTGGCTACAGAGACGTCTACTCTCGTTCCCAAATCCTTCCGAATGAAGGCTCTGGGAACAGCCAAATGACCTTGAAGTTGGGATTTTGCTGGGTCTGGGAAACCCCTGCTGGTAGCCTGGAACCAGTGGAAAGGAACCAGAATGTATGATGGTAGTTTTACTGTATTTTACCATCAGACTTTCTGGTTCTATTTCCTGTTCCTGTTCGCTGGTTCCAAGCCACCAGCAGGGCTTGCCAGGACCCAGCAAAATCCCAACTTCAAGGTCATTTGGCTGTTACCAGAGCCTTCCTTCAGAAGGATTTGGGAATGAGAGTACAGAGACGTCACACACTGTTGATGACGAGGGAAAATGAATGTAGGACGACCTGCCGAGGTGCCAGCCCTGCCGAGATGTCTGAATCAAGCCAGCCCATCCTGGTGTAATGGTAGCATGCTTGCTTTCCACGCGGGGGCTGGATTTCGGATCCCAGATGAATTTCGTAGCCAAAATGGCTATGCATTACCTTGTTATAGTATATATAAAAGCGTTTTGCACTGAAAAATAAATTCTGAGTGTGCATTAGCTTGAGATAACCGAACAGCAAAATCAATATCCTCGGCACGGGAAAAGCAAGAATCGTGGTATAATTAACCAATAACGTATGGCTAACAGGCTCACGAGAGGGTGTATTGTAGGATATGGGGCAAGAGGCGCGTAGCGCCGAGTGCCCTATATCCATACGATACACCCCGAGTGACCTGTTAGCCATACATTATTAGGTTTATTATACGATTATTGCATTCAAATGTCTTTAATTACCTTATATATGTCCTAATTTCGCCATTTTGAAGGATTATTGACTGAATATCCCTGTAGTGCCATGTTGTTTTGACATCCCACCAACCCTGCTCGCTGATTGGTGGAGCCTGCCCACATCACGTTTGCAATCTCCAACACTGGTTCCAACATAGAATTTGTAAGGGGGCCAGCTTGGGGCGGTGTTATAATCAGCGTTTCCCTCCACTTTCACCACAGCCGGATAGGCATGGGCACTAGCGTCTTCGCCTCACGCACCAGGGGTCCCAGGATCGAATCTGGGTGGAAACGAACCATTTTCAAAACGCCTATATGTATGTGAAAAAAAATCCCTAGAACTATTTTAACGAAAGGGGAAGTAAAGTCCAACTTCTACCTTTATAGTAAAAAAGAAATTGGAAAAAAATATTGATTTTCAAAGAAATTACACCAAAAAATGCCTTTTCTTCTGTAACTCGGTAAATAATGGTCCTACAGGGCTGGAAATCCGCCTGTAGACTCCTTGTTTCGCCATTTCCCTCTACCAGCGCCTCCATGGCGTGGTGGTTAGCACGTCGGACTTCAAGTCTTGATGTAGCGTGTTCGAGTCTCCATGAAACCTCGGATTTTATGTGTGACGAAATTTCGGATTCGCTCAGTCCCACCGGAAGAGTGCCGATATCCACCGGAAGAGTGCCGATATCCACCGGAAGAGTGCCGATATCACTAGATATCAGCACGGGGATATCACGTAAAAAGCACGATGAGTCGTTCAATCGTATAATAAGGCGCTCTAACGTATCTATTTTATAACTCATACTAGATGTGTGTTATGGTCTTAGACATCAAGTATAACATGTGAAACTTCAGAAAGCATTATCGAGGCTAAGTTACAATGATTCTAATCTATTCTTTTTGTCTGGCAATGCGATAAATATGGCCTTCTTAGAATTCTCATGGCTTCCATGGAAATTATTAGGTACCTTCGGCCTAGAGCCTAGAGCAATGTAAAGGTGTTGATTATGGGTGTCACCCGGCTCAAGGATCATGGAATTGTCTGTTAGTGATACAAGTAACATATACCTATGCCATTAGTCAGTTTATGACTTTTAAGGTGGCCGGCGGGCATAGCCTAAAAGTAACTTCGATTTTACAAGATTTCTACCATATAATTACCATGAGGGTGTATAGTTTCCAAAAGTACAAAGAAAAACTGGGAGTCTTGAGATAGCTTCTAAGAGATGTTACCACAAGGTTTGAGTGTCCTATATCACATACACCATTATCTATAGCCTTGAAGCCAGGGTGTAATTCATGGCAATGGTGTTTCCCTTTATGCCCAGGTATAAGAAGGTAGGTGATTCTAGCCCACCTCTGGGCCAAGTTCTTTTCTACCTTCTTTTATCTAGATACATTTTATGTATAACGTATGTATAGATAAATATAATATATGATATATCATCTTTTTTACTTCCCATTCAGATATGTAGAAAGTTAATTATCCGACTATAGACTAGCAAATCTGAAAAAAAAATATGTGCAGGGTTAGAACACCCTACCCTCTGATCACGAAACGTGCGTAGAACACAAGGCCAACAAGAATCTGTCAAACTGCAGGTTTATTCTACTTGCACATACTTTAATATCTGACCTAATGTGCGTAGAAGACGTGCAATGCATCTGTTTTCAATCCCCACCGGCCACCTTAACATCTGGCCCTGCCTCTGGCTCTGGCCATAATGATTTCACATGAACGTCAGTCACTTCTTTCATTGTTCTCTGGATTAACGAAGAAAATGTGCTCTGCACCTGTTTGTAATATCATCATTGTATGTATAAGTGGTAATAACCACCTAATCCTATTCATTATAATATTATATTCTCTGCCTTCATTATCTACAAGGCCTCCCCCCCCCCCGTACCCAGATTAAAACCCAGTAAATACACCCACGTTATACAAACGTAATTTCACTATACGTAAAATATTTTTCCAATGTAAGGGTTATTTTAGGGAATTGAACGTAAACATAAGTAGACATATTATGAATGTTATACGAACGTAACTCCCAGGTCTTTTTACTATGATTTTAACGTTATATTCACATTTCTTTAGGTTTTTTATTTATTTGTCTATAGAGGTAAATGTAAATGGTTGTCCTTTGGGAACATAAAGAAGTGGGGTAGGAATGGAGCAATGCTGAATTTATCTCCAACCTGTTATTAAATAAACCTTTATATTGTACATTTCTGAGGCTAATTATTCATAGCCTGCCTGGGGATTGGGCTGGGGACCTCACTATCACTGTCCCATGCTGTGTCTGAGTGAGCTATCGAGGCAGCTGGAGAAAGGGAAGCAGACTAGCTCACATGAGAGAGATGAGTCTATATGTATCTTTTTTTGAACAAGAATCAACTTTATTGGCTTGATTTTAGGTAGTTTTACAATAATGACGTACATGTGTCTCTGTCCTGGTTGAATTATCATTCATAAAGAATCATGTATAGGCCTAAAGCACATATTGTCATTAGGACGTATAGAGACATGGTAGAAACAAGACTATTCAGCCAACAAGTTTCTAGCTGCACCCGTCAGAAAACCTGTTTGTTGGTACAGCCAGATTCAATATGTGTAGTTTCTTTATAATAACAATTCCTTTTAGCAAGAATCAAGGTTTGAATTAATAATAGGGACCTTTAGCAAAGACAATGCTTATCAATGTACCAGAAAACCTGGTCTGTCTGTCTCTCTTTGACCCCAACCCTAGATCTGTGCAGGGTCACATGATGGTGTGGTATTGATATTTCTAAACCGATTTCCGATTTTTCTTCTTAAGGTCCTAAATTCAAAACCGTATACCTAGTTTATCTAATTCTCTACAAGATGCAATCATTTATATTGCAAGGGGATTTCTGGTTATTGAGAAATCACACATTTTCTTTTCAAAACGAGCAGGGCCTGGCCTATGCTATGGTCGACGGCAACTACCCCTGCACTTTGCCCCCTCCCCCTTTCCCTTGTACTAAATGTACTATACACAAGGTGCATGTGCGAGTGCCCAGCCCCCCCCCCCCCCTCCTCCACCCAGCTTTCACACTCAGGAGCAGTGTACATGTACATGTGAGGGGTGGAGGAACACGGGGGAGATATTTCTATAGGGGATATCATAGCTTTAACACCTCCACAGAAATCACCATGGGCCTGGAAGTAAGACTGAGAATAGAAATGGGAACAGGGTCATTTATTGGCCGCGTCTCCGACCTGATAATGTATTCATACGCTCATCTATGTGTAAAAACTTAAAATAACCCTTACATCTGAACGCTATTAGTATTATACAAGTCATAGTCAAATGGCGTTGTTCCAACCTAGACAATAACGTTCCTTGAACGTTATTTGACGTAAATGTGTTTACTGGGAAGGAGATTTCCAGGTACTGACTCAGCGACCAGGATGCATGGCAAGGGACACTTTAATATTCCAGCACTACAAGTGGCACCTACTTCTATCCTAATGATAGACACATGCTCCTGTGCACTATCCTGTTTGACTACTGCTCATAGTGTTGAGATTAATGCTGCCTTTTTACATGGGGGCTTTATTAGATGAGCCTACTGATCAACAAAACTAACTAGTATTTTCATGTTAGTCCTAGGCAAACACCAAATACTATAGTGATTTATGTAAAATCATATTGGATATAAATTATTGAATATGTATAAATTTATATTTTTCCCATCATGAACCCTGTGATATCCAGACTAGGTCTATATAATATATCTTGTAAGTGAATATCATGTACAAATGTGGTGCAGAAGTCATCTATGATAAAGGTAACACGAGTGGTAATTCTGAATATTAAAAAAAAGAAACATGGCTAGTACATGTACCTAATAAAATATGTAGTAATGCCTGAAGATCCTATCACAGGAACTGCAATCGCGCCTTGACATGTTCATACAGCTGTTCAGTAATCTAGTTGCATATTAGTAGTGTTAGCCTTTGTTGCCTCAGGAGTATTCCAAATATTGGCTAACTCTAGAACTTCTGTCGTTCCTGTAAGCCGATGGCTATCACTGGTCTAAGTCATCTTAATAAAGCAGACTCCCATGCATGCATGCGTACTTTCTGCTCCTTGGGTATTTTCTCCTCCCCTTCCTTTCAGTCTACTCCTCTCCTCCCTTTGGTGCTGATAGATTTGCCTCCATTGGAAAGATCACCTGTGTTGTCCTTCGTCTCATGTAATTATTGTACCACGTCCATGTAGTCTCGGCATGAGCTGTCTGGGTCTGCCTGCTGGCTGGCCTTTGGCAGGGTTGGTTTCAGAAACATTCATCATCATTACATAGCACCCCCTGCACCTACACAAAAACTCCCAATCTCCTGATGTCAGAGGTCCGCAGAGGCTAAGCAGACTAATTTGTTTCTGTAGGAATCAGTGGCTACAGAAATACAACGTTGCCCTCTTCTCAAATAGCTTTGACATAAAGTAGAGCAAGGCATGGGGTATTTGTCTGGCCACGATTTCCTATAAATCATCAGGCAGAGGCTTTTCAATAAGTGTGATGCTACAAACAGTGTGAATTGTACTATTGTACGATGAAATAACAAATGAACTCTCCATGTGATCTCCTGCCCCTCTTCATGGTTTACTTTATCCTCTTCAATTGACTCAATTCCAGATGAATGGTTAAAACAGAAGACTAGGAGGTGGATCCCTTTATGCACACATTGCGCTGTCCCAGGGAAAATGCCACATGCCAAGAAGCACTTATTGCAGCTGCCCCTTATTGCATCCCTACAAGGAGCTCAGCCCTATACACATGCTCCAGGACACGATCTATTTGGCTACTGCTCAATGCACTTCTAACTCGTGTTTAATGAGGATTCTACTATAGATCCATGCTCCATGAAAGGGTCATAATTCATAAGAAGGTTCTGCTTAATTTTGCAGTTTTTCTCATATCAAGAGATATAACTAATTATCATCTGTAAAAAGGCGTGTAGTAGAATGCTGGATTTTGAGGTGATGTTTGCATACTTGTCATTCAAACAACACGAAAGTGCAATAACTTTATGAATAACTTCTCAAAATTCACCCTTTCTTGCTTCATTGGTCTCTAGATGGTTGGAGTCCCTCTCACAGAGACTGATTCGTTTCCATGTAATGGGCCACTGCAGGATTTAATCAGTAATTGAATCTACTGCACAGAGACGTATGATAGCAGTGCATAACAAGTTGTTTAACATTTCTCCTGGG
Organism: Harmothoe impar; assembly: GCA_947462335.1. Classification (NCBI taxonomy): domain Eukaryota; kingdom Metazoa; phylum Annelida; class Polychaeta; order Phyllodocida; family Polynoidae; genus Harmothoe; species Harmothoe impar. Next base: position 22,549,589 of record OX381721.1, on the reverse strand, counting down.
ACACTAATTTTCAGGCTCCCTCTCTGGAAAGATAAATATGTCTGGAATACAAAGCAAAAGTAGTTTTTGTATAAGACGACTAAATGTGAGGCAAGGTTGGCGGTTTCCCTGGAAAATATTCCTATGCAGCAGGGGAGAGAAAAGTAGTAGTTGTGTATGGAGTTGGGTGGGCAGTATGACAGGTATGAGTAGTATAATCTTAGCTGTTACCTCATACCAATAAATTTGTCCAGTCAGTGCTATTTGTGGTTGATTGGGGATCAAAGAAATGCAGTGCCCTGTGCTGAGTGCAGTCAGTAGGGTCAGTCCAGGTAAAACCAGCCAGTGCATGGGGATCACTTCTAAACCATGGCAGAACTGGACAGAATATGGAGCTCTCACTCTGTGAAAGAGTTACAGGCACATCTTAAGGTTGATCGCTACTCATTGAATATGGATTCCTGCGCAGCTCTCTGCGTATGTAGCTTAATATGTTCAGAATAGGCTAATATTACATAACTGGATACATATACATGCACACTAAGCAATATCCAAAAATTGGACCATTCCGACCAAAATTGAGCATTTTTTTTGCACTTAAAATATTTGATATATTTGGAGCTAGTGATATTTACTATTTTAAACATAAATTAGAATATTGACACTATTTACCAATGAACCATTATCGAGATTAATATAGATCTCATCCATGTGCTTAAAACAACCAAGGGTATAATATCTATACATTTTTTACCCTGATCCTTGGCTATTTACCCATTATTTTGGCCTTAAAATATGAGATTTAAACAGTTTTTGTCCTATTTTTTAACTTCAAAGGCCCAAAACCCTCAAATTATGCGTGGGACCCCCTATTAATTTTTGTGTTAGCAAATGATCTAAACAATTTTTTGAGAGAGTAAAAAAAAGTCTAAGAATTATTTTGGCTATTTTTTAAGATATTGTTGAAAAATTTAGCATGTACCATCTTCCTTTCCTGAGAATTGATGGAAATGCGAAGGTAAGCCAGAAATTAGTCCCAAAGTATTCCAGCTTTCACTTTACTAATGTAATCATATTACACATGGCCTAAATTTCCATCAACAGACATTCACAGATTCACTAAACCCATAGTTGAACAGTTTTATTCATCTAATTGGTGTAGAATACAGAGGTGGTTCTTGTGTGCAACATGACACGTTCCAGTGCCACAATTAACACAATGGTGTGAGATGCTCCAGGGCGTGGTGACGTCTATCCTACAATATACGGGTACATTGTTCCCAATAATGATTCAGTATCCACAATTGTGCTAGTTATCATCCTGTTAAACACCTGTCTCTGCCTACAGACTCACTGTTGAGCTATGACGCACAATGGTTTTGAACCATTATGCTCGAGACCAGAGTCTGTCATACATTCAGAGAGAGTCAAGAGAGTCACTGTAAAAGTATTCCGTTGAATATACTCTAAATCAATGTACAATTTTCGTAAATGTGATAACGGCAGTGTTAAGTCAATCAATTTTACTTTGAATATCTGTAATGCAGTACAGTGAAACACAGTTTATTTTATAGTGAAGCACAGTTCATTTTACAGTGAAGCTATGTTTAATTGATATACTGTAGATTAACAGTAGATTCTACTGTAAGTCCATTCTGCAGTAGATTCTACTGTAGATCAGAACACAATCAAAATAGGCTGATGGTTAACATAAGGTCCTCACGTTGTTTCCTGTGGTGTTTCCCGGAGTTCCGTCGCAGGCCCCCATATATATACTGTCTTAGTATATAGACAAATGCCAACGCCCATTGATACCGTCTCTGCAACTTGTGGGGGCTGGGGTGCCTCCCACTCAGCCTGCGGCTTCATGGGATACTGCCCTAGCCCCCACTCATGAAATACATCAGAGCGGTATCAATGTAGTTGGCATTTGTGTTAGGCCATGGAATACAGCCACATTGTATTAAACGGGGGGCATTGAATAGGGCCCTTCTAGTACTTAAGCATAGTAAAGTTTGTATTTCAAAAAAATAAAATGGCATACGCTGCGAAACAATCTTGGGGATAATGTCAACATTAGGAGACATAATTATCTACGTTATTGCTAGCTATCAAGGTATAAGGCAAATAAGCTTTCTTTAGATGCGAAGAAACATTCACAGAAACCTTCCACATGAAATAAAATACAAGATTTTAGCCCTTTAGCCTATGGTGGGAGCCAAATGGAATCCCCATTCCAAACACATTATCTGTCTTGATAGAAAAGAGCCGTAACAAATAAGAGAAACAAACACAGAGCTTAACAGAGAACCAATAGGATCAGCACAGCCAAGGAATGAATGGGATGTGGCCTGGGTGATGAAGCATAAACCAATGTTAACACACACAAGTAAGAGCAGAAACCACAAGCAGCGAGAAAAGGCAGAAACGATGCAATAACCCACATTGCCCATCCACCAATATATCTAATTGACAAGAAACAGCTTTAAATACTAATTCCAATAACAGACAGCAACGGAAATCTTGAGAGCGGAGGCGGAAGGATTTATATGATAACATTTATGTTATAAAAACATGGTGATTTGTTCAAATGAAGTGTATTAAAAGTGTTATTGATCCTCAAATTTCAAGGAACCTATTGCTATTCCTAACCTCTAATCATAACAGCCACCCAGAAGGACTCATAGGGAAATTTAAATTTGAATAAAAAGATTGATAGAAACATACGGCATGGGGAAAGCACCTGGGAGAAAGGAAGCAGTTAATGGGTACCCTTTACTAAATTATAGCATTAGCAGACAAACCTCCAATGACCCTGTGCCTCAGATGTTGGTTTGTTGTGCACACAGAACAGATACAGAGTTAAAAGGGAGTCCAGGCTGCCTCCAGAATGACTCTTCTCTTTAGTAGGGAAGCCTATGCTGATTAAGGGTTACTGTAAACATACTTTGTACATATTTTCGAGATTTTAGCGATTTTTAAAATAGCGAAAATATGTACATAGCGAAAATTTATCCAGTATAGTCACACAACTACTGTACTGCAAAATCCGCAAATTCAAATAGGGTTGATTCAGGTAAAGTGGGACACCTAAGCCATACTCTGACTTTGTGTACCATTCACACATTTAGTACTTATAGTAGAAAATGTCAAACACATCAAATAGTTTCATTATTTTTTCCTTTAAACCAAAATATAAAAAATATATGAAATACCTTAGCCAATGTGCCCTAAATAGCCCATTTCTTAGAGATGCCATTTCAAAATTGAAGCGTCCCACTTTACTTGTATTTTTGGTAAAGTGGGACACTCGCTTCATGTAAAGTGGGACAATTGATAAGAATCGACCCCCCATGCTTTATAATCCATATGACAAAAATGGTAAATGTCAATTTTTGAAGGTGAGATATATACTTTGATGGACTACATCAAAAACATTAAGGAAATTTATGTAGGGTCCTTTACAGGATGAATCAAGTACACAGAGTATAAATGTAAAACTGTCAAAATACTGTGCATCTGGGCTTAACTTTGGGCAAGGCCAGACTACATTATGCTACATGACAACATATTTGTACCCTAACTGAATCTCTATCCTCAAATTATTTTACATAGTGCTATATAATGTTATGCACAATTTTATAGCTCATACTCTTAATTGTAAGCATCTAATATGAAATGTTTTGTTAATGAGGTAGTAATGCAGGAGCATTCCAGGGGCATATTAATCATTATAAATTACTGTAAATGGAAATAATTACTATACATCGTAAGAAAGTAGTATTGGTTAATGATTTCTATGGTTTTAGCCTCAATGTATATCAAATACCAATTCTAAATGAATTTATTAAAGATTTTACCATTTAACATCATAATGTATGATTAAAAATCATTAAAGGTAAGAAATCTCACAATAATTATCTAAATTATGATGGAAGTCAATGGTTCGCTGATGGAAGTCAGTGGTTCGCTCATCTAAATAATGATCATCAGTTAAGTCACTTGATAAACCACAATCTGGAGGACTAACAAAGCCCTATTCTGGCTGTTATACTTAATAATTTGGTATTATTTACACAACTAAGAATTGTAATGATATTCGCTATGATATTTCTTCTCCTTATAAATCAAAATATAGGCATATCGGGTAATGCTACTCTGAGAAAGGGGATTAATATAGTGTCCCACTTAACCTGAATCTGCCTGTCCCACTTTACCTAACACCTTCAGCTAAAGTGGGACACTTGCATTTAAGGTCTCAGTGTACTTCATTTCCATATCTGACTAATAAAAAAATATCAAGATGTAAAGAAGCAATATATGTATCTAATATTTACATACATTTTGAAATATCATGTTACTATTCTTAGTACCGCTACTAACAAATAATTTTACCATTTCTTATGTACTTCCGAATTTATAGCGGCAAAAGCTCTCCACCCATATCATGTCGAAATTTAAAAGGTATAATTACCTCTTAACTTTGCTGAGACAGGTACAATTAAGAGGGGTCAAACATATATTTCCAAGAAAAAAATAAGATTTTACACCCAGGAAAGAAATCAACCCCTAAAAATGGCCTTAATGTTAATTGTCCCACTTCACCTGATGTCCCACTTTACCTGAATCAACCCTAGAGGTGAAACTGCATTTTGTAGCCAATTCTAGAAAATTTACATGTGCAAAAATATAATATACGTTTACAGTATTCCCTAACTCACCTTCATTTTGTGTCATATTGATGCTGTTTGATGAAAGTGGTTAAAACGTATATCCATGAAAGAAGGGAAAAAATATTTTCAGGAATCATTACAAATAATTGAGATGATTTTCACAAGTGGCCAGCCAAATATTAAAAGTTATCAATGGTATCTGAGTTGGCCAGATGTTTTCGGGGGTAATTTCTATGGACCAGATATGCAGCTACGTTAATACACTAGTAATAGGTTTCAATGGGTTGGAACGAAATGGATCACAGTTAACTAAATGGTAATTGCAAATTGAGATAACTTTTACAATAACATCCAAAGCACTGTTTTTAGGATCTTCTGAGTGCCCTTTCCCTTAAAGGCCCAGTGCCCCTATATATAGAGCTGAGTACCTGTCCCGACTGCACTCTGACTGTTACTGGACGTGCAGTAAGATCTGTGGGTTTAAGGGCCACAAACTGGTTCAATCAATGCGGCCTGCCCTTTGTCTTCATGATGCATGAATGCAGACTTTGAGGGTACTAGTACTCCGCCTGGGCTGCATACATGCATCATGGCGACCCTTAAAGAATGTATCAACCTCGTAAAGTCAGAATTATGCCTGAATGTAGCCCTCATGAGTCACTCCCATTCAATCCTCACGGCGATAAAGGACCCATTGCATTACAGCACTACAGGCCCCTTGTAGGGTTACGCCTGAATTCTATGAATAGTAATCACAGCAGCACCAACCCTAGTTTCATTAGTGACAGCTGTGCAGACCAGTTTGTAATGCCTCCTAGGGGGTCTTTCATAAGTCTAGAATAAATGCGGGGGCGAGGCTTATATTATATAAATACTGGAACCACTGCTCCCTATGCCTGAACATCAACAACAATGTATTCTCCGAAACATCTTCACATATATCCTCACCTCATAGATTCCATTATGTTCTTGAAATATTCTGGGGCAAACATTAACCTGCACTCAAAAAGTAAGCTTATCTCCAGACTCTTCCAAGTGACGGTCATAAAATAAACAAGTCAAAAACTCGTCTAAGTGACAAGGAAGCGGGTCTTCTACACTGTAAAAAATAGTAAAAATATAGTGGATCTTGCCATAGATAGGTGGCCTGGTTTGTAAGAAGAGTGTGAGCCCTTGAAGTGGAGTTTACATGTTGAAATAATGGTAATTTTCAATTAATCTATATGTTTGACAATTTAACAATTTAATCTTGTGATAGGTTTGACAAAATACCATGATCACTTGATAATATCCAGAAGAAAGTAGCTGTCTGGATCTATACACCTATTTTGTGGTAATATACTATGCATATATCCTCACCTCTGGAAACTCTGCCTTGTATCAATCCTATAGAGTAAAACCTCTTGTATAGGCCAGGGCAAGTCAGATCGTCAGTGGTGCGTATAGGATAAGGACAAAGTCAAAGTATGGCTTATCCGCAAGTTTTTAGATGTATGCTACAGTAACTAAAGTCACCATAATCAGACTCCCTGTGAGGCTTATCGAATATTCTCTGTATATTTGAATACTGTGAATCCATTAATGCTGATTTAACGTAAAATTAACGGTGATTCAACGTAAAATGAACAGCGATTCTGTGTAAAATGAACAGTGATTCTGCATAAAATTAACGGTGACCGTCACCGTTAAAAAAACGGTGAAAGTTATGTCCCAAAAGTTGCCGGTGATTCAACGTCATTTTGATGACATTTTTTTTACAGTGTAGCTGGAGATAAGTTGTGTCCATCGTTACACATGATTCAAATTAAAGCGCATTATCTATCATGACATTATGACAAAATCATTATTTATAAACCTTCTACATAGACATGTCTACGGTATACATTATAGACACACAAGTATTTCGTTATACTGACTAACAAGTTTGTGACGTCACCATCAGCAAGCTACTGTTACGATGATCACATTGAATTTATCAGTTTTATAAGGTTCTTGGAATAACATATATATTTAGAAAACAAGGAGGCATTCTTGAAAACCGTGAATCTTGTAAATTGCTCTTCCCCAATATTGAACAAAAAAATGCATAGGAAATCCTAGGATTAAAAGAGAAAAACAATACTTAGATTAAACCATGGTTATTTTAGTACATCTCAGTCAGGTTTGGCTGGTATTGTATCATTGTTCATTTTGCCCTTAAATTAATCATAAGTTTCAACATTTCTAGTTTCAGGTGGGAGGGCGTTCCACTGCTGTGCACACACAACCTCTGGAGAATACTCCTAGGATGCACATTTTATCTTTGAGTAAACTAAAGTGGGAGCACTCGTGTTGAGTTACTCGCACCTTCACCTCCCTCAACGCATGGTCCCTACACCTTTTAAAAGCATAATTCCGGTACTTGTAAATGCATAGAATATGGGGAAAACCAGGTCAGGGGACTCCTTTCTCTAATAGAGTCGGGTCTCCTGACCTATTCTGACCATGAATTGCTTTACTTTTAATGGACATTATGAACAAAAATACGTTGAAAAATGAAAAAGAAATTGACCCCAAATTAGTTCCTAACCCATCTTTAAGACACGAACTAAAACACAGTGCTCGTCAATTCTATATTAACTTACACTGCAAATGACATTCCACTGCACAAAAGCTTCCAGGAATTTCTCTGGGATTTCACGTGTCATGGCTCGGAACAACACGTGAATTGGGAATGCAGGGAACTAATGGAAATGCAGATTGCTAATAATATTACATACCTCACATATTCATTTTAAGTCCGGATCTCCAGTTTATCCGTTTATTCCCATATTCACACATGTATATTTCTTGAGTCTTATTTTCAAGTATAGTTTGTCTTGTGATTTACACATGATCTTTCTCATTTCTGATTATCAACGAAAAACTGGTGTTTAAAATATCGAGTCTTATTCTTGAAGTATTCCTGTGATTGACAAAGGTTATTTCTATAGGTCGAATATCTCAACGCGAAAGAGGGCAGGAAAATGTAGTTTATTGATGAATCATAGTCACCTAACCGATATTGCTGGTGGGGCACATCGAGTAAAAGGTCCCCAATATCGGCTAAGAACTGTTGCCAAAGTAGTGTGATTTAGATCACTCCCTTAAGGTGGGGCTCCACTAACCGATTTCCGATTCGGGGCTATTCTCACGAATTTAACTCAGATGTAATACCATAACAATTATATACCTTAGACAGGGAGGTCCCATAGACCCTGCCATGGGTTTGTATTTATGCACAATGGTTATGTTTATAAAAAAGTGGAAATTAGACTTGCCAAGGCAATATAACACGATCGAGCTCCCAATTTAGGTTCCGATTTTGGATCCCAGGCCGATTTTGGCTCCCGATCTCATATCAAACAGGTTTGATTTTTATTGATCTGAATGGGGACCTCGCTAGATCTGTCTTTCCCTAATAAAATTGTATACATAACACATCTGATGTAAATATAAACACACCCTGACACTTTATATATGATCTGATCGTTTCACTAGTATATAGGATAACTGGGGGTACCAGGGTATGATCGGATCGTGAGAATTACCAAAAAAATCGGCTAGTGGAGTCCCAGCTTTAGGCTCCTGCTTAATCAGTCTCTGTGAGCTGCAATGCACCAATCTGCTACAACCCACATGAAACCAGGCAACATTCATCACAACCGTCACTATAGTATCCAAATAGAAGAGAGCATGTGTCTTTTATACAAGACTAAAGGTCAAAGTCCACAACGCGAAAAATGGGCCAGAAAGTGTTGATTATTGACATAAAAACAAGGGGCAACTGTTGCCAATATTGTAAATCACAACACTTGTCCCATGATCTTATGCCTCTCCAAATCCCACAGTGGTCAATAATAGGCAAGCAAAGTGTTGCGTGCAGGACTGGTTAATGTATCTGTTTGAGGGGAGTTACTTCACAGTAAGATGTGTCCTCACTATTCCCTCTCAATTAGTCTAAAGATATTTGGAGTGTCCCCCTCCCCTATATAAGCCAAATCATTGACATATTCCAATAAGCAACATTTTCTAGGCCTTCTGGGGGCAAATATCTAACTCATTTGATCCTTGTGATTTCCCAAATCACAAGACAATGGCAACCCTTTCTCACCGATTTGGGCCTGTCTTAGCCCAAATAGCGCCCAAAATCGGCAATAAGACCAATTCATAAGGTCATTTTCTGACCCTCTCTCGCATTGTGGGATTTGACCTTAAGGTATAGTTCCTACTTGTATGGATGCAAGATGGGTCACCTAGGCTAGGGTTTGCAATGGTGTATCTGGGCTAATAAGAGCGAGATATAACTAATTTAGTTTGCAGCTGCCATCAGTACTGTATATACATGGATATAATACATTTGCGGGGGACATGAAATTGGCCTTTTCGCGGGTATTTATTGCATACTGTAGGATTCAAAGAATTCACAGATTTCTCCATGAATTCTGTGGAAGAATATACACTGCGAAATATGTCTACATTATACGATTTTGCCATAGCTAGTGACTAATGTGCTTGCCTATTCCTTAGTAGAATGTAATAACGGCCACAGCTGTGTTCAGTCAAACAATGCCTTGCTATGCCTTCATGCATTACATACATAGGAAATGCTAGCAAATGATCCCTCCGCCAGAGACTATTTAATTAGTTTGCGCTCTCTGTTGACATCTCTCCCTAAATTAGCATCATCTACAAGGAGACCGTGTCACAGTAACCTACTTTCTACTGAGTAAAGCTGAGGCAGCACTAATCGATCTTCTTCTCAAATCGGTGCCATTCTCGCACATCTGATGCAGTAATATACAGTACGCTGGATCAATTCAATATAGTGTTCAATCAGTAAAGTAGTCATACATATATATCATGCAGGTTTTTCATCTACTCTCCTATCATTTGAATGTATAATGATGTTTGGTGATTTCTATAACATTAAATTGATGATTATTATGAGTTTACTGTTTTGAAGATGGTATGTTTGCCCATCAGTCAGTATTTTACGGATTTTTGGGAATACCACCTGCACAACATACCCCAAGGCTGTCACTGTCTGCAGACTATGCTAATAGTTGAAGGCATACGCCGTTTGTTCAATTAATAATCAACTTAAGGTCAAATCCCACAACGCGAGAGAGGGCCAGAAAATGTTGCTAATTGGTAATGTCAGCGATTTTGGGGCCTACATTGGCCAAGACAGGCCCAAATCAGCAAGAAAGTGTTGCCTATGTCTTGTGATTTGGGATATTGCAAGGATCAAAAAGGTTAGATATTTCCCCCCAGAAGGCCTAGAAAATGTTGCTTATTGTAATATGTCAAGGTTTCTTGCTATATTGCAATGGTTGTGTCACTGATTAATCATTATCCAAATCCCACCCGATCCATTGTATATGAGATTTTGCTCTATGATTTATAATGTCTAGCTATGCATATATTGGTGAATGTAGTTGCAGATATTGTAATTGCATCAATTTTCCTTAAGATTTGAATATTAAAGTCCGTTCTGTTGCGAATTCAAACCCTATACTATGTCCAACATGGCCCAAATCGCAACACTCTCTCTGTCAAAATTGGGTACAGTGGGATTTGGAGAGGCCTAAAATCGGGGGACAAGTGTTGCGATTTACAATATTGGCAACAGTTGCCCCTTGTTATGATGTCAATAATCAACACTTTCTGGCCCATTTTTTTCGTTGTGGGATTCGACCTTTACCGTAGGAAGGCAACACGATGCAACACAAAATCAGCTGACAAGGTCTTCTTGGGACAAGACAGGAAGCCTTGGCACAGTATAATTTAGGTATATGGGTGCCCGAGAAAAAAAGATATTATTTCATTGCTCAGATGGATCTCTAGGGACAATTCCTTGACAGCCTTGTGTGTCAGCCACATGTACATTCCGCTTTTAAGACGAGGAGGTTTGGAACTTTCCTTAGCGTCCATACCTACAACATACCATTTAGAATTTAGGCATTTTCCTGAAATGCAAACTTTTAGTTACCATTTTGACCGGGGTGTTGACTTTTAACTAAAAATATAGCAGCCCAATACCTAGTTATCTTCAATTTATTTGACCCTGAATGTACCTGCCTTCAAAAAAGTCCATGGCAAAATTATTTTATATTTGAAATGTGAAGCCATGTTTCAGAGTGATTTCCCTAGGAGAAGGACACTTCTCAAGATTCCCTTTTTTTTCTCGAAGGAGATGTGCACAGACCAGTGTTTGTGTTTCTTCCCTCAACATCAAGATGGGAGCCTTTTAAGAAAGTCAGATTTTTCTACCACTCTCTGATCACTGTTGTGAGGATTCCCAAGGGAAGTGCACATAGTGTTATTTGGAGACCTGAGCTGTGGGTTGTGAGGTGGATCTGTGTTGGGTTGTACGGCCAGAGCGAGTAGTAGGGGGCTGTCCATAAATGACGTCATGCTGGAGGGGGGGAGGGGGGGTACCATGTACCATGACCAAACATGACAAGGGGGGGAGGGGGGGTCATGTGGTGCATGACGTCATGTTTGAAAAAAAAAGTGTTACCCACAAAGTCTTGCATATAAGACACAACCTGTTTTAATTTGATACCAAACATGGCTATATAGGGTGCAGCTTATATGAGGGTTTTGGAATGTACATACTGATACTGCAGTACTAAAGTTGCCATAAATAGTCATCCTGTTCGGCTTATAGGATTTCTCAAAACTGGGGGCGTGATGGCCTAGCATTAACTGGCCGAACATCCACTAAGGTCATCATAACTCTATCATGAGATTTTGTTGCATCGTCTGGGGAAACTTTTTTTCAAAACACCATCACCAGCAAATACAAATTTTGGTCGAAAATAAGGAAAGGAAAGACAAAGGGAAACAGAAAATATTAGTGAAGAATTTGGCATTATAGTTTTTTCCAACATTTTCTGCAGGGAAGGGGTGGGCACCATTTATGGGCACACCTTAAATTTCACAATTTATACAATTCTCTCTATGGGGCCCAGTTAAAATTTAGCTGAAAACTGTGGTGGGGGACCCAGGAATTTGAAAAGGAGGCATCCGGTTTATAGTTAACACCAAAGAATTGAAAATGAAATGAGATCCAAATATCATTCGAAAATATAAATTCATCCTTTTTTCAATAGTCTTCAGAATTCTAGGTAGCGGAGTTTGGGGGCACATGGTGCATACTATAAAGATCAACCTAGACTTTTAATTTGCTGCCATCAGTCAGGGATAAATCCTCTCCTGCTCCTATCTAGGACTGTCATCGATACCCCCACATCGATACACCGAAATTTTCGAAATACCGATTATCGCATCGACATAAGCATTATATCAATACACCTGTTTACCCCCAGGTTCTCCAGAAATTTACCTTTCAAAATCTGAAAGAATTGTGTAAATATTCCAAGTAGAACCAACTTATTTATTAGGATTAAAACGCTTCCCTTAAAAGACATAATATTTTGGGAAAATATCTTGTGAATATGAATCAAAATTTTACAGAAGTTCTGAATAAAGCCCATATGTGTCCACACTTTATATAATATACGCTATCTATTATAATAAACAACTGAATAAATTTATTATCAAGCATATTTTAACCATTCATCTCAGATGAAAATAAATCTATATAATCGAAAAATCGAGACTAAAATAGTGATAATCGGAATCAAAATAAATTGGATACCAATGAGTCCTACTCCTATCCCCCCCTTCCCAATAATTCCCTTCTCCTGCATTAATTACATTGCCCCATTCCCTCAGGGTAAGTAGATTTGGGAGGGGGGGGGGATTCTGTAGCATATAAGGATTATATGGAGGGGATCTTGCCAGAGTAGGGTAAAACTGTATAAATGTTCATTGCAGGTACCACAAGTGGTCCCTTAATTTTGACCCCCCCCTCCCCTTTTTGGGGAGGGGGGCATTTCTGAAAGCCAGAACTTAGTGGAGGCGGGCAAAATTACTTTCAGCTAATTGCTGGGAGGGGGGGGGAGGGGGGTTGCTGTAGTGGGAAAGTCAACCAAGCCCCCCCCCCCCCCCCCAGCTAATAGTAAATGATGACTTGTCCCGTTATAGTTTATACACCCTAGGGGGAGCAGTGAAGCTTTTGCTGATGCACTGTTTCCATGTTTACTTATACCACGCTTGGGGGGGGGGGGTCCTCTCTGCATAATGTCATATTTTGAGGGGGGTCAAGGGTAGCATGACGAAACATGACAAGGGGGGGAGGGGGGGTCAAAAATTGTCCAAAAAAGCATGACGTCATTTATGGACGGCCCCTAGGATGGGTTATCTATTCTGACCATACGCTGACTGTATATCCCAGTCCCTGCACTCTCCATGCTGCATGTACACAACCTGCGCTCCCTCTCCTCAAGAGACCCCCATTTTCACGGGTATTTAGATAGAAAAGGACCTCTTTTTGGGGGGGAAATGTTAACTTTTCAGGGTGAAGCAAAGCCCTTTTTTGACAAGACACAGACATTTTTCAGTGCCTTAAAAGAGGTAAGTGATTAAGTGATGTGTCACATTCAAACATCACAAATGCTACGAATTTATGTAAATGCATGATATCTGGTAAGGAAATTAACATATGAGTTTGAGTTTGATAATTTTTGTTTTGGCAACAAATCCTTTACAAGTAAAGTCCTTCGATGAGGGCCAAGTAAGTTTGTACATACGCAGACATAATCATAATCACAATTTGCAGCCAGATTCAGTTACTAGACACCAGGGCTCTACATGCACATAATGAATCCTGCTATTGTAGTGTACAGACAAATAATACTAATTATGACATTTCTAGTTCCATATCAATAGAGACAATACTCAATGCAATATAAACATCTCGACATTCACATACATATCCCACACCTGTCATATATGCTCTACACATTATGTAGGCAGTATCTCAGAATAGATACTATAAATAATAATTCTGCACATTCTACACATTCTAATTTTTAAGCTTATTAAGAAAACCTCTCATATGATTCCGATCTCTGTAATTCAGACGACAATTTGTTCCATTCTAGGAAACCACGATAAAGAGGACTCTTCCTATATTGTGGACCTTTAGGCCTCTGCACCTTCAGTTTAATAAGGTTATTGCCTCTTAGGGCCCTTACCGGAACAACTACATTACCAGAAATTGTCAAATTTCTGATTAATGACACAAAACATCGAGGCGCCAAAATGTAGACACTACCGCCACCACTGGCGGAATTCAGAACTACTTCCGCTGGTCCCCGGTCGGTACCAGCGTCTAACCAGCGTAAACATCTTCAACCACGCCGTACAGGCTCGACTTATAAACTTTAGTCTTAGTTTAGATTAGATTAGCTTGTAAATAATTAGTTAGTTAGTTAGCAAAGATGCCTAGAGGAGCGACTAAAGCCACCGCTCCTGCTACGCCAGTCATCCTGTCTAAGCGGCTCGGCACGAAGGAGCTAAGTGAAAAAGTCCTCCAACTGGAGTCGCGGCTCGGGACGCTGGAGGGCACTGTCACAACGGTGTCTGACACTTCCACCGAGATTCTGTCACGCCTGAAGGAGGCATTCCCTACTCCACATCCACCGCCGACCGCTACAGATCCTAAGGCAAGTGATACCCGGCCCAAGGCTGGGAAGAAGACGGGGACTGTAACCTGCTACATACATATATTTCATGTTTATCCTATATGTACCGTATTTACTACATGTTCAAGTTTCACAGGATAAACTTTCCAAACTATATTTGCACTCGTTGTTGACTTGTCATTATCATCATGCCTTGAATATTCATACATCAAGCAAAGGACGTTCTCTCGCCGTCTGGCATCCTTCGTAGATTATGAAGTTTAAGGTTACAAGTAGAAATAACCTTATTACATTGATCCTTGAAGCCAAGAGTACTTGGAACATATTTATTTTCAAAGATTAAAGCGTCAAAAATACCCCTTTTTCTAAAATCCAAGGAGATATGTTGGAAAAATACCCCATTTTACTTTTTAAAATATCAGGGACATTGGGAGAAATTGAAAAAAGACCCTTTCCCACGTTTTTTGGGAACACAGGTTGTGTGTCATGCACCACAGAGAGTGCAGCGACCGGGCTGCATGTACAGACATCTATAATTCATGCATTGTTATAGTGCGGGTCAGTGGTGTAAAGGTCGTTAACCCCAGAGCACCACGGCAGCTGTTCACAGTCCATGTGTAGAGGTTGTTATACTTTGCCACTGCTGTCATAATGTATCATTGGTTTCATGAGCTAGGTCTCTATTCATCGGCATGTCCTTTGTTTATGTGTGCATTTATTAGGCTGTTGAAAGAGAGAAACCAATCATGGAAGAGAACAATATTGTTTTATGCTTGAAAGGTAAACGCAGGTCAGTGTCTCTGCGTGCAACCAAGTTTGATTTCACACCCCCTAATATAATGGAGTGGTTTATTATTAACGGTTTAGGGGATCAACCAAAGGTGGACCCTCTGAAGGGGCGGACCAAAAGACCCCTCTTTAAAGAGGGTGGGCAAAAAGGTTCCACCACTTTTTGGCAAGTAAAAGAAGGTCCCTCGCTGTATAGTTAATGTAGGTATAAAATTGGAGAACAGTTGAGTATTTGGAGAGCTTGTTTTGATTTCCCCCACCCCAACACCAGGCTGGGAAAATCATGGGTTTCTCAGGTCGCAGTGAGAAACCACAGCACTGTGATATCTCACTGCTAAATTGGGGAGTTTTCACACAGCGCTGTGAGATCTCACCCCCCCTGTTGGAAACCGCACCCATATTATATATTTTCACGTTTTCACATTTTCTAAGGATTTCCCTCATTCCAAATGAAAATCAAGATTATGTATAAATGGGCACACAATTGTTTACTCAATGCTCACTTCAATTATCTGATTGTGTGGACATTAACAATGAAAAATGACGATTTTCATACAAGCCTTTAAAATGGTATTGAGAAAACCCAATTTGCTGTAGGCTTACCATCATTTGCTCCAGAAAATGATTGTCTACAGTGATGTATTATGTTATCAGCAAAGTACATCGGAATGGGCCTCTACCGCAAATGTGTATTTCATGAGAAATAATTAATAAACAAGCTAAAACATTGTATTCCCTATAACTTTATATGCTAGAAATAGCATCAATGTGGTTTCCTACAGGGGGGTGAGATTTCACAGTGCTGTGTGATAACCCCCCAATTTAGCAGTGAGATAACACAGTGCTGTGGTTTCTCACTGCGACCTGAGAAACCCATGATTTTCCCAGCCTGAACACTGGGGGGAATTTATATTGCTAATATATACAAATAAATCCAAAGCATCATAAAGAGATCATATGCAGATTTTTGGGAATTTACCCATAATGTCATATTTTAAAGATTTCATAAGTTTCATTTACTCCGTTTTTGCATTACATGTTTATCTTAAAGGGCCAAAACCCTCAAATTATGCATAGTCGTCATATCAAAATTACTATAAATTATTCATCAACAACCCACATAACCAGATAACATTAGTCCGTGGGGCTCATTTGTGTTTTAATTGGGCCAGCTGGGCTTGCCCATATCTGGGTGTTAGTCCTTTTTGTCGAGGGCTACCAGAAAGATTCCAGATGGGCTGAGCCCACCAACTAAGTATTTCTAAATTATGTTGTAAATGCATTGAAACATAGGCCTACTCATCTTTGGTAGTTCTTAGAAATAACAATTTAAAGTAGCATTTTCATGGTTTTGTGTCAAAGTGGATTTTGCTTGGGCTGGATCTAGTTGATGTGAGCTAAAATCTCCTTGAAATTTCTATGGTAGTAAACCTGGGCTGCTAGGTGGGCCCCAACTGGGCTCAGCCCACAGACCAAAACTTCAAATATAAACATTTAACTACATTTGAAATAGGAAGGACTAATGGGTTAGTTCAGCAGTTCAGGTATCCCACCAGTGACGCCTTGATGTCACTACCGGCCTGCTTCTACTACAACATGGACTATTCATATAATTTTTTTCCGAGAATCTGAGAATTTCCTTGAGAATTGCTATGTTCTTGAGAATCTTGCCATCCTACACTCCTTGTTTCATCCCCTACTATTACCAGCGCCTCAACGGCATGGCACGTAGAGCGTCCGATTTGAAATCTTGGGGTACCGTGTTCGAATCGCCATAAAATGTCGGATTTTATGGGTGATGAAACGTTGGAATCCCATAGAAAGACCAGAAACGTGCTAATATCCACAGGAAGACTGCTGATATCCACCGGAAGAGTGTTGATATCCATCGGAAGAGTGCTGATATCACTAGATATCAGCATGGGATATCACCTAAAAAGCACGATGAGTGGCCCAATCGTGTAATAATACATGATAATTAGCCCCATGGGTCCAAAATCTATTTATAACCAAGAGAGGAAGTCAATATATCTGGATTTCTTTTGAGTGGACACTTAAAACTGGTCACGGTGAGATTGCTAAAAGGTGTTTTAACCCTTAGGGACCCAGAACTATTCAACCAAAGTGATATTATTAGTGTACTTTAAGTAGTTCCGATACGCTGCAAAGAAATGACCCTGTTTCCATTTCTATTTTCAGCCTTATTTCCAGGCCCGTCGTCATTACGGTGGAGGTGTTAAACCGATATGGGACTAGCACATCCTGGTACCTCGGTACAGGTCCTGCAGGTGTCATAGGGCAGCAGCAGACCCTCCAAAAGAGCCATATTTTAGAAGTTTAATGCATGGAAATACTGATGGCTAAAAACTTTTTTTTTGTGTTTGGGAATGTCTCTGGACACAGAAAAGTGAACTTGTGCTATCAAATTCATGTACCGTTTTTGCAGAATTAACGCTTTTTTACAACTACCTCTTCTAATCCAGGCTCTTTTTCTGGGGTCTCAGAAAGTAGACGAATTGACTTCTCCTGACATGAATATTGACTGTAGGAAGACTTCAATGATACCTATCCCCCCTAAATCAGACCCAAGGAATCTATTGGTGCTATTATCTCATTGCTAGGACAATTGGTTGCCTAGCAACACCTGTTTTTGATAGCAACTGGCCCCACCGGAGAACAGATTATAGGCCAATTATAATCCCTTGGAAATTCCGTAATCATCTCATTTTTACAACTAGATTCCATACTTTAAAGGGTCATAAATAAGAAAGTCACACTGCTCTGATTACAATTCCACATTCCAGGTTATTTCTAGGAAAATGAAAATGATCATTATAGCAAACAGTTAATGGAACTCTAGTTTCACATGAAATAGAGGTGTCAAAATTTCAATACCTAGCCAGCCTCTCTAAGCCAGTCTAAGGAATCCTGCCGTACCAATAGGTTTCCCCTATGGACAATGATTGCATAACAATGTTTTTATTTTGCCTAGCAACCATAACTTTTGCATTCCAACAATAGCAAATATGCGTGGTAGTGTCACAGATGAAACAAAGACATCAAATGTATATCTAGCAAATTATAACATTTTGTGTATTTTACATTAAAGATACTCTAACTCTGCTGCAAGAGTATTAAGAAAATGATGACGGAGGAATACTCTGATAAGGACATCAAGTAATAAACCCATGCTACAGAATAACAACAATTGGTACAAGATCCTATACTTAACTTACAACTTAAATCGTTTGTACAGTCAACCTTCTAGTTTATGGCCACTCTTGGGACTTATGAATGGGAAATGGCGACATTAGCGAGGTGGCTGCATTAGAGGGAGTCGAATGTCAATAGTTATAACACCGCCCCCTCCTCCAACCACCAGTATCCTGGATGTACTGCTATTATCCCAGGCAACCTCTCCGAATCTTTGGGCCCTGGATAAAAGGGGGATGCAGAATTTAGTTGTCCATCCCCATTGTTTCATTAGGCAATGTGTGAATGCTGACTGGTCATATTTCTGTCCATGTGTGTGTGCTGTAGCTGTCGGGCAAGGGGTTATGGCTATAGGGTGAGATGTTAAAGCTACAGCTAGTGGTATCCCCGGGATATACCCCAGTCTGGCTTTCCACTGACACCTTCCACTCAGCTTCTCTTGCATCCTTCCAGTGCTACATGTATTGGTTATTGTCAAATGACAACACAAAGATGGCACGAGGAGAATACATTCTACAGCACCTCTCAAACCCATAACAATGCAATAGGTATGAGGCCCCGGCAGGATATACATATGTATTTTATTTGAAGTATAAGAGCAGGTATTGGGGGGGCAGAGAGAAGGGGAATTGCTTTCAGGTTGATTTTCAGTAAACCCACCTGTGACAACTCTTGGAGTGTTGAAATGGCCACATTAGAGAGTATAAAACACCTATTGGGACTGGAAAATGAGTGGCCGCAAGGGGGGGCATGTGACCAGATTAAAGGGAAGGCCGTATTAGAGGGAGTTTATTACATGAAAATAATGGGGAAAATGGTAGGGACTTTGGAAAAATGGCCATAATGATGAGGTGTCTGCATTAGAGGTGTGGCCCCTAGGAGGGAGTTGACTGTATCTGTGAACTATGGAGAAAGTTATGTCCCCTTCCTGACAGATCCAAACAATATACAATACAGCACAAAGATTATGCTTATACTGTGTATGCTTTCTCCTTTAATACAATTAGGGACTATCCTGGACAGATTCAGTACATTTGTTGAAGCATTCTTCTGTGATGGAATCCCAGTTTGGGTGCAAGTACAATTGTTATTATCACTCCTGTCTGTCACTACACTCATAATCCAGACCATGCATTTTCTCTATAGAGCATGGCCCATGAAATGTACGGAGAATACATCTTCTCCCTCTGATATGCTGCTGAAAGCTGGCCTCAGCTTTTAGCAAAGGCAACATCCCCTGTAGAGATAATTCTGAATCCAAGAACAGTCAGGCCCTTATGGTAGTGATGGAGATCTTTGCTTGTTATAACAGTTCTTTTCTCCAGCCACAACTCATCAATATTTACAAACTTTGCAAATATTGGGGCATAATGATTCTTCCTCTCATATTGTTTTCTTCACAGCAGCATGCTCCAACCTTTGCCAATAGTGGCTTTCCCAATAACTACTCAAAGGCAATATATGGCTGTATAATCCTCCTGTAGTTGTTGTGGTAGTTCCCCTCCCTGCTATCATATATTAGGAGGGAAAGACATGTTTTTGTGAGGTTGTGAATCTACATCGAGGCAGTAGAGGTGAGTAGAAGATGTTTCTGCAAGGTTATGCACATATCTGGAGGCAACAGAAGATGTCTCTGGGAGATAATCAATCTGTAGACCATCAAAACCTAATGAGAATGTTAGTACAGTGTAGAGTTCCAGAAAAAGGGTTATGTTATGTGATGTTGCCACCCCTCCACGTTGCTCACCTCCTCCTCCCTGATATGAGGAGAGGTTTGGAGTTCTCTAGTAAGAGAATAGGGGACCTGCACAGAACACACACCTCTAAAGGATCTCAGTACTCAGGTATTTATGATCCTAATTGAGAAGTTAGTATCCTATGTACAGCTCTCGATATATCAACAAGGATAAACATATAACAATACTGTGTATACACCATAGCACTAACCATACCATGTCTGTGGGAGGCCATGGTGGGAGATTTTAGATGTAGAGCAGGCAATAAGGTGAGTAGAAATACTCACCCTACAGAAGGGGAGGCAGAAGGGGCAGTTCAGAGGATAGAACATGACACTGGGAGGTTGTTCACCAAAGGTAAGTACTAGAGGTAAGTAAGAGTGTATGATTATGTCTCTTGGAGGTTTTACAAGGTGAAGGAGACAGTATGAGTAAGTAATATGATGGGACTTGGCTTTGAGGGTAATTATTTACCCCTTTGAGGATGACATAATGCCTTAATGCATCATGCCCTTGGTCATCATGATGTATAAATGCAGCCCTGGCAAGTAACTCACCAGTGCTGCATTCAAGCATCAACCTGACCATACAGAGTTCTGGCATCCCCGAAGGGTCCGCATGATGCACCAATGCAGCACTAGCAAGTTACTCGCCAGGGTTGCATTGGTGCATCATGACAACAAATGTCATCTTTTAGTGACATCTACCCATAAAGGGTGAAAGAAGAAGGTAGAACTGCAGTAGGGGTCTCTGAAGGTGAACAATATGAACAATTAGATGGATCATGAGAAGCACAGCGAAAGGTACTCTGGCATGGTACTCCAGTTTTCTGATATGTTCACTATCTGTCATTACATTGGTGTTCAGCTGGGGACGTTTTGGGGTGTGAATAACATGGATAGGACAGGCACCAATCTAGACCTGATTCTTGTTCAATAAACATGAGGTTTTTTGAGAAAGAGAATGTCTGCTGCTAGGTAATTTCTGCAAAATAAAAATATTATGACTAGAAAATCCTGAGACAACTTGTTAGATATGAATTAGATGTCTTTGTTTCATCCATTAAACTACCATGCATATTTACTATGGTTGCTATACAAAATAGATATGGTTGCTATGCAAGAGTAGCAAACTGAGGATATCGCTAGGCAACCATTGGGCACACAGAAAACCAATTGTTATTAAAGGATTCATTGGATCCAATTTAAGGGGGATTGATATCATTAGAATTTCGATACCTCTATTTCCTGTTAAGCCACAGCCCATTAACTATAATTATTGCTAGGGTATTCATATTAATTTACATAGAAATGGCATCAACTGAAATTTACATTAGAACAGTTATACTGTGTTATACAGAACCCTTCAAAGCATAGATTCCAGTAGTGAAACTAAAATGGTCATGAAATTCCTCTGGGATTATAACCAATAATTTAATCTCCGATCAGGTCGATTGCTATGAAAAACAGGTGTTGCTAGGCAACCAATTGTCCTAGCAATAAGATAATAGCACAAATGGATTCTTTGGGTCTGATTTAGGGGGGCTAGGTGTCATTGAAATCTTCCTACAGTTGATATTCATGTCAGAAGTTGATTTATATACTTTTTGAGACCCCAGAAAAAGAGCCTGGATTTGAAGAGGTTGTCGTAGAAAAGCGTTAATGCTGCAAAACCAGTACATGAATTTGATAGCACAAGTTCACTTTTCTGTATCCAGAGACATTCCCAAACACAAAAAAAAAGTTTTTAGCCATCAGTATGATCATGGAATTCCTCTGGGATTATGATTGACCAATAATCTAATCTCAGATCGGGTCGATTGCTATGAAAAACAGCCGTTGCTAAGCAACCAATTGTCCTAGCAATGAGATAATAGCACCAATGGATTCCTTGGGTCTGATTTAGGGGGGCTAGGTGTCATTGAAATCTTCCTACAGTCAATATTCATGTCAGGAGAAGTTGATTCGTCTACTTTTTGAGACCCCAGAAAAAGTGCCTGGATTAGAAGAGGTAGTCGTAAAAAAGCGTTAATTCTGCAAAAACGGTACATGAATTTGATAGCACAAGTTCACTTTTCTGTATCCAGAGACATTCCCAAACACAAAAAAATGATGGAGTCCATATAACCATGGACACTATATTCCCTTACATGTATGTAGGGCTTATTTGAGATTTGCCTAAACTCAAAAGAATAAACTCGTCTCCAGACTCTTCCAAGGGACTATCATAAAATATACGAGTCAACAAGGAAGCAGATCTCCTAGCTGGAGATAGAAGACCAGCTTGGCATATGCCAGCCCAAAACCCGACATTTGCCAGCTCCAGATTCTATTTGTGGGATGGTAACCTGTTAGGTTAGACAACTTTTGACTTGTTTATTTTATGATAGTCACTTTGACGAGTCTGGGGACGAGTATATTTTTTCAGTGTACATCATTGAAGGTAAGAATTGTGTAGAGATCTACATGGATATTTAATGTCCATGGAATATGTAGTAGATCTCCACACCCATAGAAATTGTTTGGTTCACTGAAATCAATACTCTCGTTTTCTTATATCATCTCTATATCTATAGTTATTATATGATTGGGCCACTCATGGTGCTTTTTAGGTGATATCCCCGTGCTGATATCTAGTGATATCGGCACTCATCCGGTGGATATCGGCATTCTTCCGGTGGCCATGACCCATTCCGAAATTTTGTCAGCCATAAAATCCTAGGTTTCATGGTGATTCGAACACGGTACCCCAAGAGTTCAAGTTGGCGCTCTACGTACCATGCCATCAATGCACTGTTAATGGTAGGGGACGAAACAAGGAGTCTACAGGCAGAGTTTGAGCCCCGTAGGGCCATTATTTACCGAGTTGGTATAATTTCTTTGAGATTCAATATTTTTTTATAATCATTTTTAAATTATAAAGGTAGGAGTTGGACTTTACTTATCTATTCGTTGAAATGATTCTAGGGCCAATTTTTTACATATATATATGCACTGTAAAAAAGGTATGTTTTCACCCAGGCTCAAACCAGCGACCTGTGGGGTATGTGAGTCCTACGTACGTCCTAGCCGCCAAGCATTTCTCGCCATGGTACATGGGGAGGGAAATGCTGCATACATTCAAGTCTGCTGGGGAGCGGTTATTTTTCAAACTACCAGGTTGCGCGGCGGAGTAGCGTTGTATACTTTAACACTGGGGATAGGTTGGGCGGGAAACTAGTTCAGTCCCTTTTAAATAATGAATGCTCCCTGCAGAGCTCGACCAATCAGAGACCAGGCTTGGTGGGATGTCAAAATCAACATTGCGCCCTCCTTGCTCAATATAGTCGAGGTAAATATCCTTCAAAATGGCGAAAATAGGACATTTTAGAGGTAAATAATAGTATTTGAATCGAATAATCGTATAATATACCTAATATTGAATGGATATGGGGTCACTCGTGCCGTCTAGCATTGGATATCATCACTCGTCCCACGGACTTGTGCTGATATCCGAGTGCTAAACGGCACTCGCGCCCCCATATCCATTCATTATTGGTTAAATACATATATAGCTGCATATATAGATACACATACATAGGCCTACAAGCTGTGAGGCACCAGGCTGCCACTGACGACGAAAACGGTACCGATCTCGCCACCCCGGCCCTCATATCCTATATTTAGGCCTATAAATTACATGACTAAAAGATTACATATGTATCTACCCTCGGTGTAAAGATGGGCCCTCAGCTATGTATACTGCTGAGATATTGATGAGTTAGTACTTTTAGCATAGCCTATTCTGAGATGTTGGGGCACCTTGTCCTCCATCTTGAAATGATGTCATCGATGACATCACAGGAAGTTAAAATGCATCTAGGGATAGAACAAGGATACAAAGTAGCCAATCAAATTGCCTCTTTATAAACATTGCAATAACTGGTGAGGGTAGGCTGCAGACGGTCTTTTAGATAGATTTACAAAGATTTACAAAAGACAAGATTCAAGAAACAAGAGACTACTCCACTACCCAAAGGTTTGTACCCTAGCATGACACTGTACCTATCTTTCTGGGGGTATTCTTGTATGTCTCCTCAATTTGAACAGTCTAAGTTTTTTTTGCCATGAAGTTAATTTCGTCACGGCAGTCTTAAGGTCAAATCCCACAACGCGAATGAGGGCTGAAAAATGTAGTTTATTGTGAAATCCTGATCACTTAGCCAATATTGGTTGGTTATATCGGCTAAAATAAGCCTGACCATTGTCTAAGTCCTGTGATTATGATAAATAAGATATCCAAACATTTAGGTATTTTACTCTGATTATGCTAAAATATGTTGCTTATTAGAATATGCCAATGATTTGGTTTACTCCAGATAGCTTTAGGCTAGTTGAGAGGGAATAGTGAGGACAAATCATACCATGAAGTAACTCCCCTCAACTAAATACATTAACGAGTCCTGTGGGCAACACTTGCTTGCTTATTATTGACCACAGTAGGATTTGGAGAGGCATTAGATCATGGGACAAGTGTTGCAATTCAAAATATTGGCAACAGTTGCCCCTTCCTTTATATGTCAATCATCAACACTTTCTCACCCATTTTTCGCGTTGTGGGATTTGACCTTTAGTAATCAATGTATTTGGTTTTGCCTATCAACAATTACTTCACAAATTTATGGCGTCATTCAATCTAAATAATGTGTCTTAACAGTACTATTTTCAATTTGACAAGTTTCGTCCTGATATTCAATGATAATACCAATCAAAATATTCCACTGGGAATTGGGAACAACAAACTGAACTGTTAAGTCTTTCGGAGGCCTGATCCAGAATGCCGGTACAATTTCATAGTTTGTGTTAAAGTGAAATAAATCTGGACTCGAGATAGGCACTTTGAATCTGCATGGGCTAACCCATCTTTAATCCCACTTATAGCCCTGGACAAAAAGGACCATAACCCAGATATGGCCAAATCAGCTTGCCCAAGTAAAAATCTGCAGTGAAATTAATGCACCAAGTCCACAATAATGGCTGTATATGAAGACAATATGGAGATGAAGCTATAAGGTCGTAGGATCATTCCCAGAAAATGGGATGATCATTCCCAGAAAGTGGTATGATCAATCCAAATGCTGATGGTACGATCATTCCCACGTGGGGCAAAGCAGTACGATCAGGCAGATGGAACAATCGTTCCCTGCTACGATCGTTCCCGTAATCGAACTCTCCTCTTCTTAGGTCTGGACCTGGGATTACGGAAACGATCGTACCAGGGAACGATGGTACGATCCAACTGATTGTACCGCTTTGCCCCATGTGGGAACGGTCGTACGATCATATGAAATACATGGTACGGCCGATATTCAGCAGGGACAGCATCCATGTAAAATTGTTGTCAATTTGTACCCCTGGTGGAGATGACATAACTCTGAATCCCTTCAAATGGTTATAGACCATTATAAAACAGAATTATACACTCACACAGAAAAGTAATGAGTTTGACTCTCCGTTGCTGAAGGGTCAACAGCAGTTGACCCCTCAAAATCTCTACTAGAATACATGAGTGGCATACAGGTAAGGTGGGTTGTGTAATTATGGCAGGGTAGAGTAGGGGCAATAGTGTAGAGTGGAGTATATGGGTGAGACCATCCATAAATGTACAATTGTGGTTCAAAAAGCAAAAATCAAGAAACTTAACATTAATGTATGCAACTTTATCATATTTAAAGCCTCATATATTGGCAATATGAAAACCCCTGGCGGATTGACCAACTCCCAGGGGGTCAGTTTTTATTCATTATCAACCAAAGGCTACTAATATTGTGTAACGTCCGTCAGATCTATTTTCCTAATATACAAAATATGACTAAAAAAATGCCACAGTCATTCCAAATTGCATGGGCAGGTATGCTTGATACATAAGAACATCAATGAAAAATTCCAGAACCCAGAGAGGAATAATTTTTTTGTAATGTGTTGACATCTTTTTCGTGTGGCAACACGGAGAACATGAACTGGAACGGTGGTTGAAACACCTCAACCACTTCCATGATACCATCAAACTCACAGCAGAAATGTCATACACAGAAATCAGCTTCCTAGACACCAAAATCAAACTAGATAGCGCCACAGGGACTCTATACACAGACCTGTATAGAAAACCCACGGATGTAAACAACTATCTAGATTTCTCATCGGCACATCCCATGTCGACAAAACGGAGTCTACCATACTCACAACTCTTCAGAATCGGCCAGAAATATGAGGACTTCGAGAAACACAGCCTCACAAAAATAGATGAATTTGTGGAAAAGGGCTATCCTAGGAAGATCCTAGTGAAAGCCTACAAACAGGTAAAAGCACAGCTGAGAGAAGCTACGCTCAAACCTAAACCCAAAAAAACGAGAAACAAAGACACCACCCACTTGATCACCACCCACAGACCTATGGAAGCCAACGAGGGCCATATAAATGCACTATGTCTCTTAGTACTTTTGCATATAGGCCCAAGTACAATACTCTACAGGAAATACTATATGCATGTTTCTATTGCTGTCAACAGTGAAAAATGTGCTGTCAGTCTGTCAACTTCTGTAATTGAGCTTGCTGTCAAAGGGGGAAAAACACTGTCTGTCTGTCAACTATTTTTATTGAAGCTTCTGACAGGTATCCTTTAGGCCTGGGATGTAAGAGGGGTATGGAAGAAGGTATAGTCAGGGAGAGGGACGGAGGGAGGGAGGGAGGGAGGGAGGGAGGGAGGGAGGGAGGGAGGGAGGGAGGGAGGGAGGGAAGGAATGAGGGAGGGAGGGAGGGAGGGAGGGAGGGAGGGAGGGAAGGAGGTAGGGAAGGAGGGAGGGAGGGAGGAAAGGAAAGACCGAGGGAGGGAAGGACGGAGGGAAGGAGGGAGGGAGGGAGGAAAGGAAAGACCGAGGGAGGGAGGGCAGGAAGGAGGGAGGGAGGGAGGGAGGGAGCCCTGCCCTGTCATGCCATGCCATGCCTCACTTCCCTACTCCCCTACATTCCTACCCGCCCATTCCCCTTCTGACACACTCCAAACATGACCATTTACTGAGGGCAGGAGGGAGGGAAGGAAGGAGGGCGGGAGGGAAGGCGGGAGGGAGGGAGAGAAGGAGAGAGGGAAGGACGGCAGGAGGAAGGGATGGATGGAGGGAAGGAGGGAGGGAGGGAAGGAGGGAGGGAGGGAGGGAGGGAGGGAGGGAGGGAGGGAGGGAGGGAGGGAGGGAGGGGGAGGGAGAGAGGGAGGGAGGGACTCTGTATTGAGCACTAACGCTAAAAGATACCTGTCACAAAGTGGTTTGCATAAGTTGACAGTTTGACAGGTGAAAAATCCATATTGACAGCAATTCTTTTTCAACTTGACAGTGTGACAGGTGAAAAATCAATGTTGACAGAAATTCTTTTTCAACTTGACAGTGTGACAGGTGAAAAATCAATGTTGACAGCAACTTATTTTTCCAACTTGACAGTTTGACAGCTGAAAAATCAATGTTGACAGCAATTCTTTTTCAACTTGACAGTGTGACAGGTGAAAAATCAATGTTGACAGCAACTTATTTTTCCAACTTGACAGTTTGACAGCTGAAAAATCAATGTTGACAGCAATTCTTTTTCAACTTGACAGTGTGACAGGTGAAAAATCAATGTTGACAGCAACTTATTTTTCCAACTTGACAGTTTGACAGCTGAAAAATCAATGTTGACAGCAATTCTTTTTCAACTTGACAGTGTGACAGGTAAAAAATCAATGTTGACAGCAACTTATTTTTCCAACTTGACAGTTTGACAGCTGAAAAATCAATGTTGACAGCAACTTTTTTTCCAACTTGACAGTTTGACAGCTGAGAAATCCATTTTGACAGCAAAAGAATCGCTTATAAAATCAATAAACACATCTTTTTGTTTTTATTATTTCATATAGTTGTGGCCCTCCTCGGCTTCCGTACAGACCTGGGAATGACATCATCAACAAAGTGGTGTCCAAAAACTGGGACAGATTGGGCGGGTCCAAACAAACCAAATTCCTGAAAAGAGGAGGTTTGGTGAAGGGCCAACGACGTCCAAAAAATCTCAAAGATCATCTGGTCAGGGCAGCCACAAACTACCCAACATCAGATGACGAGGAAGACGGTATCACCAGACACGAGGCACCCAAAAAAACAAAAATCAGGTGCCGCAAATTATTTTGCGACAAGTGTGTCAAAATAGACAAGTCCGGAACAATTGTCTCAAAGACAACAGGCAAACAGTTCACGGCCAAAACAAATGTCACATGCGAGAGCTCCAACCTCATATATACTGCCTAGAATGCAAAAGATGCCAAATGCAGTATGTGGGCAAAACTGAACGCGCGTTCAAATTCAGACTAGGTGAGCACCTAGGGGCCATCAAACGCAATGAAGGGGAAACTGATGTACCCTGGCATTTCAACCAGTGTGATCATCAGAGAAGGAGTGACGTCAAGATTTTTGTCGTAGATTTCATCTCCCGTCACCCGAAAAGTGACGAGGGACGAAGACTCCTAGCTCTAGTGGAATTCCACTGGATCGAAAAACTCCGGTCCCATTCCCCCTGGGGGATGAATACCAAAGACGGCAGCCATGGATAGGTCCCCAACCCGTCCTCGTTCCAAAACACCAACCCTAGTAGTTGGGGACCAATCCAGCCATGACTAGCCCTTTGTCAAATTTTCATGACTGACATACAAAGAAAGCAAATACAAATTCTATATAAACCGTAACCTATATAGAAGTTATGCACGAACTATGAATTAAAAGGGTTATTTAGGGCAGATGTAGATAGAATTTGGCTGAAAAGGTTATTGGATGTTATAACCCTTTAAACTAGTAATTAGCTGCCCATTTTAATCATCATCTGCCCTAAATAACCCGTTTTTATTCAGGCCGGTCAGAGCTGGCACCCGGTCAGAGCTGGCACCCGGTCAGAGCTGGCACCTGGTCAGAGATGAAAACATTGGCCCAAGGTCGTGAGACACAGCCCTCAGCTATATCTACTGCTGAGATATTGATGAGTTAGTACTTTTAGCATAGCCTATTCTGAGATATTGGGGCACCTTGTCCTCCATCTTGAAATGATGTCATCGATGACATCACAGGAAGTTAAAATGCATCTAGGGATAGAACAAGGATACAAAGTAGCCAATCAAATTGCCTCTTTATAAACATTGCAATAACTGTGAGCAGCCAAGCAGAAAGGATGGTCCCCGCGGGATTAGTTCCGATTTTAGCCACCAGGGGGCGCCACTATGGCCTAAAATGAAAGAATTAGGCTAAAAATTGCTCTTGGGTACTTTTTCCTGGAGAATTCAATAGGATTACATACATTTTTGGTAAAAAGCTTCTATATTTGGAAGGTAAAAGGAACGTTTTAAAGCCTAAATGGGTGTGCTTGTTGTTATGTGTTGCCATGGAAACATAATTTTTATTCCAAATAGAGGAAATTAAGACATAAATTGATAGAATGATTTCTGAGGTTTGCCATGGTGAAAACAAAATAAAATTACCATTCCTAGATCGAATTTTATGACTTAAAGAATGAAAATGCATCATAAATTTCTAATTATCATAAATAATGCTAATTAAATAGGGATATCTTGGAAAATATGAGACATAGAGCTTATTGGGATTTTGGAAAGGGTGATGCCCACACATATTCATGAAGCCATTTCTCAAAAACTAGAAATAATATCTTCTAGTGTAATATATCACTGAAAAGCTTATGATATCAATTTCAAAGTTGGCTTTTTCCTCGGAGTATCCTTTTCCCTTGCCTGTACACAACTGGTGAGAGTAGGCTGCAGAGGGTCTTTTAGATAGATTTACAAAGATTTACAAAAGACAAGATTCAAGAAACAAGAGACTACTCCACTACCCAAAGGCTTGTACCCTAGCATGACACTGTACCTATCTTTCTGGGGGAATTCTTGTATGTCTCATCAATTTGAACAGTCTAAGTTTCTTTTGCCCTTGGCATCTCAAAGCACTCAAGTACCACTCTTGCACTGGGAGAGCTAGGGAGATTCCCTATTGAATCAAAAATAATTTTGCTAAACATATTGTACTGGTTAAGGCTCGAACAGGGCTCAATGGACCCTATTCTAAATGAGGCTTTCTCCACTATGAAGAGCGAGAATCACCAGTGGCTAAAAGACATACAGTATCTCTTATGCGAGGTTGGCTGTAAAAACGTCTGGCTTGATCCATATACTTGGTCCATGAACTCGCTCAAATCTCTCATAAAGAGGAGGCTCTCAGATATCCATATTCAAAAATACAAGCAGTATATAAATGACTCAGACAATTCTGGCAAGTGTGATATTGTCAAAACTTGTCAGGATGATTTGAACTATCCCTATGGGGAGCGGGAGTATCTAGGTCACACATACTCCCCCTATATTAGAAGTGTTATCACAAAATTGTGCATAGATTCTAATTGTACTCAGGACAGCTTATCAAGAAGTTATAGAGGTAAGAAACCATTAACTAATATTTGCACACACTGTAATGTGAAGCAAAATGTTAATCATATAATACTATGTTGTAACCTGCCGGAAATTCAAAGTGCTCGCAAAAGCTTTGAAGAAAAATATATTAAGTTTGCCACTGCTTATGACAAGCATCGCGACAATAGAAAGGTTTCTCAAATACGAGCTGTAGAACCTTATTGTATATCATCAAACAGGCCAGGAGCCATCAACTGTATATATTCCTATATAAAAACTGTGTATAATGCCATCAATGCTAACTCGGTGCTGACATAAATGTATCCTTACATAAGTCAATAAAGCCTTCTTGAATCTTGAATCTTGAATCTTTAGCAATGAAGTTAATTTCGTCAAGGCAGTCTTAAGGTCAAATCCCACAACGTGAATGAGGGCTGAAAAATGTAGTTTATTGTGAAATCCTGAGCACTTAGCCAATATTGGTTGGTTATATTGGCTAAAATAAGCCTGATGTTGGTTATAACCCTTGTCTAAGTCTTGTGATTATGATAAATAAGATATCCAAACATTTAGGTATTTTGCTCTGATTATGCTAAAATATGTTGCCTATTAGAATATGCCAACGATTTGGTTTACTCCAGATATCTTTAGGCTAGTTGAGAGGGAATAGTGAGAACAAATCATACCATAACGTAACTCCCCTCAGCTAAATACATTCACCAGTCCTGTGGGCAACACTTGCTTGCTTATTATTGACCACAGTGAAATTTGGAGAGGCATAAGATCATGGGACAGTTGCCCCTTACTTTTTATGTCAATAATCAACACTTTCTCACCCATTTTTCATGTTGTGGGATTTGACCTTTAGTAATCAATGTATTTGGTGTTGCCTATCAACAATTACTTCACAAATTTATGGCGTCATTCAATCGAAATAATGTGTCTTAACAGTACTTTTTTCAATTTGACAAGTTTCGTCCTGATATTCAATGATAGTACCAATCAAAATATTCAACTGGGAATTGGGAACAACAAACTGAACTGTTAAGTCTTTTGGAGGCCTGATCCAGAATGCCGGTACAATTTTATAGTTTGTGCTAAAGTGAAATAAATCTGGACTCGAGATAGGCACTTTGAATCTGCATGAGCTAACCCATCTGTAATCCCACTTATAGCCCTGGCCAAAAAGGACCATAACCCAGATATGGCCAAATCAGCTTGCCCAAGTAAAAATCTCCAGTGAAATTAATGCACCAAGTCCACAATAATGGCTGTATATGAAGACAATATGGAGATGAAGCTATAAGGTTTAGGATCATTCCCAGAAAATGGTACTATCATTCCCAGAAAGTGGTATGATCAATCCAAATGCTGATGGTACGATTGTTCCCACGTGGGGCAAAGCAGTACGATCAGGCGGATGGTACGATCGTTCCCTGGTACAATCGTTCCCGTAATCGAACACTCCTCTTCTTAGGTCTGGACCTGGGATTACGGAAACAATCGTACCAGGGAACGATTGTACGATCCAACTGATTGTACCGCTTTGCCCCATGTGGGAACGGTCGTACGATCATATGAAATACATGGTATGGCCGATATTCAGCAGGGACAGCATCCATGTAAAATTGTTGTCAATTTGAACCCCTGGTGGAGATGACAAAACTCTGAATCCCTTCAAATGGTAACAGACCATTATAAAACAGAATTATACACTCACACAGAAAAGTAAAGGAGTCGCCATGACTCTGATAGCAAGCGTTGCATTTTGTCTCCCATGTGACACCTGTAGAGGAGAGTCGAATGAGTTTGACTCTCCGTTCCTGAAGGGTCAACAGCAGTTGACCCCTCAAAATCTGTACTAGAATACATGAGTGGCATACAGGTAAGGTGGGTTGTGTAATTATGGCAGGGTAGAGTAGGGGCAACAGTGTAGAGTGGAGTATACAATTAGTAGACATGCCATGTAAGGCATGTGAGAAAGGTGAGTAGGTAGGTTTATTGCCATAGAGAGGTCAATAACAAGACATGTTGTCATGTCCAGCACTTCTCCATGTGAAAGGGCTAAGTAATATATTCCTCACACTATATTCTGCAGACCATGAAATAGTTAGCAGTGCCATACATTATTTATATCTCACACACTTAGTGCCCAGCCTTATACTTGTTTCCCTTACCCACAAATATGGTGACTAAGCTCTACACTATTGATGTTATTAGAATGAATCACATCTGATTCAGGATAGTCAACAGGAAAGCTCTTCCATTGACATCCCTTAGCCACACTATTTTATCTAAATTATAGATAGTGCATCATGAGGAAGTGAGCATTCATGCATCATGCTGACTCTTTGAGAGTGTAGCATTTCTGCCGGATCAGCATGATGCAGAAATGCTACACTAGTGGATGGATGCAGCAGAGCAACATTCATGCAAGATGCTGAAAAAGACGTCGAGTCACAAGAGCTATATTGATACATCCATTGACTCTTTGAAATGGCATCAACCCTGTAGGTTCGTAGGATTGGCATGATGGATTGATGCAGCCGTACCTAGTAGACCAATTCCCCAAGGCCACATTCATGCATCACAAGGTGCATAGAACTATGCATTCCTTAAAGGGCGATTGTTTTGCATTAGAAAATGTTGACATTGTCTCATTTTAGTATGGGTTGCTATATAAACCCATTGTTACTAGGCAACCATTTATTACAGGAGGAAAAAATCAATATGTCTTGGGTCAATATTAACCATAGAAAACGGACCTCTGTATGTTTTGCTTGGTCCCAGAATTGGATAAGGTTTTGAAAAGGTTGCTCAACAAAAGTGACAAATTCATAATGATGGTACTTGAAATCATCAGTACAACAATACTTTCCTATATAGAGGGACATTATAAAGCATGACAAAACATGTTGTAGCCATTAGTAATGACTATGTATTAAGCTGCTTTGATATTGCTCGTATGGAGACCCTGCTACCACTCTATTATGTGATATCATAAAGGCTTAAACCGCTATTAATTGACCAAGAATATCATATACGATTGCTTTGTTCCCACACACAAGCCGAGGACAAAGCACACAAACACCTGCTACATAGTACCTGCACCCACCACCAGTGGCGCTGCACCACCCTATTGTATATAAGGAGCACACGCTACTAGCCAGTCAGAGAGAGCTGGGTAGAGTACTAGGTGCATACCATCGTAGACCTAAGGTACAATAAACCCAAACTACACACCTAACCACTGATTGTAGTGTTACTTACTTTCGTGCATATCAAATCTCAGATATTAGTCCAATGCTAATTGACGATGGCCTGATATGACATGCGGTGGAGAACAGACGGTCTTGAGTGCTTCTCATGAAGCAGCGAGGTGAAAAGGTGTCGTTTTTTGTGGGTGTAAACTACCATAGCCGTTGGCAGACATGAATGCCTCCGATGTCCAAGCAGCTTGACTGGAGGTCTCGACAAGATCCAGACTACAAAGACAAGCTCCGGAAGTTAAAGAGCAGACTGCCTGAAGAAGCCTATGAGGGTCTGCAGAATCTAGGAGAACTAGTGACTTTGACGCCAATCAGGAGAAGATCGCCAACTGGGGTCAGACAACACCTAACTGATGATGAATACAAGCAACAGATAAGTGACACAACGCGTAGTGTTGTAGAATTTTTGGGTGCAAATAACACCGTATCCAGTGATACACTAACGTTAGACCACAGTGCCGTTTCACAACCTAACACTAGTATAAACAGCTCTCTAGGGTTAGTGGATTTTAATAACGACACTTTCTGGTCAATAACAGACTCAGTCCCTATGGATCAGTGTAAGAATTTAGACGAAGCTAAAGTGCAAATTGCAGCACTGGCAGCCGAGTTACAGAAATTGCAACAGCGTTATGATGAGCAGCAACAAGATAAAGATGACAAATTAGAGGTAGCGAGCAAAGAAACTATTAAGTTGAGAGCAGATTTGGAGGCATTAAAATCAGGACATGCACCGAAACCTGGTAGTCCAGAGGCTATGTTTGCCAAATATGACCTAGAGATTGACTTTTTGAAGAAAAGAGCACAAATGGCTGAAGATTTAGAAAGTAGACTTTGGGCAAAAATGGATCGTAAAAATGACAGGCCGAATGAAGGTTTAGCTTATAACAAGCAAAAAGAAGCAGTAAAATTATTAGGCAGAAAATTAGATATATTTTCACAACCGACGGTCTTGCTCGCAGCAAAAGACCATATCGACTCTTACCTAGAGTATGCACGCAAGATCCATGAAGATTCTAAATATTATCTTGATGGATATGCGCAATACTTAAGCGCCGAGGCTTTGGATTATTACCAAGCCTATAGAATGGTGGAATCGTCAGAGGACATGGTTAAGTTCTATGATGCTTTTGTTGCCCGATTCCAACGCGTCTCCATTGATGAATTGGAAAAAGGTGCTGCCCATCGTAAACAGGGTGAAAAGGAAAAGGTGCGCGACTATGGTACCAATATGATGAAGCTGCTAGCTAAAACAAATGTGTCAGGTGACTTTAAAGTAGAGATATTTATTACCAAAATGCACCACACTATCAAAGAAGCGGTCATGGCTTCATACCCTAAAACTATTGAAGACGCCATTGTCGAAGGTGAAAAGCAAGAGGCCATTTATAGATCAATACAAAAGCAACACAATTTTACATCTGGAGATCTTCAAGAGACAATTCAGCTGCATAAGGCCGAAATCAATGCCTTGCAAATGAGAGTTAAATCGAAAAAGGTGAACTTCAATGACCGTTCGAGGAGAAGTTTTAAAAATCATAAAGGTGCCAGACTGCAGAATAGCGCGTCTAGGAGTGACAGATCTATGTCACAATCAAAATCCAGGTCTAGCAGCCGCGATTCAAACTCATCAAGATCTGGAAGGGAATCTTCTGCATCGCCTTCTCGAGACAACTATAATCGAAGTTACTCGAGAGATAATTACAATAAGAAAACTTAGTAAAAATTTGGTTTCAAAAGCCGAAAAGGCAATAGTTCAGATAAATATGACAGCAGCAGTGATTTGACAACAATGCCAACTGCTACTCATGCGAAGAGTCAGTCAAACTCTTAGAGTCTAGAGATCAGAGCAGGTCCACTAGACGTAGTCATAGAGATGCTGGTATTAAAAAGCCAAATGTAATTAATTGTAGATTAGACAATGAAGCTTTAAATGTTGTGATTTGTAGTTACAAAATACCAGCGTTAGTCGATACAGGTGCGTCAATTAATGTAATCTCGCACGGGTTCTACAGAGCTATATTGGATAAATCAAAGTTTAAAACTGAACGATGTCATGTTAGAGTATTTCTGGCTGATGAGGCATCACAAGTTGCTAGGCTCAGAATAGAAATCCCAATGACTGTGTCGAATGTGTCTTTGAAACATGTGTTCTATGTTGTGCATAGATTAAGTAGATCACTAATACTTGGTGTAGATTTTCTATGTAGTACTAAGTCTAGTATTAAGTTTCATAACCTGGATCAGGATATCCTGACGATCAGGGCTAATGAAAATATTTCTATCCTGCCTCACGCTGAGTCTTATGTATGTTCCTTTGTAGTTTCAAATAGGTCTATGCATGATACTATTGGTGTGACAGAAAATTTGCGAAGATCAGTTAATGTACCATATTGTGTGAAAAGAGGGGTTGTAACGCCCACTAAAACTAGTATTGAAATACCCATGATGGTATTTAACTCTTCTGATAAGAATTATCAGATTAAAAAGGGCACCATAATTGGTTTATACGGGTAGAGGACGACTTTATGGGTCCAGATGATTTAAAAGAAGAACCAGTAGATTCCCACGATTGTGATCATATAATCGATGAAAAGGGTCTGACAATTAATCAAAAAGCCGAGTTGAGGAAATTGTTGGAAAGGAATAGTGACACTTTTATCATCAAAGATAACCAATTAATGACAACTACGGAATATACCCACCGAATAGATTTAAAAAGGGATTATACGCCAGTTAATATAATGGCCTATAGAACCTCGCCAGGTCGTAAAGAAATCATGGAAAATCTATTAAAGGGGCAAAAGGAAGCTGGGGTAATAGAAAGATGTCCAGGACATACTGAATGGTGTAGTCCCGCATTCTTAGTGGAAAAAGGCAAGGCTGTTAATGGTAAAAGATCCTTTAGGATAGTGGTTGATTTCAGACATTTAAACCAACAAATTAAAAACCAAGCTTTCAATTTTCCAAGAATTGATGACACTTTAAATAAAGTCGGAAATCTAAAGGCAAAATATTTCTCAACTTTAGATGCCTACTCAGGATTTTTTCAAATACCTTTAAGAGTTCCACAATGTTATTGCAAATGTTGTGCAACATTTACCTTCGTGTTTACCCTACGTTGACGACATCATAGTCGCGTCACCAACATTTGAAGATCATTTAACTGATTTGAATGGGTTGTTTTCAGCGTTCAGGAAAGCTAATATAAAATTCAAGAAAGCCAAATGTAATTTTGATTTTAAAACCATCCCATTTTTGGGCTTCATGGTATCTGAACATGGCATACATCCAAACCCAGACAAAGTTAAATTAATTAGAGAGTTTCCAACACCAAAATCCCAGAAACATGTGAAATCATTCAATGGTTTGGCTACCTATTATCAGTCATTTATCCCACATTTTGCAGCGACCATGCAACCTTTGAACGCTCTAACTAAAGAAAAACATCCGGTTTGAATGGCTGGAGGAACATCAACAAGCATTTGATAAAATTAGAAAATCTATAGCTGAAGATGCAGTGTTAAAGTACCCTGATTTCAGTAAGCCATTCACTATAGCTACTGACAGCTCAAAGTTTGCAGTAGGATGTTGCATTTCCCAATTCGACAAAGAAAATAATTTAAGGCCAGTAGCATTTGCAGGCCGCAAATTAAGCAAAGCTGAGAGAAATTACTCAGTGACTGATCAGGAATTAGTAGGCATTAAATTTGCTTTAATAAAATTCGAGCACTATATAATTGGCAGAAAGCTCAAGATCCTAACTGACCATGCAGCATTGATTGCATTAGGAGGTAAAGTCAAATTGACCAGAAGACATTGGGGACAATGATGATAGAAAATCAAAAACACACGCTTTAATTCAGTCCATGCCATTAAATATTTTGGAAAAAATGACAATTGTGAGAATTATCCAATTAGAATTTACTGACCAAAATCCATAATGATCAAAAGTGAGAGCCCTAATGCTATCACAAGGGCACAATCTAGAAAGTTACAACGGGAAGTCGACAATCCTAATGTTACCCAACTATTGGATCAGACAGACAGTTTCAACGACCCTGAAATATCCAAAGAGGCAGTGAAATTTAAACCATCAAAACGACCAATGGTCACAAGTACTAAGGCTACTAAAAGACGCATAAAAGCCGTAGTAGGTTTATCAAGAGAATTTAGAGAACCCATTTTTAAAGATGTGTTGTCCATCTATAGGACGCCATTTTCTTGTAACGAATTGATTATCGCCCAAAAAGAGGACGAATTCTGTTCAGGTCTCATAGATTACATAAATCATAGAAAGCCCAGAGGTATACCCGACGAGTGATGTGGTTGGTGTTGTAAACATGTTAGCACATTTAGAAGAAAGTGTTTAGAATTTAAGATTTCCCACTTATAGAACCGATGCTAAGTACTGTTCTAGTCTATAAGTCTGTCTCATTCCTTTCTCTTCTGTGCATGCCATCATTTTTCATAGTATTGAATTTCTAAGCGAGTTGCCACATACAACGACTGATTCCAACATGATAACATTTATACTTATGGTATAACATTTTATGACTTGTAAAAACTTAGTTTTGTTATTAATTGTGCATGATTTTGTTGCATGTATTTTTCATACATAAGAATAATACTAGTCAATATGTATACTTGAATTAGTCTAACTGTCAGTTACTACAGTTATTACTTGTAAATATAGGGTAACTAGCTCCAGATAATATAGAATTGGCTATAATGACAAGTCAACAAGCCCTGGTACTCACTTTCTTCCCGGTAGTGGGCCTCTTGTCAGTAGTCTTGTTGCCAGGTTGAGGAGCAGGGGTAGGGAAGGCATCTTTGAGGCGTGTGAGGATCTCCGTCGAAGTGTCAGACACAGAGGTGACAGTGGATTCCAGCGTGCCGAGGCGGGATTCCAACTGAATCACTCTCTCGCCAAGTTCCTTCGTTCCCAGCCTCTTGGTCAGTATGACCCGCGTCGGGGCCTTAGCCTTAGCTGCAACCCTCGGCATGATGACTAATGTCTAACTACCTAAATACTAAAGCTAAACTAATCTAAAGTTTATGTAGACCTGCTCGGTGAGCGATAAAACCAGATGTGAGGTAGGCGCAGTTCGGGTACCAGCGGTGTAGTTCCCGGATTGTCCGTAGACGCCAGTGGGGGCGTTGGCGCACACTATTGGCGCCTTGTTTTGACAAGTCATTAAGCAGGAGATTTGGCAATTCCCAGTGATTGAAATCAGCATCTCAACTATGACAAATCCTGCGGGGTAAAATGTATTGCATGTATATAATGTGTCTAATCTGTGTTGTTCAATTGTTAATTTGACGGGGACTTTTAGCCACCAACTGTAACCACTGCTGCACAATCCAGCACGCAGTGACGTGGTTTGCCAGCCGCACTAGCGACAAAGCAAGGGCGTCACCGGCCCTTAAGGAGAAAAACCAACGCCAACGCAGAAATTAGCCCAGCGTGGCAGTCGTCAGCACCAGCGTCAAAATCTGGATGACCAGTCCAGGGACGTTTACATCGCCAGCACCCTTGATAGGAATAGAGACATTACCCATGACCATGCTACCATGGGGCTTGACAATTTTTACTGGTCCGACAGCGAGGCTTACTTGTGCACATCCATAGCCAGCTATGAACTTATGGTGGCCCAGTCGGCTTAGATACACTTTTAATGGACACCACCGGAGCCAACTTAACACCGAACTTTGAATAGCAATTATCACCTTACTGAGCAAAAGGATTATTTTTACACAACAAACTTGTTGCTAGCTCCATTTATATGCATTATCATTCACGGATCATCCATTACCATGAACTTTGTGCCAGGATTCACCGCCAGGAATGTTATTTGTTAGTGACTTTGAAATGATTTTAAAAACTATGACTGCCATAGACGATAATCATCTTTTATGATAAAGCAGTCACCAGTTTTTCTTCTAGACATATTTTTTTGTATTGTATTTTTGTATACCTTTGACTAGTTGTGTTCATGTTGTATGCATATTATTTATGTTTTTTCTTTCAGGTACTAACCCTGTTTGATACACTTGTTTAATTAAAATTGTCTCATCCAGGACTTGTGGAGATGTAACATTTACGAGCGAACATTGTAAAGATTTGCCTATCATTTTAGAAATTTAGTTAGCATTATAACCGATTAGTAGTAATTGAATCATCTGATCACCTTTGGAATCAAATTGTCGACTTTGTAATAATGCAATATTTTTATGACGGCGGGACATAATATCCCTAACATCTTGTGTTTCAAAAATTGGTTAAAAATCACTATTTTCGGACAAAAGGGATTGCCATAGATGTCCTTCTTATTCAATCAAACTATATCGATCAGTTATTTGTGTGTGGTTAGTCAGTTTTTTCTAGGCATTTACGTTTTGCGTTGGCAGAGGTTTAAAATCTCACGCTGTAGTGTAACCGACGTCGAATGCTTTGAGTTTCAAATTCTCAAAATTTTGAACTAACCCTCTATATCTTCCTACACAAATTTTCTAACAGGATATAACAATATCAGACAAATACATCAGTCTGAATGTGTGAAATGTATTAATATACAAAGTATATTGCTTATAACATTGTCTATGCATGGTTTATGTGCATCAAACTTGAAATACCACTAAGTTGTTTGTAACAAGTATTGAACTTGTAGTCATCTATTTGATTCATTACTTGATTCGACCAATTCAAAATATTGTTTACTTTCCTGTGCTGAGTGAGTGTTCCCTTACAAAATCCAAACGCGTCATAACTTAGCTATATCTGTGCGTTTTAATGACTGTGTTTAGATTAACGATTGCAGGTTGTTCATTTGATGATTTTAATTTCCTAGGAGACTATTTAAATGTGTTAGTGTGTATTCGATCAAACAAATTATTAAGAGTTATCCTATTTCGAGAAATGTATAACTATAATCACGAATAACTTTGTAATGTGTTAGATTATGGAAAAACTAGGTGTGTACGATACAAACCGAATAGGATATTATGAATGCAATCTCGGTGCAATAGCACCATTACATTGTTCAAAATTATTATGACAATAATTTTTTCCCAAGGGGGAGAGTTATGTGATATTATGAAGGCTCAAACCGCTATTAATTGACCAAGAATATCATATACGATTGCTTTGTTCCCGCATACAAGCCGAGGACAAAGCACACAAAGACCTGCTACATAGTACCTACACCCACCACCAGTGGTGCTGCACCACCCTATTGTATATAAGGGGCACACGCTACTAGCCAGTCAGAGAGAGCTGGGTAGGGTACTAGGTGCATACCATCGTAGACCTAAGGTACAATAAACCCAAACTACACACCTAACCGCTGATTGTAGTGTTACTTACTTTCGTGCATATGAAATCTCAGATAGTAGTCCAATGCTAATTGACGATGGCCCGATATGACAATATTATCAAACCCCCACCACCCTTATTTATAAAGCTGAGTAGGCCTACCTGTCCCGACTCCACTTTCGACTGTTGCTGGAGGGGTACAGAGATTTGCGTCTTTGAGGCAATATCTATTACCTGTCTTGTAAGTAGTATTAAATGTGATCGTACTGAATGAATGAGTAAAGCAAAATAGTTCATAGAAATCCAACCAGGAGGAAACCCCCCTTGGGTGCCAGTAAACGCTATATATTCAGGACCAGTCTTTGCGAAAACTTGCTGGACACCGGATATACCCGCAGGGACTGGATCCTGGAATCCAAACTGTCCCGCAGCTCATCCAAATGTTCCTGGTCTACATATCAGTTGTTACGGCTTATAAATCATGGTGAATTTTTTTTCATGAAGACTGCAAGACTCCTTTTATAAGACTCAGTGTGAGGTCATATGTTCTACAGTAGAACACTCTCAGTGTATCGGAGAGATCTAACCATGTTTCTCACATATTTCTCAGTTGTTGCTCTCCAATGGTGATTAAAGGGGTTGACATGAGTTTCTAAACGTCAATTCTACCACCCTACATTTTATGGGCATGAAATTGGTTGTTATCATTATTAATTTGCAATAGTACCCCCCCCCCCCTACCTAACTGCCTCTGGGCTGCAGGCCTGCTAGTGCCTCAGCCAATGGGAGTGAGAGACAGCGGGAGGCTATGTGTGATCCTGACTCCGTCAGTAACAGTACGGCTGCTGCTACAAAAGGCCGCTACAGCCTCCGTGTGCACCAGTGTGGAGCAGCTCACCCAATGCTGAGCAGTTCATATTCACACCGACCATACTGAGCTGCTCCCGTCCCCAGCACCTCCAGTGGCCGGGCAGCAGGTGGGCTACATACTACAGGCTTTATATCTACACACAACAAGGTAACACATGCACAGGACTCAAATCACCAATCATTGATGGGTTTGACAACTCAGGATTGGATTATCGTTGAGCAGATCAATGATTTGACAAGACTATGCTGAGTAGACAATTGGCTTATACTCGGTTCCTCCCAGGTACACTGATAGCTCTAGGAGATATCACAGCCACGTGAACAGGTCTTCTTTAATCCTTCACCAGTGATGCCTTTCTTATGTGGGAACATGCAGTTGTGACCAACTGAACACAAGCACAGTGGTAAGTACTCATCTTTGTAATTACCGATTCACTAACCCACATAAAATAGAGATACATATTATGTATCTTTATTTGGCAGAGGTATCAGGACAATCTGAATGATTTTGTTCTAATTTGATGACAATATTATAAACACCCTGAGGCCCACATGGTCGACATTAATGTTTAATAGTACCGGTATCTATGTTATTCGTTGCAAAGCGGAACACATCATTCATTTAACAAGGTTTATTGATAACATTTTAACATAGGCCTTTGTGGGGCTTCGAGTAGCGGGTATTTGAGCGCATTGGGTGGAGTCCGCATTTTTAGAATAAATCGTTACACCTGTTTCTCCAACTATACCTACCTCCACCCATCTCTCCACCCCCTCTTCTTATCTCTCTCTCTCTCTCTCTCCCTCTCTCTCTCTCTCTCTCTCTCTCTC
This sequence comes from Harmothoe impar, assembly GCA_947462335.1. Lineage (NCBI taxonomy): Eukaryota > Metazoa > Annelida > Polychaeta > Phyllodocida > Polynoidae > Harmothoe > Harmothoe impar. The sequence continues at coordinate 22,506,872 of OX381721.1, read as the reverse complement.
TCTCTCTCTCTCTCTCTCTCTCTCTCTCTCTCTCTCTCTACCTGTCTCTCTCTCTACCTGTCTCTCCCTCTATCTCTTTCTCCCTCTACCATAGACATGAAATGATTGCACCTTCCCCAGTACTACTAGGCAGACCTCCCACCAGCTCGTGATGGGCAGGTATACCGGGAGGCTACAGGTAGCGGCTTCTCAGATTCAGCCACTGACGGCATGACAGGGTAGAGCAATGAGGGTCACGTAGCATGGTTTCACAGTACTCCCCCAGCACAGAGAAAGGAGACCGAGTCACAAAGGGAGTCCGGCTATAAATAGAGACAAGCCCCTTAGCTCCGTTTTCACATATCTTCTAATGGCGCTGACTCCTATTTGATGAAACAGAGCCCAGGTCAGCTGAGGTGAAGAAATGCTTGCCTGGACTCCCTGGGAGAGTCACGGAAGTCGGGTATACAAGACAGAAATAGGAACAAACAAGGTGGCACTGCAGTATAAGGTCACCGACCCTCTTTCCTATCAAGTTATGGATGCAATGTCAGTTGATGTTGCCATATGTGGCCTGAACTACTGAAGGGAGTCAGTGAATGCATAAGGGAGTCAAACAGTCAGCACATGTACTTCGTGACACTGACACTTTTTCTGCAATTATAGCTAGTTTAAAACTTTAGCATATAAGTATGCTGTATTGGGTATAGATACTCAAAGATTTAGATGTTCCTTATTAGTTAATGTGCACTAACGGATTTTACACATCCTACTGAGGTCTTGTCCCAATATCATGTATAACGAGGTAGAGAGACAGCCACTGAACTGGTATAATATAAGGAGAGGAAATCGAATTTCTGGCCCAATGATACTTATTGTCACATAACTCCCTTTAAAACCCCGCCCGCTCAATGTATAGTTACTGACTCCCTTCATCAAAAGAGTCAGAAAAGAGAGTCATTCTGAAGGCAAGCCTGGACTCCCCTTTTTTTCTTTGAGGGCACAAAGCACTGTTAGTCTATTGCACAGACCTAGCAGATCATCCGGATAGTGCCTGTCGACACAGGGTGGGGGAGGGCAGTAGGTCAGACGGCACGCGGCTAGGCTAGAGGGTCAACAGGGCAACGCTATCAGGCCAACATGACAAAGCTGCAGATAAATCGGATTAGGGATGTGTGCAGTTTTTAATTCTCATGGTTCATGCAGTGAGGAAAGTCTGCACAGATCTATGTATTTAGACATATATATTGGCCTATGATATGGTGCTAATCGTGTGGGCGGGGGGGGGGATTACTTAACTCTTAAATGCTGTTTTCTGCCTTTTGTCGCCATGATGCATGAATGCAGCCCTTGCGAGTGATTCGCCACTGCTGCATTAAAGCACCATACTGATCCCTCAGGAGTGTATCAACCTCGTAAAATCAGCATGGTGATTGAATGCAGCACTGCGAGTTAATCGCCAGGGCTGCATTCCTGCATCATGTCATTATAAAGTAAAGTATTGTGCGGTTTATAATGGTCCCATTAAGAGTTTCATTCGTTGCATGTGTGCATCAATGGTAGCGGTCATGTTTACTCAATGTTGCACGCATGTTCGGTGAGTATAGGGAGCAAAGCGGATAAATGGCATATTGTATAGCAGAATGGTGGTTGCCACACCCTCCCATCAGACTGAGCCTGTACTAAAAGGGTTTATTATAGCATGTAAATCATCTGCACATAATATTATATACACTTTTATCATCATAATATGTTGTGGTTGATCACGTATAAAACCAACTCATTCCAAAAATATCGCACATTGAGAGTGCAACAGGTGGCGTATCCAGAATTCTGAATAAAGTAGGGCGCACTATTGGAAAAGTCTCTTCATCACAGATTGGTGGCAATGTAAATCTTCTCTAAAAACTGTGGGGGGGGGGGGGGCTCTCTACTCTACATTACTCTGCTCTGCCTCGCTTTTTTTTTTGAAAAACAATTTATTCATTTTCATGATATTCGATAAATTGTAGCTCTTCTTACATCAGGATTCACTTGGCAAATTCCATGATTACATTAGATATGGTATATGTAAGTTAAATTAGATGCCTTGTTCTGCCCCGATCTACCCTGCTATACTCTATATGCCATGCTCTGTATTCCTCTGCCTACATTAATTTCATTTGCTCTGTAGGGAACTGGAGAATAACGACACTATATGTCCATCTTGAGGTTATCTTTTGTGTTTATTTCAATGTTTCACTGTTCTCAAGAAGACCCACCGCACCTCTAACAATTGAGGGGAAGGGGAATGAGTATACGTATCTGTCTTCCAGGCATTGCGTGCATTGAAATATATTTAGAATACGGGAATATGATATACATTATTGCATCTAGGCACTTGGGCAAATGCATTGATGCAGCCGTCAGCATATTCACTCAGTAATTCCTTTATATAGGTTTATTGACAGATGTCATGAATGTAATTAACACGCTCCTCCGAGGACGTCATGAAGAGGAAAACACATAATTTTTAACTTTCTATGGTTAACACATTTTTTATTCATTCTCATGATATTCGATATTAGATTATTTATATTATTATACACAATAGAAGATACATATGCGACTTAAGGTTGATCGCTACTCTTAACTTTTCATCCATAGAATTTCCTAGTTTTTTGCCTAATGGTAGTTTAGATCATTAGAAAATGGAAAATGTAAAAAAATAGGGGGGGTCCCGAGCTACTTTTTTTATTACAGATTTTTGAAAAAAAAAAGTATTTTCTATTTTTGGCAAAAAATACCAAAAAATGTAAAATTTTCACGATTTTTTTTTAGTGAACCACTGCCCACATCAATGTCATATTTGAAAGGAATAATCCTATATTGTGTCATTAAATGGGAAAAATAAAATTATGGTCCAAAAACAACCCTATTGTGAAAAAAAAGTGGTAGTTCTAGGACGATAGATTAAATTTGATGCTAAATTTGTCAACAAAAGCTTAAAAAATTGCGAAATGAATCCATAGACTTTTTTTTTTACTTTCTCAAAAAATTGTTTAGATCATTTGCTAACATAAAAAAGTAATTTTGATAGGGGGTCCCGCGCATATTTTAAGGGTTTTGGGCCTTTAAAGTTAAAAAATAGGTCAAAAACTGTCTAAAGGTCATATTAAAAGGCCAAAATAATGGGTTAAAGGCCAAGGATGGGGGTAAAAAATGTATATATTTTGTACTCTTGGTTGTTTGAAGCACAGTGATGAGATCTATATCAATCTCGATAATGATTTATTGGTAAATAATTCCAATATTCTAATTTATGTTAAAAATAGCAAATATCACGGGCTCCAAAAATATCAAATATTTAAAGTGGAATAAAATGCACAATTTTGCACGGAATTGTCCAATTTTTGGATATGGCTTAGTATACATGTATATGGATCCAGTTTGCTAATATTATCCTATTCTGACAATTTTAAGCTATATGCGCAGAGAGCTGCGCAGTAGTCCATATTCAATGAGTAGCGATCAACCTTAAGGTCCATATGAAGAGTTTGGTTCCAAAACGCAATAGGCCTAAGCGCCATTTTGAAAAATGACACCATTTTTTTACAAAAGTGTAGGGTAGGAACAGTTAAATGCAATTTTGAAATTCTTTTCCTCAAAATTCCATTTTTCATGTCTTTAATTTAGGTCCTCTATGTCCGAGGTACTATTATTGCCTATATGGTAGCCATTGAGAAATCACTACATGCTTCATTTCTGAATGGATTTGTTGCGTTTTGCAACGAAACTCTTCATATTTGGTATTTCGTATGATAAAGAAGCGACGTCAAAGAGTCTGAAATTTATCAACTTAATATGATTGGTCTAGAGGTGTCAACTAACTAATTGTGAGCACATCCCCCGAATAGCCTCCGTACCCCTGACATCCGGTTGAAATGGCAATGGGTGGCCTCAAATAACCAATTAATAGAGCATCATATTGTCAACGCCTCTACCCCCTCCCCCCTCCCTCTAATGAGCGAGAATTAGTTCTCAGGTATGAAAGTCTGTTTGTTTGCACAATCTCCAAGGTTATCCATTAAATTAATTTTACAGACATTCAGTCACGATGACAAATATAGGAAATTGACGTTGCTGGATTATTTCCTGTCCACCCTATGTCTGCAGTCTTTCATCGCATAAAGCCAGACCATTTACGGCAATTAACCTTTTATCTTTATATTCTCTTTGTCTGTATTAGTAACAGAGAGCTTTCAGAATAGGTTTACACGAGTCTTAGAATGCTGCTAAGTGAGTGCCTATGCACTTAGAGATCATTAGGGAGTGATCATTTTTTAACAACAGGGGGGTGGTGGGTTTCCCCGCGGAGCGTGAGAAATTTTTTACACCCCCCCCGGTCAAGGGGTCGAAATTCCCCCCTCCCCCGCCCCCCTTACGGGTCGAAAATCGATGCGCGCGGGCCGTGGAGGCATAGTCACCCATGGGCTTTTTGGCTCAAAACAGGTTGAATTTTTTTGACCCCCCCAAGAGGGGTCCAAACCCACAACCTTATAACTTTTAAGCCCAACAGCTAACCAATTGCTCCACTAGGACTCATGCAATGATACTTATCACCCAATAGTATATGTACTGCTTCTGCCTTTTGGGTCAAATGAGTAATACTGTTTAAAAATTTGAAGTGCTTTGAACCCCATTTGATCCAATCCCAACTAGAAGTACCCTGTACCCTAACAACAGGACCACACAGCCACATGTGTTTGAGCCTGTTAACTAGGGCCTATGTTGATGAGGCAATGTCCAATTAGACAAAGTTAAGAGTACTGTTTAGTTGGTGCTACTGTTGTATAACTTGGGGACTCCGCCCCCGCACCCCCATTTCCTTCTTTTTTTCCTGTTCTTGAAATATCACAATAGCCAAAGAAATAAAAAATGTGTATCAGGCATATCAAAAGTTCTGCTCTACATGGGATCCGTACCCGGTGTGTGGAAGTCCTAACCAGAAATACCATGTACTCAAGGACCTTGATCACAGAGTCTGGCTGAGAGTGTTGGTTCATGGTTAGTTTACATATGACTAGGTTGTATCAGAATGTGGCTACGCTCTTCAAGCATATGCTATGGTCATTGTATTTCTATGAGAACACACACAGCATGTGTTTGATGAACATATAACCTCCTGGTGTTGCGAGTCAATATCATTGATATAAGCCTCAGCCTACGGCCTCAGCTTATATCAATGATAATTATTGCCTCTCGACTACCAGGAGCATATCCTGAGGGGAGTGACCTAGTTCATATAACCCCCTCAGGAGGTTATGTGTATGACCTCCTCAGGAGCTTATATGAATTAGGTCAAGTCTGGGAGGAGGTTATGCGGATGGTTTCCGTTTTAAAACCCTGCCTTTAGTGAATTCAAACCTAGGCTGGTAAATCCTCCAATCTAATGAACTCTGCCTTAACAGGTAAGCCGCAGAGGAACACCTGTGTGAAGGATCTCATATGAACTACTGGTTACTTATCTATTGTTATACTCATAAGATGTCATTGCCTGTATTCGGCCTTATGCTGATTTGAACCCACAATCTTTTGTTTGGAAGTCCAAAGACATGACCACTACACTATAGGGCCCAGGGTGTAAGGTATACACTCAGACCTCCTACTTCGGTTGCCATGTTAAGAGGTTAGCCCAAGAATACCTGGTGAAAATGTTTAGAACTATTTTCACCATTTTTCTTTTCCAAACTTGATAAACTTGTGCGCTGCTTTAAACCCCCAGTGCCCCTATATATAGGGCCGAGTACCTGTCCCGGCCCCACTCCGACTGTTGCTGGAGGGGTACAGAGATATGTGCATTTAAATCATTAATCATCTTAGTTCAAGGGATATGGGTGTGTGGGTTCAAACCCCACATTATCCAAATGAAAATGAATTTTGAAAATCATGTAAATTCCTTATTGAAACATGGATATATATCATTTTCTTGATATACTATGCATAAGTTTTGAAGTTTGAATGTTTTTATTGGCAGAAAAATCATTACAAAGTTGCTGTTCCAAGATCCGCCAAGATGAACACTTAATAACTAGGACAATCATATACTCATCCAAACAAATTAGAGAATATTATGACATGTTACATTTGTTTGCTGTATTACTAGACCATTTAGAGTGTGAATAAAGATAATGGTTTCCACGAGTATGAGAGGCTTGTTGCATGTCATTCATTTTCAACGTATGTCAGTGATATAAACCATGAGCAGATGTGTATTCACACTCATACCAGTCTGCACCTGGTGCTAGTAGCATTTATCAACACAGATAATAGAAGAATTACAAATTATAGAGGCTAGTCTTTACACACACACAGTACATGGTTACATCAGAAGGTCACAGATATGCTATCTTTGAATTTATCTAAATTTGCCATACGTTGCACCGCATAGTCCTGGGTATCCCACAAAAGCATACCCCTGTACAGAGGACTGTCTCTGTAGGGCTCACATTTAGGGTGTCGGATTTTTATTTTTACTCCTGCATTATTCATCAGATCACGAACAGGTATTATCACATTATCAGCGTCTATCACAAGTTTGTATATGAGGACCAGAAGGTCTCCTACGGCGATATTTAAGCTTCTCCAGGTCACATAACACATGTAGGTCGTCGGTACTTATATCTCTAGGGTCATTAATAGACATGCACAAGCGTAAACAATTATTTTGGATAGTTTGTATACGTCTTACAGCTGATACCGGACCACTGTCAATTATAAAGTCACCATAGTTCTTTATAGGCAGAATCATTTGTTTGTAAATTAGTAGGGCCAGAGGGTCCCCAGTGTACTTCTTGATCTTACACAGTTGATCATAGCGTGAAAAGGCCATACTCTTGACTTTAACACATTGTTTACCAAAAGAAAGATAATTGTCGATGATAACACCGAGATAATTAAACTGTAGAACATTTTTCAAATTACAGCCGTCTATACTCAAGATACACTCATCCAAGTTCAGGGGAGTGCGCACCGAGTGACACCACAGTACTTGTGTTTTAGCTTTATTAACAGTAAGCTTATTATTGATACACCAATTGGCGATATTGACTAGATCCATCTGTAGTAGCGTTTTCACCATATTTATATCTCTGCCACTTACAACAACTGCCAGGTCATCCGCATATAAATAGAAATCTGAATTTTTGATTATGGACACAATGTCATTTACATAAATAACAAAAAGTAATGGTCCCAAGACAGAGCCTTGAGGCACTCCACAGGTTACAGTTTTTTCACTAAAAATCTGCCCATTAGCCCTAGTAGTTTGTAGTCTGCCAGTTAAATAATCCCTTACCCAATTAATGCAATTTTCTGAGAAACCCATTTTTGTCATTTTACTTAGTAGAATTATGTGATTTACGGTATCAAAAGCTTTTTTAAGATCTAAAAAGACTATTGCTGAAAATTCCCCTTTATTCCTGGCTTCGTACAAGTTTTGGATTAATTTATAACTAGCGTCAGTCGTAGACCTATTAGGCATAAAGCCAAACTGCCACCGACTGATGATGGTATAATTAAGCAGATGGGCCATCAACTGTTGATGTACACATTTTTCAATTAATTTAGAAAAAATATTTAATAAACAAACAGGTCTCCAATTAGACACATCACTGAGAGTACCACTTTTAGGAAGAGGTACAATGCAACCAGTTTTTAGCATTGGGGGGAAAGGTGCTCCCAACATGGAGCAGTTGATAACTCTAGTTAATATACCGGGTGTATGCACCAGAGTATCCTTAATCACCTTGGAACGTATATCACCAATGCCAGAGCTCTTCCCTATATTAATGTTTTTGGCAAGCTTCAAGGCCTGGTTTGGAGAGCATTCATTTAGTTCAACATTAGAATCAACCTGTGGTACATTAGCGGCCGCATCATCACCATCTATTAAGGCAGCTGCTAGATTCTCACCAATTGTTATATAATATTCATTTACATAATCAGCCGTTTTGTCAACATCCACATCATTACCCTGGTTATCCCTCAGACACATATTGGTATTAGTGGCGCAGCCCTTCCAAATAGAATTAATAACTTTCCAAAATTTACGGGGGTCGTCCTTAAATTTAATCAAATTGTTCTTAATTGAAAGACGCTTTTTAGAGACAAGCTTGATTTTAATTTGGGCTTCCAAACGTTTTGATCTTTGCAAAAAGATATTAAGGACACCCCGGGCTACACGCCTTGACTTCCTTATATTTAACTTCTTTTTTCTAATTAAGTTCAGAATTTCCTGATCAAAAAAGGGATCTTGCTGCCGAATTTTAAACTCCCTCACAGGATGATACATATCCAGATACACCCTTAGCTTCTCCAACACACGGTCCAGTTGGATAGCCAAATTATTATCCCCAGTATCAAGAACTTCACCCCAGTTAAGAGAGTCCAGATACTCGTACAAGAGCACTTCACTATAGTCTTTATATGATCTCCCTTTGATAGTTCTAAAAATATTTAATCTGGTACGTTCCTGTTTTTTAATCGCATAAACCGGAACATGGTCCCCAATCATATCATTAACAAGCCCCACTTCCTACACGAATCTACAATTTGTATATATATGATCTAATGTAGATTTACCATATTTGTGATAATGCGTGGGCCTTGTGTATAGACAATTTAATTTACTTTTTTTAAGAAAAGAGGTTAGGCGCCTAAATTTGATGCAATTACGACTGAGTCTATCTACGTTGAAATCACCAGCTACCCATATTTCTCTACCCCTAATCCCATCCGATTTAACAGCATTTAGTAATTGAGTATAGCAATCCTTCACCTTGCCCTTAGGTGGCCTGTATACCGTAAAAATATATCTGTATTTCTGGCCTGGAAATTTGGTTAACAAACATAAACATTCAATGTCTTCATTTGTAAAGGATAGATTATCACAGATTTCAGTGTAAGGCGCATATCTATTGTTAACATAGCAAGCAACCCCGCCTCTGGTTTTCCTGACTCTGTCCAATCTAAACAGAGTAGAGTCAGCAATGTGAACATAAGCATCAGGGGTTGATGGTTTAAGCCAGGTTTCCGTGACACATACATAGTCAATACCATGGAGGTCAACTAGTAAACGATTATGTTTATCTAGTAGGCTCTGGGCATTTAGTGTAATCAGTTTTAGCCCCTTTTTGGCCTTTATAGCCTCAAAACTACTATACATTCAAGCCGATTCTTATACCCCATTTCTCACCACTCGGCCCTATAATGCACAACAACCAACTTAAACTAATAATAAACATATTAAGTGCAAACATTCCCTGGACACTAAAATTTATAGGGACCAGGTAAAGAGTAGCGTTACAGCGTGTGTTACTCTAAGTCGTAGTTTACTGGATTAGCACATGTACTGACGTACCAACCCAGACACTACTAGTGCTAGATATACTCAACTACCAATTAACAAACAACAATCCAAAAACCCTACACCATCGGTGAATGTAAGCCACCTTAGTGACTCTTCACCCTATTAATTGGGATCTGTGGACCTTTGTGCTTTAAATAATCAAATGCGTTCCCCCCAGTTTTCTAAGGATCAATTTATCAAATTAAATACAATATGGCAAGTGTACACTGTAAACCGGTTCTAGGAAACAATCAACATCTTATACAGTGAAGTAGCAGGCTACCAGCACATGACATTTGCTAAATTAATTTGTGGTTATACGAACATTTGTTGCCCAAGATACATGTATTATCAATCTAGCCGGTAGTCATAGTAACTGAACTTATATTAACAGAAAATCCACATAGGCCCTAATAACATTTCATATAATGTATCAGGGACGGGATAACATGTGTAAGTATTAAACAAGCAGACTTTTACTTTACTGTAGACGTATATAGACGATAGAGGGCGGAGTATAAGTGAGAAAACCTCCTTGGGGTGTAGAATACTGTACATAACCTCTTCGGCTGCGCCTCAGGGGTTATATTCCATATATTCAGCAGTGGATTTCATCACATAGCCTCGCCTACTCATTTCTCTCACAGGCCTCACCTGACCTGTTCACTCATTTATCTGTCCCCCCCCCCCCCCCCCCCCACTCTCTGACACAATTCCCCAATCCATCCTACCTTAGTGCCACTCAGGTTGACTCCCTTCTTTTGATGGGTCAACTGCTGCAGATATCTCTCCAGGAACGAAGAGTCAAACTCACACTCTCCTTCATCAGAGTCACGTGATAGACAAACTGTGACTCTGACTATCAAAGTTGTGACGACTCCTTTACTTTTCTCTGTGGAGGTACGCAAGTCAGTTAACTGTTTTCAGGCACATGGAAAACATCTGTATTATGGTGTAATATATGACACCAGCAACCGTTGGTGCAGCATCAGGGAGCCCGAATGGCTCCCCATAACCCTCACAGGTCACGTGATGTGGGCTCGGCAGCCATTTTGGAAATGGGTATCATGGCAGTCACTGAATATCATAGACTCCTGTTGACATTTTAAAGGACATCAGCCTTGTGAGAAGTGAATAGTGTGCCCACCTAAAAAATGGTATCTGGAAAAGGAATATGATTTCCCACTTATTAAGGTCCCGCCCGATGTGTTCATAGTTCAATAAATGAAGTTATTGGGTGCTATCATGGGTATGTCTTTCTGCATGTTGGGGAGGAATCATGCAAATCCTTTAAAGATGGTCAAGTTGCGAGATTCGTTAAAGTAGTTTATTATTAACCCTACAATAGAACTCTTTGTGCTGTTGCCAAACTTTAACATCTATGTTGTTTTGTCTAAGTGGAAGTCCATGTGTGAGTATTGGGGGTAGTTATGCTTCCAAATCTACAAACGCCGGTGTACAGCACATATGCTTGAGATGTGTAAGGCATTTCTGTTTACTCTCGATTTTTGCCATTTTAACAGTGGTAAATCAATTTCTTTATGGCTTCAATGATTTCTCTTCAAACTGAGACAGCTTTTCATGGTTATAAGTGGTCCTTATTGTTGAAGTAACTATCTGACGATATTTGTTCATTTGATTCTATAAAAAAGGGTTTGAGCATGCATGACAGGCACCTCAGGGTCTTCCTCTTTGAGATATTCAAACCCTTTCAACAATATACCTTTTCACATGCAAATACCATCAACTTTAAAGTCGATATCAATGCTGTGGGCTCCCATACACGCTACCTGTACATCATGGGAGGCATGTTTCTATCTTTTTGTGATTCGTTTTGCATTTGCCAAATATTGGTTTTGCATCATGATAAACATATTTTTTAGCTACACATGTATGTATGTACACAACTTCCCAGATATAGCATCGATAAATTTTGAAAGGAACCTCATCCGATTTCCTGTTGCGAGGAACAGAAATCTTATCCGGAAAATAACAGTCGCACCAGTTATTGACACTAATGAAAACACGTTACTATGGTGACCACAGCATGGGAAGCTTCAGTCACTTTGTATGAGGCTCAATACTGACACAGTGTACACACACTCTGGCGGCATTGAATCCGTCTAACAATCACTGTGAGGAAGGGGACTATGGTAACTGTAGTTACCAGATCACCCCTGAGGGATCCCCAATGTGCATAGCATAGACAATCAAAAGTGGCAATTACACTGTGTTTATAACAGCGTGGGTATTGCATAGTTGTATAGTTACAGCTGGTACCATACTTTATCATTTGGGCACTAAATATATCATGGGATTGACTAGAACAGCAGCATAAAGGGGTTTTAGAATCAGGTGGACTATGGTAACTGTTTGTTTAGGACTACTGGTCCTGTTGGTTGGGAAAGTACTATGGTAACTGCTCAAAAGGTACTATGGTACCAGCTGATTCTGGGAATATATTTGTTTAGTAAACGTTAATGTAGGCCTAGTTGTCATACCTGTAAATTGCATGAAATTGGAGGAATGTATATTACCAAGAATTGTGGTTGTTGCCACGTAAAAAAAAAATCTTACGCATTTCTTTAATCAGGCAACAAACGCAATTCTTGCATTCAAAGGAACATAATGTTTACATGGTTGGCATATTTGAACCATGACCATGAAAATGTGTGTTGCTAGGCAGATAAATAATTAGAATAGCTGTTGCTAGGCAACCAACTGTTTTAGCAACAAACCAATATTTTGCTTTGTATGAGAAGAGTCGGCTCTTTAGGGGCTGAACCCAGCACAACAGAAAATTGTGATGTATGATCGATTCGTGAAAAAAATTAAGAAGTGAATGTATTGAGTATTTGATTGAGAGATTGTAGTCTAACACTGTAGTTTACTCAATGCGTGCCTAGATTGCGTGCATGTAGAGATGTATATTGAATTGGAGCACACTCAAGAATTACCCAGTATGTATGTCAGGTATTGTCTTGTATGTTACCCATACGGGTAGCTGTCATCCATTCTTGTCTAGCCTGTTGTAAATGCGTTATTGGAGGAAGTGAAATTGTGTGTCTAGTAGACTTTTTTTACGTCACACCATCATGTATATCTCATATCTATATGAATGTATTATGTGTATATGCGTTGCTTTGGCTGTAATCGAAAGATGCTACTGGTTAGTGGATTTGTACCAAATAAAGATATTTTCAAACTCAAACTCAATAGAACGATTCAGTTTGTTGGGTCCATGTTAAGGGGGATAGGTATGATTTAATCAACCCCAGGACCATAGCTGCAATGTGCATAGCTAGGCAGATAAACAATTAGAATAGCTAAAAATTGTACACAAAACCAACAGACGCACACCAATACCTCAACTACCACTCATACCACCCACTGTCACTCAAACAATCAATCCCCTACTCACAATTTCTAAGAATCAGAAAAATTGATGCTGACTTGGTTGACTTTGAAAACGACTCATACAGAGTCTTCCAACATTTCAAAGCACATGGGTACCCCTACTTAACCCTACTCAAAAAGACCAGCGCAAAACCACCAACTACATTACCGAATACAACCCCAAACACCTTCCAATTAAAGATATCATCAAAGATTGTGAACCTGTCCTCGAAGCTGACCCTCTGAAGAACGACAACCACCCACTCCCAATGAGAATCACCTACAGAAAATCGAAAAATGTAAAGTCTTTACTAGTGAAATCAGCCCACCCCCCGCCGAGAACCAAACCAGGCAGCAAACCATGCGGCTCTTGTCAGTACTGTAAATACATCAACACTGCTGTAACAATCACGAGCACTAACACGGGAAGATCTTTCAATATTGTGGGGTCTAACAATTGTAATTCGGCTAATGTTATCTATGTACTCACCTGCGGTAATTGTAAACTTCAATCCCGGACTTCAATATGTCGGCCAAACATCACAACAGGCGCACCAGCGCCTCAAAAATCACCTTGACGATATCACCAACGTCACCAAAATCACCATGGTGAAATCCCACTTCAATGACGTCATAGATTGCCGGGGTACCCCGGTCTCCATGACGATCGTCGACAACAGCGCAGTTGGAAATAACAATCTACTAAGATTGGAACACGACTGGATTAAGCTGTTGGATACCAAAAGGCTTAAACACTAAAGCCTAAAGATGGGATTTATCTGGTTACCTCGCTCCCTCGGAAATATCATTGACGAAACATTTAAACAAATCCCATGGCGGTTGTCTATTCACCTGTACACAGTGTGGAAAACACGTCAACCGGAGGAACAACTATAATCGTCATCGAAGAAACTTCCACCCAAATGAGGACACCACACCTAGTCTCAGTTATTGTCCCAAAACGGCTGCCACAACCCCCATTGTGGCAAGATCTTTTGAAGTTCTACCAAAATGTAATAGTCCTAAATTCAACAATCCAAAATTCCGCGTGGTTCCTGGCCAACGCCCGGCCTGGCAAACAACAAAGTACCAACCACCGCTCACCAAGTCTGCTACATTTGAAGTACCTACAACATCTAAAGTGATTACCCCCCCCCCGTGATAAACAAAGACTCTAAATACCATCCTGACACAGACCGCATCTTTAAAAACCGCCCAAAAAAGGGTGAGTACAACATAGGCCTACCGACAGCGGCGGCCGGCTCTGCCGCCACTGCCGAGATGCCCGTCCCGTCTTTGTTGCACCCTATGAACTTTGACCCAATTACCATCACTCCCACTACGAGCCTAAAAAAAAACGCTGCAGCCCCCACCACCCAGGTGGACGTCGGTGAGATGTCCCAAACAGCCACTTCCAAACAGCCACTTCCAAACAGCCGAGCCCTGGTCCAAGCTGCCCTACTTTGAACCAGTTCCTGTCACTTGACAGTGGGATCACCCCTGAGACTTTACAAATAAATGGAAAAGAACTCTAATCCCAATAGACCTAGATATAGAACATTCACCCACAGCTAGACCAAGAATTCTAAGTAGTGATTTCCGTAGCAATGACCCAAGATTAGAACCAACAACTTGTATATCTGCAACTAGTATAATCGACTGGGTGTCAATTCCTAGCCCAATTTCAGACGATTTTTTGATGGAGGAACCTCATAGGCCTACTCCCAGTGGTACCAAAAAATCTTGTGAATATCAACCTGTGATCGCACCGCTTGGCATTTTTGACTATACTTATAAAAATGATAAAATTCATGCAGAGCTCATGGAAGATCTCTTCCTCAGTGAATCAGACGATGACGATGTGAACCCCTCAGGGGACAACCCTGCACAGTTAGCAGCCAACAATCTAGAAACGTTAATTACCCCCAGGGGTAACAGTCGAGCATAATACAGAAATATTGTACCAGCTTATTGTCAAATATATTTTTTGATAAAATATATTTGCAAGAATCATACCGTACTGTTCAATATATACATCAATACATATATGATACGACTTGTACATAAAGGGAACAATTTTTCATGAAAAATCTGTGATTTCAATCAATTGGCCATATATATGTGATCTGTAAACAGCTCCCAACTCTACTTCAGTCTACTTTTTGAAGTAAAAGAGTTATCCCTGATGAAGGCGGCTTGTCCACCGAAACTAGTAGGATCAATATGACTCCAGCTATATGTGTCTGTCACCTTCTTTTGAATTTTCTATTGACAAGTTACACAGAAGGAATTTAAATTATCAAAGGAGATATCAACACACAGGGGCTTTAGGGAATATATAAACCCCCAATTAGAATAGCTGTTGCTAGGCAACCAATAGAACCAATAGAACCATTGAATTCCTTGGGTCCATTTTAGGGGGGTAGGCATCATTATAATCAACCTAAGGACCTAGCAAACGTTGATTAATATTATTGATATTTCATATGCATAAATTTGTGTTGTGACACCTTAGGCCTAATCTAAGATGGCGGCTACAGGGGAAGTAGAAACATCATACTGCTTCATCCTGGTGGTGCCTGTCGGCAACACCAGGGGCACTTCGTGCCCATTCGGCATTAAAAAAAGAAAAAATAGCTGCAAGCCGTTGTCAGGAAAACATGATGCGTCATTATGCCCAGCAATGTTGCTGTACATTTACAGTATAATGTGCCATAGTTTCTGCCACTAGGTAACCTAAACAAACAGCTATTAGTTAGATATACAAGTTGTTGTAAATTTACAGTAGAAGTTGCTGTTAATTTACAACAAGTCAGTTGCTGTTAATTTACAACAAGTCAGTTGCTGTATGTCTACAGCAAAATCTACTGAAACAAAAGTTGCAGCAACTTTTGCTGTAGTTGTACAGTACTTACTTATCACAGTGTAGTTCTCATACCTGTAGATTGAAGTAGGCCTATCAGGAATGTCTGATATCCTTCCTGAATCTGTTAAATGCATCACATGGGGTATACTTTGTGCTAATATGAACCGATTTTGCATACTTTGCGTAGTCTTACAGCTTATAATAAATGACGGCTAGGTTTTAACCCACTTAACCCTACTGTCCATGTAGGACATGTTTGATAGTTCATTCAATTTGTCATTAATTAATGAAAATATGACCAATTGACAAAAATTGAGAAAATCCTCAATTTTCACTTGTTTTGACCAATTTTCACCAATTTTCAAGTGACTGTACAACATTGAACAGCTCTCCACAGCTTAAGGATTGAGATATTGATGAAAGATAAAGAGGAATCCCCAGGGAATGACACCTAGATAAATCCCCAGTCATTAAGATTCATGAAACTGTTCTCTTTTATTTTATCCCATAACGCTGTTCAAAGGGAAAAAGAACTTTTTTGTTCCATTTGCATCCCATGGATTCTAAAACCTTCTGAAATGGAGGTTGATAGAGCAAGTTGAGCTGAATTATGTGACATGAATGAGTTTATTTATGGCACACATCGTTGACATAAGATTCAAGTATGATGCCCATGTTGTGCCTTTTGTCCAGGGAATTCTATGGAGCAGTGCATCACCATCAAGAACATGCAATGCTGTGTCTTCTGGTCTTATATTACTATCTATTTCTGGAGATCACAGTCATTCAGCTCAACTTGCTCTATCAACTCCCAGTATTGTTGATGAAGTCTTGAAAAGTGCTGAAGGATATGGACAAAGACTTGGGACAGTTCATCTCACCATCCCTGACTTTGATTAATGATTTTGTATCTATGGTTATGAGTGGTCTGTAACCTTTTTTCCTGCCATATTTCTCACAATTACTTCTCCAACCTCTAAGGCCTGATCAACATTGACACTGTCTTAAGCTGTGACACCTGTCGCTATATTCCACAGTGACTCAGGACATTTGTCTGTGAAAGGGTTGCATTGAAGGAGGTATTGCAGACACATGTTCATGTATGTGTCTCTGATCATCCGGGCATTCTTAACTTCTTTATGCTGCTCACTGCCAGTGTATACTTCACCTGTGAGTTTATGCATGGCACTGTTCATTTCAGCACATGATACATGTGTAATATAGAAGTTATGGCCAGATGCGGCCAGATACAGCAACATGTCATGCAAACTTTTGAGATGTAGCTCCCAATTGCCTAGCCGTTCTGCAATTAGAAAGCAGCAGGTACTGCAATCACAGTTTACCCATCCTCTGTGCTTTCGTGTTGTTGTTTTCCTTCTCCACAAGTCTCCTTCCCAGTGGGCACAGAACATTGGATCAATGTTCATTGATAAATGGTTGTCAATGTTGATTCAATGTTAATTCAACATTGATTTGATGTTGAACTAGATTTTGTGCCCACTGGGTTAGGTGAGCTAACATGGCAATAGTAGAGAGATTGGTCTGGTAGTCTGTTTGCTATTTCTGGTTGAGAGATGCTGAGATCGGAATTGGCAATCCTTGACGTCACTTTGGGAGTTTAGTTATCTTCTACTAACAGCAGGAGGCTAATTATGATTACATAACAACTGCCATGAAGTTTTTACAAATCCTTATATATATGAGTATAGGTTTAAAATTAAAAAACACTTTTTTCTGACACCAGGTCAGAGACGGCACCCGGTCAGAGACATGCACCTGGTTTAAACATTGGCCCAAGGTTGTGAGACACAGCCACATGGGGACCTCCCATGAAGGGCCCTATAGGCCTTTATTAATTAGTAGGCCTTTATAATACAACTATGTCAATACCTTATTAAATTGTACTTTGTTATTTCTTCAGGTTCCTCCAGGGAGGCGATAAGGCTACGTAATGAATGACCTTGTGAAGCAGGCCATGGAGGAAGTGACCACGGCCTGGCCCCTGGGGCTGCAATCAGCCGCCCCTGCAGCCAACAGCACCAACTCCAGTACAGAGACTGACTTCCCAGGCCCTGACCTGGTCCTCATGTGGCTGGACCACGGCTGCCTCAAATACATCATCCTTGTCTCCTACATGACAACCTTTGTGCTGGGCTTCCTGGGCAATGGCCTGGTCATCTATATCATCGCTCACTTCGCCAAGGTGCGAATCAAGTCAGTGGCTAACTATTACATCTGGAACCTGGCCTTTGCTGATGAGTTGTTCATCTTGGTCCTGCCGCTGTTCTGCTATGCCACCTTCACTAGACACTGGCCGTTTGGTGCTGTGTGCTGCAAGGTGGCCTATGCCTTCAGGGAGATAAACAAGTTTGCCTCAGTGTTGACTCTAGTAGCCCTCAGTGCTGATAGGTACCTGGCTACCTGTCACCAGCTCTCCTACCTAAGGACAATACAGGTAAGAAATCTAGGGATACATTGAGATTAATACTTTGGGCCATTGCGACGTGTCAATAGACAGTTGTATGTCGCTCCACAGTACTAATTAATTACCTTAGCTCCCTCCGATGCAGCAGGTAATCACAATGAGCACTCAGAGAAGCCTTAGTCTGATGATTACTTGAGGGATTGTTGTGGTTACCTCTGAACGGAGGAATATCAAGCTCCAGAGATGTCAGTGACATAAGGTTTTAATGAGAAGGTCACAATAACATGTTTATGCCTACATGCCTGTAACTAGCCTGTATCACGTGGTGCGGTTTGTTTATCGATAAGGCTGAAATAGGTAGATTCAATGCTGATTTCATTTTTAAATAATATGCAAATAAAGATTCAATTTTTCAAGTCTAATGGACCTCATAGCACATTAGATCATACTGTGTTACCCCTATCATATTACACGTATTCGACCAAAGTACTTTGAACTTGTATCCTTATGTATTGACTGGAATACTAGCTTTTACAGTTATGTATATATGCGTAACTGTTGGACATGACGTCATACATCTCATAATGTATTCAGAATACCTGCCACATACCTTAGGACAATCGGATTGATAATCTTTTGAGCTGCACGCTCATTGGCTAAGAGGTGGTCACGTGACATTCTCAATACGCCCACTTGGTGGGTGTATTGAGGCAATACGCCATGGGAGTGTGCATATGGGCTGTAATGGTTAAGAGATAGGACTATTATGCTAGGTATAATAGTGGACCATTCATGTAAGAATGGCTAACACGATGAATAACACTCAGGATCAGCATCTTTGCATTTGTCTCCAAGTGTATTTTCATGTACCCTCTAGAGGTCCTTAAAAGCGTGACATTTGACCTAGATTTTGACCTTGTTCCGACCTAGATATCATTATACATATGACAGATTCGGATTCAGCATACTCAAATTACCCTTATCCAACCATCATATATCATCTATTGCATGCTGTACCAGGTCAAAGTTAAATATCGGCATTAATTTTAGGACGCTTGGCTCCCCTATTGTTTAGTTTCAGATCGAGTCAACCCTCACTACCTCAAACATTTACTACCTCGGATTCCTCTCTTCCTCAAACAGTTGCCTGGCAACTGCCCTCAAACCTGTATATATTTGGATGGTGTGTGACGTTGCGTTGATACTCACTTCACTACTGCATGAAAGAAGATGCCTGAGATCTGAAAATCCGCTCATTATAACCCCTCATATTACCCAAGGTGCACCATTCTATACCAGGGTGCATTGGGGTGGGTTGCTAGGCACCGCTTGCTGTTCTCTCCTCTGGTTGGCTGATCGGTTTTACAGAGTATGGATGTGATTGGATCCTCACCCATCGGCCCATCTTGGGCTCCCTGCCATAGGCCAGTGGTGTATCTGGACCAATGAGCAGCCTTCTACCATCCTGGTTGTTGTTCCTCTGGGGACCACAACAATCAATCCAGAGTCAGTCAGGTGTGACTGCACTCCCTCTTTTATAACATGTTGACCTCTTATGTAAGTGGACCAATCATTTGTGCCTCCCCTTTACCATTGGTTGTGGTTGGGGGGGGGTAGTTATAATTATTGGAGGTGACTGGAGATGTGGTAGATTTGAGAGAGTTTCAGCTCTGATCTTCCATCAAGCAGTTTCGGTTTTAGAAAACCTCATCAGGTGAAATATTATGAGTTTGTTTTTGGGACTAAATTGGCCCATTTTAGTGAAATTGTTCGCCCTCCCCCCATGTGTTGGGAGTGGCCATTAATTTACTGTGCGCGCGGTGGTGTGTCCTATATATTGACCTGTGGACTTTTAGTTATATATTTTCGGTCTATAGGAATGTTGATTGGCTGTGTATATTCCAAATATACATCACCCTGAGCGGGGTTCAGTGTATGTCTCGGCATGTAGTGTACAGGAACCGGGTGGTGTCCCACTGGGGTGGGGTTTTCAGATTTTGTTTCCGTTTATATCCTTTTGATATATACGGAAAAAAAAATTTGATGTTGCTTTAAGTTTGTATATATTTGGACTTGATTCCTCAGATAATTTGCTTCCTCTGACATTTTTTCTTGCACCTCCAAATTTGAGGAAGTGAGGGCCGACTGGAATACTCAGCAGTGATCCAGCTCAGAGTGTAGGTCAGGGGTGAGGCTGAGTAAAGCTACTATTGATGATCCATGAGTAAGGAAGAAATCTTATTATCAGCGGATCTGAGAGGTGGACACTTGAACCTGGTCCTCCCATGGGGTGGGCTCAATAACGGTCTCACAAGCTGAGACCCTGTGAAGTCGTCATTTAACGTATCCCACCAGCCAGAAGTGACATGGAGCATTGGAACTGATACTCAATCAGTGCCTGCACTGAGGGTGCCCACTCTACTACAACAATACCCCAGGACACACACACAACACTTATAGTCACCAGCAGCCACCTGTAAACCCTCCTACCTGGACACAATTACTCTCACTCAAACATCCTACACCTTAGCCTGAGGGCTGGTTTGACTAATTGGTACATGTGAACACAGACAGAACAATATAGCCCAGGGGGGGGAATCAAGTGTGCTGGCACCCTCTATACCACGGAGCATATATGCAGCTGCACCAGCCTAGTAGCGGCAGTCTCAAACAGAGCAGGGAGGAGGTCACACTGTACAGTCCAGTGTGATCCAAACCTGTTGGAAGGTCTTTAGTATACATGATTGGCATGAGGTGGCACTACTGGGCTGTAGGAGGGCCATGGTCATATAGCCTACCCCCAGTACATTTGCATTGCATTGAGAGAGCATGAATGAAACCCTCATATTGAGATAACGACCGAAGCTTATAATGCTACATTGAAATATAACTTGCAAAAGGGTAAATCTTCCCAGGAAAAAATACAACAGAATTTAAACTTGAATAGCTTTTGTGTAATAACTGCTTAAAATATGGTTAAAAATGACTGTGTGTAGTTTCCACTCTAGCCACTCCATGCGGATGGCGCTGCGACACTTGATTCCCCCCCTTAATATAGCCCAAGCGATATGCACAAGATTCAGGTGGAATCGTGCAAACTTGCCATGAAAGCATGAAATCGGATTCGCTTAAAGTGTATGTCCATAGGATCAATTTCAGAGTTGGAGCCACCATGAAAAAAACATTATTCCTAGCAGAGCAGCCATTTTGTTTTGGCATTACCAAATCACTCTTCTCATGCAATAACTCCATATTTAGGTGTGTTACAGTGACAAATAGTTCAAACAGACATGTCATGCTTAAAGTCGATGTCCATAAGATGGATTTCAGAGTTGAAGCTATCCAAAAAGAAAATCATATCACCCATGGTAGCCATTTTCTACTGCCATACCCAATACATATATATGCAATCTACTCCAGAGTCAGGTCTACTCCGCTGGACCCGGTATACGATAAAACAGGTGGTGTAAGAGTTCATAGAATGTGTATACTTATGTGGTGGGTGTGTTGGTTTGAGTGCATAGGTGCACAGTGTATTATAACACCGAGCAGGACAAAGTTGAAGAGGTGAAAAGGGAGTAGTGGTGTGGACGGCGGTGAGCAAGTGCATGAACTGGGTCAGTACACTCTCACCCCTGAGGTTCCCTATAGTAAGGTACAGTGTGGGACACTCTGCATGTCAGCCATTATTTTGCACGGAGGTGGTAGACAAACCAAAAAGTGTTTAAATCTCAATTATAAATCAATCCCTGTTTCCTGCATCCTTACTTGATTTGAATATAACTAGGGGTTGCACCGTTTGTGACATCTAATTCCGCTCAGATTGCCCATATTACCTGAATTACCCCCCTTCACAGGAGGTGGTAGACAAATAGTTTACTACACTGTTAGTAATATATCAGAACATCAGGCAGGCGATTGTAATGGCCCAGTTCAGGCACGTGGCGGTGAGCCTAGGAATGAGGGTTGGTGGTTGGTGAGGGGCAGTGAGGTGAGGGTGAATGAGAGGTCAGCAATGATGCTTCCTTACCACACAAGTGGCAATGAACTACCATTAACTGCTAGTAGTTAGCTACCATGAATATACTGATTAAATAGTCAGTGTTTAGGATCCAGGATTTCAAACACTCTAAGTACACAATCATGATAAAGAACCCAAGTTTAGGGACTACAGAGATGAGGCTAGAGCTGATGTCCTACCACATACCTCAGAGAATGCTATCATGCAACTGCTGAAAGCTTTTCTATTGATCCTGGTATTAAAGACTGGCGTGAGTGGTGTAGCACCAGAGAGAGAGTGATTTCTGAAATGCACCTCCCATCCATGATTTGTTAATGGTGCGAGGATCTATTCTCTCCTGACCTTGTAAATAGTGCCAACTGTCTGAGGTCGGCAGGTAGAGAAAAACTGAGCCATATTAAAACTACCAATCTATGTAGGACAGATCATGGAGACACACAATGTTCTGGGATTCTTTAATAAATCTAACAACAGTAGGCCTACTTAAATCTAGTAATGAACACTGCTTATAAAGGCTATCAAGTTCACCATTCCTACTGATGAGAAGTTTAGTGATCGATATCATCGAAAATGTTCCCACTTTCCATACGCCCATTTAATCAGATATAATGGATGATATTGGAAATCCATTCACACCCATGGCCAGTTGAAAGAACTGTAGGTTGATTCTGGGTTTAGGTTGCAATGATCAGCGATAAACCCTTAACACGAATGTTTATACATGGCTGGTGTGTTTGGGTGTTCTGTGATATTTGAAAATAACTATGTTAAGCTTCATACATAATGCCTAAGTAGAATATACAACCACAAAAATTCCCTATGGGTCAGCTCAGAAATTTCTATGGTCATTTTAGGGTGAAAAGTGTCTTAGCTAGAAACAAATGGGAAATGTTTTTCATGATTGGCCATACATAATACCAGCCCACTGATCTATCAGTGGGCTGGTATTTTGCATTTCATCACCATTTAGCTAATGAGTGAAGGGGATCTATAGAAGCATTTTACAAGAGTAAAAATAGAAAAACAGTTGAAAGGAAAGTGTTTTCAGTTTACCCAGCATATTTTCATCTTCATCATGTTCATAATAATAAGGTGGGGTTTCCTTTTGTTTCTATTATTTGAAAAGAAGGAATGATTAATTACCAAGCTCTTGAAAGTTCTTGTTTAAAACAGGAAAAATAGTTATTAGTGCTTTGTAATCTGAGTATAATTCCTAATTGGAGTGCCGCATTATTTTCCTGATCATTAGATTTTTTGGTCTTCCCAGACAAAGTCAGAACCTCAATGGTCAAACAGTACCAAGGACATGGCATTTTTCTCCAATTTTATTGAAATGCTTAGAAGCTACTTTCCTTCTGTCGGCACTCCTCTTATGACTGATGATAACTAACAATCATTGCATCCAATGCAGCAGTACGTTAATGCAGAATAAGTGTGACCCAACAAGCAAAAAGACCCATCCGCAGGGGATTTTTAGTACTGGCTTTGGCCACCAGGGGGCACCACAAGGGCTAGAGAGTGCATAATCCAAGTAAAAATGCTCTAGGCTAATTTTTTGTGTAGAATTCAATAGGCTTATCATAATTGTTCTATCTTTAGTGCAAACATTCCATATTTGGAATGCAAAAAGAACGTTTTCTATCGAAAATTAGCATATAAGACATATTTTGGTTGCCATGGAAACCATTCCAGTACACAAAATTGGAGATGACTGTCCCAGTTTCTTAAGTATCACATCAGTTACTCAAAACTGAAAACAGACT
The DNA here is from genome assembly GCA_947462335.1 of Harmothoe impar. Taxonomy (NCBI): domain Eukaryota; kingdom Metazoa; phylum Annelida; class Polychaeta; order Phyllodocida; family Polynoidae; genus Harmothoe; species Harmothoe impar. The sequence continues at coordinate 22,483,034 of OX381721.1, read as the reverse complement.
GTAAAAATTCCTTCTAGAACCAAATTTAGACTAAAAAATACCATTTTATTTGGTTATTTTATCAATAAAACAGATTTTTCATAATTATTGCTATTTATTATGGGATGCGATGCTTTTAGAGCTTATCTAACATTTTCAGTTATTGATATGTACCAATCTTTGAAAATCAATTCCCACAAAACTACCAGGAATTTTTTAACTCATGATATCTCATTTTAAAGGGTTTGACACCAACTTTAAATACTAATTCCTCCCCGGATGGGTCTTTTTCCTAGCCTGGTCACAAGTATGTCAGTACTGGCCCCTCTGAAGTATCAATGCCACCATCATCCTTGGCCATGCAAAGTGGTCATGATGGTTTAGATATGAGATATCCATCCCATGAATGGGTCTCACAGATACATTGATGGTTTGGGGCTCTGCTCTATTCAGAGGGCCCTTACCCAAATTTCTAATACCCTTGGGTCCTTCTATCATGGACCAAAAGGGGCATTTTCCATATAGCCTGGATGCTCTGATTCGTGCAAGCTTATTTCACTTCACTATGGGAGTGCTTTGCCTAAACATGTCCTGCAGTCATATCACAGTAGATCAGAGATCAGGCCCTGTACCAGGAATAGCTGTCCCCAACCTGTCAGCCACTGTTAAAGTCCTTCCAATTTGTCCACTCAATCCCCCTTCCCTCTTTCAGTCGTCCTTCCACTACCATCGTGGCTGTAGCCTAAGGTGTCACCCCCAACCATAATCAGAACAACCTATCTAGACCTGCTATTAACCTCTGGGACCTCCTGTCTCCTTGCCTCTTGACTACCATGTCATCATGTCAACCAGCGAAGTTTTCCCATGGAGCTGTATTGTGCACTATAATATGTGACATAATATATTGAGAAAAGGCACCTTAAGGACTAGTCAATTTTAGTTGTAAATTCAGTTCTGTAAAATTAATTTAGTTATAGCTTTGGGTGGGCCTTGATAGATTTTCTCCTTCCCACCCACCAATAAACTTAATTCTATCTTTTTATTTCCTGCTTGGGAACAGAAGGCAAGCAAATTTTATTCATGAGTAGTAAGAGAGAAGTATGGTCTTAATAAGTCTCCTGGTCCATTTCTAAGAAGATTGATATTTGAGACCCAATAATCCTTGAGCCAAATTTACATCAGCCTTTATTTGAGCTTTTCTTTAGATTGAATACAAACATAGAGGAGAGCGCAGAATCAGGATATTGAAAGCAAGGATCTTGTGGAGCTGAATGAGACTTTTATGCCAGTGCATTATCCAATTCATTGTATGCCACATTTGCATGTCACACCACATCTAGCTCTAGCCACACATAATATAGTGTGAGGTTGACAGAGCACACATTGTAAAATAAAGTAACCCCATCAGATCCTCCCACTGTCTCTAATGGAGAAGGCATCTCCACAGTTTCAGTTGTTCCCATCAGCCATTTAGACGCTATCTGAAAGAGAGTCCAGTTCCATCCAATCTTCAACTAATCTAACCTAACTCATGAATGCTAGCTCCCACTATTTCCGTGAATTTCCTTACTTGTTCCGGCAATTGACACCCACTTGGTGTAGTGTACATTCTGATAGATTGTTAACAGTTCTCATGATGTCTATAAATATGTTTATCAGCTGTTGTGGTAAGGCTACACAGCTTTTAGCACAAAGTGTATCTTGGTTAGCACTTGAATGAGTATATGCATGGCACTCCTCCACCTTGCTTAGCTTTGCACCTTTCATTTCCCATAACCCTCACCAGGTGCAATTTATGGTTTGCACAAATTTATGCTGTACCAAATATCATGGAATCTTTACAAGTATCACGCAATTGCTAAAAGCTTCTTTATTGCCAGGATTGTTCTTAGCGTGATTGCAGATATAGGGTGATTTCTGACAGTCCCCTGACAAATTTGTATATAAAGCCCAAAACTGTGAGATATTGACTGCAATTGTGTAATGTCCTAATGAATGTAGGGCCTACAATCAGGGAAAACATTGAAATCAATCTGATTCAATGTCTCTCCTATCTGACTAAACACTCATGAGAAAAAGTGCAATGTTAGGCGTCGATATCCTACAGTGTAGACACTTAGCTATAGCTTACTGGATACAAGCTAAAGAACTATGCAATCCAATTCCTGATAAGCTAATCGCTAGCATTGACCACTGCTAATGGCTCCTACTGTGTATGGAAATAGATAAGCGATTGGAGATTGCGCCCCTGTACACCATGCTGGAAATGTACAGCCATATGTTGTACTCATTACCTCAGTAGTGCTGTTGGAGAACCATCCATTGTGTGTTACCTCAAATTTCTCTCAATATTTCAGGTTCTAGATGGAATATCTCTATGCGGTCTGCTGTACTGAATCCCACACATGGTTCCTCTCTTGAGCTGTTTCCATTATCTTCTACTCCTTTAACCATAGTAGAGTATAGCAAGCTGCAGGATATACAAAAAAACACCCATACCTTCTAGCAGTCTGTCTAGAGTCAATAATAAGACAGCCCAATGTAAACAGTATATCATACCTCCAGTCTAAAACTGAGCATCAAAAGTATACTATTCACGGACCATGCATTCACCTTTTCTGCTGACAAGGAGTTTGATTCCATAATTCAATTTCAAGGACCTACCATAAATACTCTAAGACAATTGCTGGTGCCTGGGGTATTTCTATGTGCTATATTCAGAGTTCAGACAACACTGCTACATAATTATAGTACCTAGGGATGCCAAAGGAAAGCCCCCTCGTCAGTGTGTGAACCTTTATGATATGGCCATTTTAGCATGGAGATGTTTCAACAAAGGCAATGAGAAAGCTGTATATATATTGATATTCAATTTTTAATCTGACTCTAATTACTAACTGGAGATGCCTGAATATTGGAACATTTTTTCTACTTAAATGTAGAATCTCAATCATTTCAAAATACATATAGCCACAGCCGGTATTTCTCAATCATAATTGCAACTCTAGTAGCTACTTCACTTCTTCGGGCAATCCTTCAATGATTGATAACGACCATGCATTGTTGCACTGCGTGATTCAAATATCAGGTACCCATCCCATGTACTGAAAAGTGCATCTTCAATATACTCTGCTTCTACACATTTATATCCTGTGAATGTGGGAGTGCTTTGCCTAATCATATCCCCCAGGCATATGGCAGTAGATCAGAGATTAGGTGCTGTACAAGAAATAGCTTCCCATGATCTGTCAGCCACCGTCACATTCCTACCAATATGTCTGACAAAACAATTAGCCCCTCCGCCACCCCTTCACGGCTTCCTGTCTTCTCATGATATTAACTTCTGGGACCTGCTGTTGTCAGGCACCCTACCTCTGCGTCTCCTTGACTACCAAGTCACCCTGTCACCCTAGCATATTTTCATCTTTATCATGTTCATTATTAGAGAGAGATGAATCTTTTTGTTTCTATCATTTGAGAAGAAGAGAATGATTAATTACCAACCTCTTGAAAATCGATGTTTAAAAATGGAATATAGTTTTTTATGATTTGCAATCTGAGTATACTTTCTCATTAGAGATGCTCATTAATTTCCTGATCATTAGACTTTTTGGTCTGCCAATACAAACTTAGAACCTCATTGTTACACAGTACCAGCATCCTTGACATGACCTTTTTCTCCACTTTTAATCAAAATGCTTGGAAGCTGCTTATGTCTTTTCTCACCCTCTGGGGCTAGGCTCTTTTCAAGGGGGCCTTGTCTTGATCCAAATTTCTGATGCCCTCCTGCCCTAGCATTATGGACCAAAGAAGGGGATCTCTCATCTGCCTGAACATCTGATTTCCTCTCTTTTATGTCATGTGACTGTTGGAGTGCTTTGTCAAAACATATCTCCCAGGTAAATGGCAGTAGATCAGAGGTCAGGCCCTGTACAAGAAATACCTGTCCCTGATCTGTCAGCCACTGTCAAATTCCTGTCAATTTGTCCAACAAAACCATTAGCTCCGCAGAGACTCTTATTCCCCACCTCCTGGCCTCGATCTTGCTGCCCACTTTCAGTCATCCCTACCCTGACCATGGTGGCTGTTCCCTAAGCTGTCATCGCCAATCATAATCAGAACAGGCTATCTAGACCTCTTCGACCTCTGACACATACTAAGAAAGGGAGAAAAGGACTGGTCATTTTTAGTTGTATTTAGTTCTTAGTGTAAATTTACCTATAGCTGCAAATTTAGTTACAGCTGTAAATTTAGTTGTAGCTTGGGTTGGGCCTTGGTAGATTTTCTCATGACAGCAATTGTTTTCCACCTTCTCCCCACCCACAGATAAGCATAATCCTATACACATTTCATTTCTAACTAAAATTGTGATCTGAATACTATAACAGTATCATAAAATTATTGGCTACAGGAAACAACCATGAGAAGTATGGTGTACGTCAACTTCCTGGTTAATCTCTTAAGAATATTGATATTCGAGAACTAATAACCCTTACGCCAAATCTGCATGAGCCTTTGTTTGCCCCTTAGTCTTTATTGAAAACAAACACAGAGCAGAGCACAGCATCAGGATATTGAAAGCAAGGATCTTGTGGAGATGAATGAAGCTGTTTTATGAAATATGGCAGTGCCATAGACTTAACCAAAGATCGTCGTATTTCACCCCCCCCCCCCATGAAATAACCCACCACTGTATTTCACAACCCTGTGACGTCATCAAAATGGTGGTTTGTTTACATTTGAACCGTGTGGAAAGAAGCTATGTCAGCCTTATTTAGGCCCTCCTCCCTATAATAATTTGATTTGGCCTCGTGAAATACAGCCTGACAAGCAACTCGTGCAATAACCCAGTCAACAGACCAAAACTTGTGAACCTTTGTCTATATCCATTTCATTGCATGGCGTATTTGCATGTCACATTACATCTAGATCTAGATACACATGCTAGTGTGATGTTGACACAGCATGCACTGTAAAATAAAGTAATCCCGCCAGATCCTCCCACTGTCTCTAACGGAAAAAGCATCTCCACAGTTTCATCTGTTCCCATCAGCCCATCAGACGCTATCTGAAAGAGACCTCAATTCCATCCAATCTTCAACTAACCTAATTCTCATGACATGTATAAAGATTACCGGCTATTGTGGTTGGGCCTGACAGTCGTTTCACACCAAATGGATTTTGGTTAGTATTCAAATGTGTGGGTGCATGGCACTCCTCAACCTTGCTTAGTTTTGCACTCATTCAGTTATCATAACCCTCACCAGGTGCAATCAAGGGTCTGTACAAATACTCTACAAAATGTCAGAGAACCCTAACAAGTATCATGCAATTGCTAAAAGCTCTTCTTTATTGCCAGAATTTTTCTTGGCATGGCCACAGATATAAGGGGATTTCTGACAGTCCTGTGTTTAAATTTGTATATACAGACCTAGTCCACAGTATGATATTGACTGCAGGTGTGTAACTTCCTCATCAATGTTGACCTTATGCTTAGGGGAGAAATTGATGAAATCAACATTGCCCAATGTCTCTTCCATTGTTGATACCCAACATGAAGGCAGGGAGCATGAAATATATGCCCACTTTATGCAAAGTGATCATGATGATTCGAATATCAAATACCCATCCCATGAATAGGTTTCACAAAGGACACTCCTCTGCATTGCCTATGCCTTTGTGTGCTATTAATACTGAGAAGTTGATCTTCCATATGGACTGGATTCTCTGCTTCTACACATTTATATCATGTGAATATGGGGGTGCTTTGCCTCAACATATCCCCCAGGCATATGGCAGTAGATCAGAAATAGCTGTCCCCGACCTGTCAGCCGCTTTAACATTCCTGCCAATTTGTCTGACACAACCATTAGGTCTGCCCAGCCTCTCAATCCCCCACCTCCCACCTGCATGGTTCCTCACTCAATCTTCCCTCCCATTTTCATCCATCCCACCACTACCATGATGGCTGTGCCCTAAAATGTGACCGCCAACCATAATCAGAACAGCCTATCTCGACCTGCTATTAACCTATGGGACCTCCTGTTGTCAGGCAGCCTTTCTCCGCGTGTCCTTGACTAGCAAGTCATCCTGTCACCCAGCAAGATTTTCCCACTAAGGGAGTGGTCATTTTTTAACAACAGGGGGGGGTTGGTGGATTTGGGGGGGACCAACAAAATTTGGACCCCTTGAAGGGGGGGGGACCAAAAAAATTTGGACCCCTCTTGAGGGGGGGACCAAAAAAATTGCACCCCTTTTTAGCGAAAAAGCCCGCGCGTTACTATAGCTCAAAGGGGTCGGCCGCGCTCAATTTCAACTTGCCTGAGGGGGGGACCAAAAAAATTTCGACCCCTCCTGTGGGGGGGACCGAAAAAATTTCGACCCGCTCACGCGGGAATCCACCAACCCCCCCCCTGTTGTTAAAAAATGACCACTCCCTAAGCTATATTGTGTGAAAAGGCACATAAGGGATGAGGCACGAAGCTGCTGTGTTTGTATGTTCTATTCTGTTTGCAAACAACAATGGATCATGTTAAGCTTCATACAACATGGCTTAGTAGAAAATGCAACAACAAAAAAGCCCCATGTCATTCAGGAAACGTTCACGGTATGGCATTCTAGGTGAGGAGAGACTTAACTATAGAAACGAATGGGAAACGTTTTTTCATGATTGGTCGTGCATAAAACCTGCCTTTTGATTCATCAGAAATATTTTGCAAAGGTGTGAAAGGATCTATAGAAACATTTCACAGGAATGAAAATAGAATTTACAGTTGGAATGAAAGTGTGACAATTTGCAAGGTTTTTATTCTGCTGATCTCAAGAAACATAAAAGTATGAATACAATTATATTTGATTCCATTGGATAACAGAAGAGGTTGATACTTACAATAGCATAACCAAATTGTAGAAAAATGTTATATTGTTATACTTTCTATTTGTACTGATGCGCCATACCATTGGGATGACAAAACTGTTTTACCTCTAGCATGTATAGAACCAACAGAATTCAAGATTATTCATCGAAAACAATGGTCATCTATTGGAGGAAAGCTACTATAGGTTTATGGCCATCACATGGACCCCCTAACTACACAATAGGTGTGACTGCGACTAGACCATACACCAGGGTGCACAGCTTTCACAGCTTGTTCACGGTGCTTGACCACGGGGGTGTCGGCTGTGTTTTACCATACCTTTTTAATGTTGCTATTAAAAAAAGTGTTGCTGAGATCGGGCTAATAGTAAGTCCCTGTAATAGTGTTCCACTTTCAATCTTGTTCTTAACTGCTTATGTCACTCTTAATAGAGTGTTACATGAGGAATAAAGAGTGACTTTCAAGAGTGACATTCACTCCTAGGAGTGACTTAATAGTGACATTTAAGTGTTGCAGAAGGGGCTTTAGCGGGGACCTATTTAGGACCCCGGTAAAAATTCGAATTAGGTTAAAATGTTTTTCTTCAATTGCAACTCATGGGGGATGTGCAGTTCTAGAGGTACAAGAATTTTGAAGGATTTCCTTTCTTGAACATTGATGATATTTGCACAAATGTTGGCCGACTCACTATTAGCTTCTAATAGTGATCCACTTATCCACCTGTCACTCAGGTGGCTGTACTCTGTGACCCCCTTAATGGAAATAGTTTAGGCCTACTGCACCATGATGTGCTTGACCTCTGTGAAGTGAGGGTGTGTGGGTGAGGGGGGGCTAGAGTAGGGTTGGAAGGTGTGTTGCTTGCAGCAGCCAGCAGCCAGAGAACAACAGGGTTTCTAGGTGCCGAGGTGCCGAGACCCTATACAATATCCCACATAAATATTCTCTAAATTGGAAGATTTTATTTTGGAAATGCATGTAAATACCATAAACGTGTCATTAAGACAGCAACATGATATTTTATTATGTATTCAAGATATTTTTAAAAGAAAAAGAGACTTCAGAGATCAGCACCTTAATCACTAGGCCATTGAGCCGGATGTTAGTCGGGAGGTCAGTGAAGGTATATAATATGATCAGTGAGCTTAAGAGTGCACCCTTCAATTTCTTTTACTGATGTACGGAGATCAGATACTGGGGGACAGTATATAGGACATCTCTGAGTATCATGTAACAGTAAACGTGTACAGAGATCACCTACTGTGGGACAGTAAGTCATCTCTTGGTACCCCACAGGGGTATACAGGTACAGAGATCACCTACTGTGGGACAGTAAGTCATCTCTGCGTATCATGTAGAGGTATATGGGTACAGATATCACCTACTGTGGGACCCCTACATGATACTCAGAGATGACCTATTGTCCCACAGTAGGTGATCTCAGTACCCTAGGGGAGAAGTTGGAAATGCTGGGAAAATGACCCTTTTCCGTACTTTTAGAATGCAGATGAGGTGCATCTTATGTATTCTAAGTGTGGGGACCTGGTCGCCATTACCCTATATGTATGTGGAGCGGGGGGGGGGGGGGAGAGATCATGACAGTATTGTCGAGTGTGTGCTGCTCTGTCACATCAATGCTAGTTTAATGTGCACCTGTCTTTCGACAGCCATTCGTATATAAAGGGTGTAGGTAACGTGACATATGGCTGTTCTAGGAGAGAATAAGAAAGTGGGACTATTTTTCACACGTTTTACACTGGTTCCCTTGCTAGTAGGTATTATTGAGATTTTTACCTTGGAGGACACTTTTCCCTCGACTTTATTGGTTTAACTAGTTAGTTAGCCTGCTTTTCTCATACACACTGATCCCCTTTAAAAGTTTGCTTTTCTATGTTTTCACTGTGCCACCTTTAGTATACAATGACTCAATGTTCAAACTTAACCTCTCTTTTCTTCTCAATATTATCAGTGTTTGCACACTGAAAATCTCAGGGTCGTCATTTTGACAATGCCAAAACTGACAACTTTAGGTAGTCAAAGTGACCACCTTAGATCGTCATTGTGACTACCCATCTGAGCCATTCAGACCAAAGTTGTCATAATGACGACCTTAGGTAGTCACAATAATTGGGTAGTCAAAATGACTACCTTAAGGTTGTTGATTAAGGTATTGTCCATTTGAAGACCTAAAGTCATCAGTAATGACAACTCTCAAGTCCTAGGCTGTCCCAATGACTACCCTATGCCACATAATTCTATTCCTCACTTGCTACCTATGGCACGCTACTGCCACCTGGTTTTAATATCTGCATAACTATATCTGTCATGAGATATACACTGGTGACAGGGAGCAGAGTGGTCTCTATACCTTTGGGGCAATCATTCTCACCCATTGGCAACTTATTTATAACAGTAATGCTACTTAGTTCAGTCAAGACTAAACCAAATATGTGAAAAGGATGCCTCTCATTGAGAAGTGAACTAATTAGAGACTATATTTATACACCATTCTCCACTCCATCTGGCATTATTCATTATGACTACCAATGTCGTCATAATGACTAGGCTCCTTGCTCTGGGTTTTCAGTGCATTAGCCTTTCTTTGCCCTTTGGTCTTCATTGAATACAATCATAGGAGGTCAGATTCCGGATATTGTCCTACAGTTTCTTGATTCTTTCTATTATATGACACCTAGGTAAGTGACCTATTAATCAGTCAGCTATATTACTCGTAGATAGATTGTGAAATTCAGCAGTAGACCAGGTGTACAGACGGCCTTCCCATTTTCTGTTAATACAGTATAAGTGAGAGTCCTTTCCATGACCTCTCTAGAACGTGCAAAGTAACAAAACGTCTCACTTACTTATATATGAACCCACAATGTATATATTATGATTAACAGGGCGAGGTACCGATCGAGGTGTTAATCTTTGTTAGCATCTAATGATTAAAGGGATATCCCAGTGTCTAAGCCAGTGACATGGTGTTTCTTTCCTGAACTAGTTTTTGGATGGTGCTGCCACCTTGTAGTATATGTGGGTACTTATAGTTGATGGGTAGTTAAATCATTATATGGTACTAGTATACAAGATTTGGTTTACCAGACCTATAATCGTTTGCATTTTGGTTACCACCTAAAGGACTTTTGGAATGGGTGGGATTCAACACGGCAATCTTTGGATCTAAAGTCCAGTGCCTTAGAAACCAGGGCTAGCTTGGCAGGTGTTGCTTGAACCTCATAGTAGGTTAGTGTTATTCAGATAGAGATTGGCCCAAGAACTAGGATTTTCTTTTACAGTTTCTTTCCTAATTCTGCCGTGAATCTAATGTTTTCCTATGACTACCTGTTTTTATTGTTTAAACATGTTACAAATCTCATCTATACATCAGACAAGATATTCTTGGTCAATTTCTCGCAAAGTAGGAAGATGTAAAGAAAATAGGCAGTCCCCTCCTACTTGGCCATAGTAAAAGGTGTTCTACTTTCAAATGTCAATATATCAAAATTTTCTCTTGCTTCTATTACATCATATATCAAACTAACATAGTGCTTAGCGATTTTGAGATATCATTGGTAGATCCCTCCCCCTAACCAGACTACTGGGGATATGCAATTTTAAGACTATGGAAGATATGTGGGTGTCTAGTCACCTGGTAAGTTCATCCCCATGTGCCTTGTGACTGCAGATATGGGGTTAGCTCCTTGAATCGTGTTACCTGTCCTCTCGTCCAGTAATCCCTTATAATTAGCCCTACCCGCAACCTCTGCTCAGTTGTGTTGTGCCCAACATGCCCACATTCTAATCAAGCCCGTTTTGCCCAACATGCCCACTCTACTGAACCTTGTTTTCCCCCAGTAGTATAGGCATCGTGTCATTTCGTGGGAAAAGCAAGTTAATTCGTTTTACCAAGCTTACCATAATAATATATCCTTGGAACATCAGGATTTTAAAGATGTGGATGTGAATGTTATTGTAATGGAATGGTTAATGGTCATCTAAGGGTCATAGAAAAAGAATATGTCCACTCTACTCAAACTCGGCCGACATGTACCCCCTTTTCTCGATCAAATAAATGTACAGGGGGTCAGCGCAGTAGACTACATGCAGAGGGCTGTAGCTGCCAGTGCTTTATCTATTTTGCATGTCACACCATCTTGGTCCTATCAGGTAGTCCCTAACATGAATCTAGACTGGGTGTATAGTAGGAGAGGCCAGAAGTAGACAACATCAGAAGCATTTTGATCAACCACACGCCATAACCTGATGCAGTACGGGACACATCTTGATGCCAGACTGGTCAGGCCCATGTCAGTAAATGTCACGCCATCTCCGGTTCTTGCCACGTACACTTTTGATGTGCAACGATGGCCATTATAAGATATAAAATGGAGGAAACTTTTTGGATCTATCCAGGGTGCGAAATAGACCAAAGGATATATATGGCTTTTTGATCATCCTACACTCTTTGTAAAAATGCAAAAAGTAGGATGTTCTTCGTTTCTACACCATATAAAAACGTGTATTTTTATGTCTCTGTTCTTGTTGGCCAATTTACTTTTTGTAATGACAAATGCCTGGTTATTCAAATTGTAACATGAATCGTAAGGGCTTTTGCACCCTTTTTGACAATGTTTTAACTGGATGACATCACATGTATTACCCTATGGGCCAAACAAGGGAAACAATTCAATTAATACTCCAATTGAATGACCTCTGTATTCATCAAAAGAAGACTTCAATCCCATCCAACTTAACAATGTTTTTTTTGCACCCGCCATATTTCAAGATGAAAGTCAGTATTCCCCCAATATTTAAAATGGATGCAGGCCTCCTAGGAAACTTACTGATCATTCCTTACATACTATAGATTCCATAGAGTAAATAAAGGATTGGGGTATCCATTACATGTTCACGTCTCTGCTGTAATAGCAAATGCAAGGGCTTCCATATTTTTCTCTGTTTTCCTAAGTTATAGGAAAGTACCAATTATAAGTATATTATCAGACTGAAAACTCAACTTAAACCATTGTGATAGAACAGCATGATTCAAATGAACAAGAAAACACCATCAGTGATGTCTATTGGCAATAGTTTCACAGCTTGAATTTGGAGATAATGGTGCTATAATTCGTCCTAGCCTTCTACTTTGTCAAACCTTTGTATGTAGTATTGACATATGAGATTCAGATTCAGGCCTCCTATAGTTTGGATATTGCTGTAACCCATAGTCAGAGCTTGGCAATGAGTGAGAAAAAGGGGGTACCCATACTCTTTTCTTTTGGAAATCGACATGAACATCACACGCCTCACATAACAGATGACTGTGCACTCCACCTTGTAGGATATGAACTGGTATGGCTATAAATATTTTTAGAATTACAACTTCTGTGTTTTTTGCCTGTAGTTAAGAGTTTTCCAAATCATGGATTTCATCACTAATTAGTAGCAATTACACATAGCGTATCAAAGAAACACAACATTATAGCATGATAATACATGTATGGACATGCTGGCAAGGAGGTGATTATGTTTCAGTTAGCGATCGTGTAACAGTAGAGCGTAATGGATTATGACATGAGATATTCACATGATATGATACACGTTTTATAACACAGTGATATAGAGTAATACGGAAAACGAGCTGTAAAGTGTAAAGATTAAAAACAATGAGTGTGCGAAATTCAACACATGTATCATCGTGGTAGGAGGAGAAAGGCCTTTTGGACAAGTGGCCTTTTGAAATAGAATTTCGTCCGAAAATTAAATCTGATGTCAGGCTAATTAAGCCTTTGTTATAACCTGTCCAACAGTCAATCTACCTGTAGAACACAGGTAAGGTATGTCTCTTATAATCTGGCAGTTCCCCAGTCTCTCCTAACTCTGCTTCTCGTGCTTTCAAGGTCAAAAACATACATTTTGAGGGCAGTAAATCCACATTTTAAATTCAAGTAGTTAGCTGTGTCAGGTTGCCTTTATGTGGGTGCAGATGGGTCAAAAGCGACCTGGCGACCTGGGCCGTTTTGGAGGCGACTTTCGACCTAAGGCAATCATAAAAGTGACCTTGCGACTTTTGGACAAAATAGACAATAGGTTAAAGGTTCCAAAAAAGCGACTTTATGACCTGGGCCCCTTAATTTCGGCGACTTTCCGACCTCAGGGGGGGACCCATCTGCAGCCCCCTTTATAATATCAAAACAGTTTGAGAAGTATGTACTTCATTGCCTTTATTTACTTTTTCTGGGCCAAAGAGCTTAGATTCATCATTGGAAACTACTAAAGTATTAAAGATGATCTTAAGTGTATATTAGGCCTACCCTGTTGCCATGGTTTCATAAAATGTAAATGGGGCAACATGGGGTTGTGTAATAGAACTGTGGCCCCTAACTACACCACTAATACATGTTGGCGCAGCGGGGACTACAGAAGTCATCACAATATGCCACTGCTCATCTGCCTCTCTGCATGGAGGCCTACAACCTGACACATCTAGATATAGGCTTCACTGTCCTAGATCTGCAGGCACCCGCTGGTGGGTAGCTGGTGACAAAATATCCCTTCTTAAGCTTAAAGTCAGGCTCTCTACAGGTTTCTATCAACCTGGATACTTTCAACACCACATGTCTGTGCTTGGGGATCAGTCACTCACCAGCGGAGGCTTAGTACTCAGTGTTAGCCATTTGGCAAGGTTTAGTCGGAAATTATGTACCAGGCAGATTTTTCTTCAGTGTCAGGTGATAACAGATAACAGATCACAGAAGACTCTGTTTATAGTATGGGGGTGGACCCCTAAAATCGACATGGCGACATGGCCTTTTCTTGAAATCGACATTTGACATGGAGCTTAGTGAAATGACGTAAAAAATAAGTGACATGACAAGGGGCATTTCTTAAATTCGACATGGGACATGACATGTTCTTAGAGGTGACATGGGACATGTGAATTTAAGTGACGGGTGACATGGCCATTCCTTAAAATCGACATGCGGCATGGGGACCCCCATCTACACCCCCTATAGTTGGCAGTGTACACACGGTAGTGCCTCCCACTGATTACAGAACATACTACAATATCTCAGCATCTGTTGGACATAAATCCATAGGACAGTCCGAGTGCTTCCCATGGTGCCGTCCATGGTGCCATCCAGTAGTGCCTTCCTGATAGCAGACCGTACTATAATAACACGGCATGCCTGGATGGACATAAATCCATCCGGACAGTCCAAGTGACCAGGGAGTGGTTCCCGTGGTGCCAGAGTGTGCTGTACTGGTAATGGCCGCTCATCAATAGTGACAGCCATCCTCACAGTTCTGCCTGCAGATGGGTCAAAAGCGACCTGGCGACTTTTAGGGGGAAAATGGTGGTACATTTTTGTCGTATAAATATTCTAAAAAGGCGACTTTGTGACCTGGGTGCCTTAATTTCAGCGACTTTCCGACCTGAGGCGGGGCCTCTGCACCCCCGAGTTGTGCCACATATCAAACCTTACATCAGCTATATAGATGATGCAGGGGTCACTGAGAACAAGCATAATGTGGGGCCTAGAGTGGGCAGTAGCTGTGTTAATTGTCGAATAAGAAATGCCAATGTCCCTTGTCGATTGTGAGAAGTAGGTCTTATCCGTTGTCACCAGCTCTAGCATTCCCTTGTCACTTGTCACAAGGGTTAAAACACAGGCTTGTCGCCTTGTCGAATTTAGCTGTGAGGCCCTATAATTATGTTTTTGTTCCACTGCCAACAGTGACAAATTACCCAATTCGCGGTTATTCCGGCAAAACTGAATTTACTTTTCGAATTTTACCCGGGCCTGATAATCTTATCTCCCCCTACACGTAATTATATGCTTAATGATTAAATTTCTCAGTGGCAGAGTCCACAATTAATTAATGGGAATTAAGGTAGAGATTGTGTAGACAGCTCCCTACATGTTCAAAACGTCCAGCCTACACGTTATATACTTCTACTAGTTCTAGATGGGAATACGCCCACATGACCTCTGGCGCTAGGCGATGCCGTTGCCGTACACGTCGTGATCTTAAACTCCATAATTATGCTGTTCCCGTTATAGCACTGTACATAACGTGGCCTAATCGAAACCCAACCCCCAAGGTCTTATACATAGAGGAGCTTATTATTAGGGATGAGCTACACTGTAAAAATATTCCGTTGAATATACAGAGAATCAATGCAAAACTTTACGGTGGATCATCGTAAATGTGATTACGGTGAGGCAATGTTAAGTCAACCAATTTTACTGTGAATATCTGTAATCCAGTACGGTGAAACACAGTTTATGCATTTACGGTGAAGCTATGTCTTGTAAAGATATTCCGTTGAATAAACAGAGAATCAATGTAAAATGTTATGGTGGATCATCATTATATATTATTACAGTGGGGCAATGTAAAATCGATCAATTTTACTTTGAATATCCGTGATTCAGCACAGTGAAACACAGTTTATTTATTTTACGGTGAAGCTTCGTTTCATTGATGTTTAGTTTTATCACACCAGGTGGCAGTTTGGTTCGTGAGGAGATTGATGTTAAGAACACCATTTTTGTGGTAGTAAGAAAAATATATAGATAAACAGATGTAAGGTTTGCTCTGTAGCCATCCTAGAGTGACTTCCTCTCATGGACTGGCATTACAAAATGTCATGAAGCATTTTATAATGCTCTCATAGACTGATTCCTATTGATTAGGCCTGAAGTCTTGACACTAAGATGCCATTGCTGATTGGACGTGGTACCAAATTTGGCGTGGAACCATATTGAGCATAGGTATTGGTGGATAAATGGACGGAAAAATACTGGGATAAATGAGATAAATATTGTTAAAACTATTGTTTAGGCACTGTATTAAAATAACAGTGATGTTCCGTATTTTGTCAGATTAACGGTGATTCACTGGCACCACTGGGTGCCGGACTTTCACCATTATAATTACGGAGAATTTGAAATGACGGTGACCGTTATTTTTACGGTGAAAGTCCGGCCCCCAGCATTGCCACCGAATCTCCGTTATTTTAACGGAAATTTTTTTATGGTGTAGGCCCCTGCTGGGTCACTCGTATTACTGTATTACTGCACGCATGCAGCCCCGGCAAGTAACTCGCCAATGCTGCATTGACATCCTGCCAACCCC
Organism: Harmothoe impar; assembly: GCA_947462335.1. Lineage (NCBI taxonomy): Eukaryota > Metazoa > Annelida > Polychaeta > Phyllodocida > Polynoidae > Harmothoe > Harmothoe impar. The sequence continues at coordinate 22,467,033 of OX381721.1, read as the reverse complement.
TCAGGACTGTCTCAACCCTGGAGGCCTACGGTCGGCATGATGCTTGAATGTAGCACCTGCGAGTTACTTGCCAGACCTGCATTCATGCCCCGGAGTCATGCATCATGACGACCAAGGACATGATTCATTAAGGCATTATGCCGTCCTTAAAGGGTTAATATGCGCAGTTCGTTATTGCCAGAGGAACCACAAGATAGGAGTAATGGACTTGTATGTTGAAGGAAGCGCTATCCTCCTAACTGGTTTCCACTATCTGATGCGATTACAGAGGAAATGAACGTCGATACAGTATAATGGTGGCTATACCTGCGTGAAAGGCTAGCCATGATTGGTTCATGCCTACATCTGCCGTTCCTTGGGGATTGTGGGCGGTCGGATGAGGTACTACTGATTGGATGCAGATGGGGTAGGCTATAGCCTACCTAACAACTGTGTTCATAGTAATATTTTGGGTGACACGCATACCTCTACTCTAGCTTTAGATACACTAACTTATATGCTATCTTATATAGAACCTATACTGACTAACCAGGCACTGAGATATGTATGCTAAATAGAACTCTATCCGGCTTATCTCTGAAGGATAGCCTCCTCTTGGGTTTTGAATGAAAAACCTATTGTATTCTTTTGAGATTCTTAAAGATGGCATTTCAGGTAATTTCAGGTAAATTTCTGCTACCACGATATGTAGATTGTTAAGGTAATATTCTATGTGTATCCCAACTTTTAAAGCAATGTGGTATCTCTAAATCAATTAAAACAAAATAAAATCGGACAATCTGAGTAACTGTCCGGCGGCCTTAAATGCCCCTGACCACATTGTGCAATATACAGTAAGGCTACCAGCCCCTCAAGTACCTTTGATTGATTGCTGTGGTAAAGCAAGAAAGTGTTATGGAGGGAGTTAATGACCCTTGACGCACTGCTGGGTGCAAGCAGTATGTGCCTGCATGGGTACATTTGTATTATATAGTACAACTGGGACATTGGAAAACCCCATAAGCTGAAACAAGCTTAAATAAACATAATTTTTCCCATTCATGTATGTCATATGACATTATGTAGAAGATACATGGAAAACAGCTAGATTTATGCAGTATGAAATGTAAAATTTGGTCCTTGTTTAATTGTTAGCCATGCTATCCCTTTTTACATGAATTTACCCATACTTATCTCGGAAGGGCCAGTCTTCACACATCTAGTATACCATTATTTACTGCTCTAGCCTGGGAACCTGGCAGCTTTCCATTAAAATATAACCTTCTTCTCGTTATCACCTAATTCTCCATAAATGCAGCATTTTTTTGTCTATTGAGCTTTGTTGAACAATAGGAAATTACGTATTGGTAATCATGTGCAAATATAATAGAATCGTTGCTTGGGCTGTGTTTGGTGCAATACCATCTTTAAGCCAATAAATATTACAACAACAACAACATATTACCTGAGCTATTATTGTATATCATAATACTAATAAACCGAGTAATGAAGGAGAATCCCAACGTTATATGTCAAATATATGCTAGACATGCCTTTATTAATGGTAAGTTGATTATACCTGCCATATATGAGGATTACTTGGCCGGTTGGCATCTACTATTCTATAACTCATGTCTTTACATAGACTTGCTCATGTCTTAGAATTTGAATAAAGACAAAAACTGCTTTTTTCTATGATATACTTTTCTCAACTGTCTAATTCTAAGACTTGTTAAGGTCAGACCAAATCCATGCATCACACACCCTGACCACAACCCCCACCCCTCTGACCACTCCCCTTCTCCAGTGTCAGACCTGTAACATTAACAGGAGACCCGATTATGGAACGCTGTCCACTTCTTTGGCAGGTTGTCTGTACACTAACACTGTCCCCTTGTTTGGCAGGTTGTCTGTACTCTAACGCTGTCCCTTGTTTGGCAGGTTGTCTGTACTCTAACGCTGTCCCCTTGTTTGGCAGGTTGTCTTTACTCTAACCCTGTCCCCTTGTTTGGCAGGTTGTCTGTACACTAACGCCGTCCTCTTGTTTGGCAGGTTGTCTGTACTCTAACGCTGTCCCCTTGTTTAGCAGGTTGTCTGTACTCTGACGCTGTCCCCTTGTTTGGCAGGTTGTCTGTACACTAACTCTGTCCCCTTGTTTGGCAGGTTGTCTTTACACTAATGCCGTCCCCTTTTGTTTGGCAGGTCGGTAAGGTGGTGTGCGTTGTGATCTGGCTGGTGTGTGCACTAATTGCCACCCCGTACATCATGTTTGCTGAGACCACGCCAACTCCACACGGCCTCTCCTGTCGCATCCTCTGGCCGCCCGGCTACGTCCACATCTACATGACCTGCTGGACGTTTTTCCAGGTGAGTCCTCATCACATGGAATCGTCGGCGAGCTTAAAGTGATATGGTCTGATGCCTTATTGCATCATGCTCATGGTCGGCATGATGCATGAACGCAGCCCTGGCGAGTAACTCACCAGGGCTGCATTCAAGCAATATACGGTATTACCGACCCTACGGGGTTGAGACACTCCCGGAAGGTCAGCACGATGCACAACTGATGATGCAGCACTGGCGAGTTACTCGCCGGGGCTGCATTGGTGCATCATAATGACAAATGTAATCTTTTAGTGAAATGCCGTCCTTTAAGGGTTAAATGTGTTCCGAATGTTAGTACAATACTACTAATTGGAGGTAAGACAAAATGAAATGTCCTCTATAATTATATGCTCAATGCGCAATAAGCGCCCTAATAGAGGGTCCCATCTAGAACATTTATCATTCAATCCTAATCATCGGACAATGTCACTTTAACATTTTACATTAATGTACCATGTCGAACCTTCGGGATAGTGTCTACCCTGTGGGGTCGGAGTATCATGATGCATAAATGCAGCCCTGGGAAGTTAGTCACTCTGGTGAGTTACTCGCCAGGGCTACATTCATTCATCATTGCGATACATGGCATCATCAAAGTAGGCTCTACTTTGATAGTTTTGTCTCATTGTAATTCCTTTATTTCGAGAAATAACCCTAGATAAAATGGCTGTTGAACATTCAGATTACTCCGCTGTCAATAATAATGCATTCATGCAAATTGTTGCTGTTACTTCCTCTTTTTTTCTCAGGAGAGATTGGGGCTTTTATAATTAATGTCAGATGTCTTCAGTGTTTAATTAACAAAAGGTCATAATTTAAAGTAAATGAGAGTTACGTATGAGAAGGTAATATGAGGATCATGTTTATCATCTGACAAAATCGACATACCTTTCCCCGTCAGCCTTATATGGTTTAAGATATTGTATTTGTGTTCTGTGTCTGTAAAAGGATGAAGGTAGCCTTTCCATCATTTCAAAAGAAGGAGAATGAGATTAGTTTTCGTCTCTACTTCCGCAGCCCATCTTCTTTGAGCGTTGGTGATATTGGGATGAGACCAGGTAAAAAACAAGGAGCAGCGCTGCAAATTGCCAATACAAACTGCCAATCTGCGGAATAACATAATAAAATAATTAGGTTTATAAGATAACCGTATTATGGTGAATAAATATTACTCAGTATAGCATAAAAGTGAATCTGAGTGAAGCCGAAGTCGCCATTAAAGTAGTTTCGCCATTAAAGTAATTATTCAGAAAAGGGGATTTAATTGCATACTACTCTTCAGATATTTAAAAGCTAAATGTTTGCCTCTATGAAATATTAACAACTGATTAAAACAGGTGGTGAAATAGTAGGCCTTATATAATAACAAATAAAATACTGACGTCTTACTGACGTCTGTCAGTAGTGTATGTTCAAAACGTAAATTAACGTTATTTAAATACGTTTGTAAGTGTAGCTATATTCTTAGGATAAATAACGGTTTTTAGAGGGCAAAATAGCATCTTTTTTGGTCAAAATTACGTTTTTTCCTTACCATAAAAGTGTCCATCCTAGCTATAAATTCGACAAACCAGTAGGCATATACGTACAGTATGTTGATACCTTTATTGAGGGAGATTTACAGCACATTCTGTTATTGAATAAAATAAACAGTGATACCAGACACAGGTGAAACCACAGATTAGATCTCAACCATGACTCACCAGTGACATCTGGTTTTAGGATCTAACATCTTACCAATAGGCTTACATAGGGATATGAAGCAGTGCCACCTGCACCAGTTCTATAGCACTAAATTTCCAAGGTGGACATGTAGATGTACATACATTGTATCTGTGTGGTCATATGATTCCTTTGTTCTAAAGCCAATCCATACTACAGACCCATCATAGTTATCAAAAAGATAGCTGGTCAATAAAGGACATACTTGTGTTGTTAAAGGAGACATGTCCATTGTGCTATAGCCTACCCAGACTGTTTAACACGGGTATCTTAAGACAGAACATGGGAATGCAGGAAACCTCTTGGGATTCCACGCAGTAGGCTGGAAACAGACATGTAGCATACTATTGTTATGTAGAAAGAGGGCCGCATGTTAATACAAAGGGGCCATGAATATTTCAATGAAATTCGCTTAGTTAAAGATGACCTTCACATTTGGATAATTGCCATACTAGGACTTACAGTTAAATATATTCCCAATGATAAGTAGTGGATAGCCGGCTAAAAGAGCTTTCAAAAAAGCTAGTGCATGCTCTATTATCTCTAATAGGGGCTGAATAGGAGCAAAAACGAATAGGGTAATTTCAGACAGGCACTCATAAGGGTGCCAATTCTAGTGTGCCACCTGTGACTGCTGGTTTGAGCCCTGCAGTGCCGTTCTTCCAAGTGCCTAGTCTAACTTCCTGTACGCCCACGCAAGGCCTCCATTAGACATGAAGGTATGAAGGAGCAATAGTCCATGATTGGCCTCACCATAATTATGTTTATGCATAATCAGTTTGTAAACTTTTAGGTAGGCGTTTCCCCTCACCGACTTAGAAAACAGGCTCATTGGGGACCTGTCAGGACACTTAATAGCCTATGCATCAACCTAAAAAACAATGTTTAGCAATAATAAGGAGCCAGAGAAAAACGCTCTGAAACGTTGTATAAAATGTTGTTTTTGTGGGGTTTTTTACTGTGATAACGTGACAATTTAATCATTGGCTAACCTCTTTTCCCCTTTCTCCTCCTACAGCTGGTTGGGGGTTTGATAGTGCCCCTGTTCCTGATCTGCCTCTCCTATACCCTTCTCACACGCCGACTGGGGCTGAGGGTGGGCTGGCGCGGCAAGTCCAAGGAGCGGAAACCAGGCCGTAAACTGACTCAGACAGTGGTCATTGTGGTGGTCATCTTTATCTTCTGTCAGATGCCCTACCACGCTGTCCAGCTTGTGTCCCTCTACAAAGCCTCCAGGGCGTGGGCAGCCTCCGCCAGTGGCCTTATGTGAGTACTTCCCAGCTAACAGAAAAAAACGTTATTTTACGTTTAAAAAAACGTTTTAAAACTATAACGTTATACCATAGTAAGGAGCCGTAGAGAAACGTTATATAACGTTATAAAAAGTTGTATAACGTTTTTTGTTCACTGGGTTCACTGCTCTTTTGGGGCCATAATAGCCTGCCAATGGTGGCGCTGCAGTCAGGTACCCTGGTATGCCTAACTTTGAAGACTAGCTAGACACTCTTTTCCTACATTTGTGTACAAAATATCGGCATACCCACTCAACCCTCGTTATTTTGCCCCAGAATAAACATTGTATGACAGTTTATAAAGCATTTGGTTTAGGAAGTGTCAGGTCTAGGAAGTATGGCTAATGTTTTGGAGGAGGTAAAAAGCATCAACTTAGTTTTGGAAAGATTAATTGTTAGCTTGTTTTTGTAGTCGCTTATTGTCGTCTTTCTCTGTTGACCCATTGAACAAGAATATGCATTGATGGGTCCTAAAAGCCTCTTTGTCATGACAATATTATATGATAGGCGTAGTCAGACACCTCCCAAGATAATGGCATTGAAAACGTGTACATAATAGCCATACCTCCTCTCTTCCTTTAGATTTTCGCCCACACAATTGGGTATACTTTTGTATACTTCAATGCAGTAGCACTGACAACCTGTATTATGATATCTACCATAACTTCCTCCTCTCTTCTTTCAGCTTTTCACCGACACAATTGGAGATATCTACCTTTGTATACTTCAATGCAGTGGCCCAGATATTAGTCTTCGTGTCGAGTTGCTGTAATCCTGTTATCTACGCACTTTTCAATGAAAACTTTAGTAAGTTTGCCCTGATTGTTTTTCATGTATGTGTAGTATAAAACCTTGTACCACAAAAGAAAAGTGTGTTTCAGGCGACCCGACCCTAGATTCAAATAATGGCTGACCCTAGTGCGCACCCTTTTCAAAATTCTGAGATCTTTTCTTTGTTTTGTTACATGCCAGTTTTTACTAATAATCTTTTAAATAATCAATAAGTGAATAACTAGTGTGGTGATGTACCATTGTAGTTCATTATACTACGTCTACTAGGGGACTACAATTCTGGCCCGGTTATTCGTACAACTCGCCCAGGTTATTTTACTAACTGCGTAGTTTACATGATCCGACCCGGATGGCTATAGGTGTCATCACCATCCGCAGCCTGCAGTTCCCACTGCGAGCTCCTGGCTTTTGGTACACTCTCTGAGTTTGACCTACCGTCAATCAGCTACACAACACTCACCTGACAGAACCTGGAACCAGCCTGCTCCCCAAATGGACCATCCACCCTTTGGGTAGAAGCATCTGACACATGTTCTGCCAGGCTACCATCTAGAAGTAAAGAAATCCACAGTGTGTAGTCGTCATCATAATTATAGAGACAAAGACCCAGAGGGCCTGTAAACTAAGAGTAATGAAGAACCTCTTCATCATTCCGTGTACAAGTGACCCATGTTTCATTCTTGGGTGTACATGTAGTATCTGGAAATTTTACAATCCTTACAGTTAATAGTAGTTAGATACTTGCACTGTTCCCCGACAGTTGCTAGTCCTCAGCCTAAAGTCCCAAAATATTGAAGTTACTACGCTAGTATCATGCCAGGACAGATACATAGACAGAGCTGCACGCTAAAGTGACTGAGTCAGTGGTTATTGCACGAGTGGTGGTTGGGCCGTATTGCACGCTGGCCGTAGGCCTAGTGCAATACAGCCCAACCACCACAAGTGCAATAACCACTGAAGAGGTCAATTTTGAGTGACGCTCTGTGTTTATTTCAGGGTATTTACAGTAGACATTTGGCAAACAACCATGTTTGTTTACTTCCACGATGTTTGTTTAATTCCGCGGTGTTTGTTTACTTCCGTCGGCCGCCATTTTGAATTTCGCACAGGTCACGTGACCCTCAGAGCATGCAATACGGCCACAGCGTGCAATACGGCCTAAGGTTATTGCACGCCCCCCTGGGGAATGGCCCTCCCATTGCTTTAACCTTGACAGTCCGTATTCACCATGAAATAAAGGGGGGAGGAATCCTGGAGGTTTGGACCCCATCCCTTTTGGAATATTTTTTACATTTTTCTATTATATTCGTGGTGTTATGCTTTTCTGTACTTTGATACTTCGCGGAGCCCCCCATTAGGGCATGCATAGGGGGTCCTTTCCCTATTCTAATTTGGTTCTAGAGTGCAAATTGTAAAAAAATAATAATAATAATAATAATAAATTTTAAAAGGTCAAGAATTCAAACAGATGGTCCACCAAAAACAATATTCGATACAATCAGAAAAGGGCAGATCCGGAGGTAGGGGTGATGAGGGTCTGGACCCGACCCCCCCCCCCCCTATTTTTTTCTAAAAAATATTTGTCGCTTGATATTTTGATCTACCACGATTTTCTTTTGCTATATGCCAGTTTTTACTGTTAATGAGACAATTATTAAGGATTCTAGGAAAATGATTGAACCCAAGTTACATAACACCTGAAACTAATTACTGTCATGGCAGCTTAGCCTACACTAGACTTGGGGTTAGATTTGCCTAGTTTCCTTCTGGTTCATAACTAGACAAATTTTGTGAGTTTATTTACCACAAATATCCGGTAATTTATACATCCAAGCTGTGAGTATAACCCTGTGGTTTTGACTTTCAGGGAAGCTGTATATATTCGTGCTGTGTCGGTGTCGGCGTGGTGGTGTGCGGGCCGACGAGTTAAGGGAGCTGGAGGTGGATGGCAAGCATGTCCCCATCTCACTCAAAATACAGGTAAGTCTTATAAATTATCCTTTCACACCCCTCCCTCCTATACTGAATCTGGGACCTGCTGGTGAGCGCCCCCCCCCCAACTGTGAGGTCATTATGGTCCACATTGATAATATCAATTTAAATGTAGACAACACCTAACCTAAGTATCATTTACACGCACTATCAATGAACTTTGCATCCTCCTGGTTACCACATTTACTCGCTGTGGATACCCTTGAAGATAGCACCAGTCCCATCCCACATTTTATTGCACTGCTAATTTCCCAAAGACATGGGCTATCCTGTCCAGCTGTGACATCATTAGAGAGGCCCTTTGTCGGCCTCACCTGCAGGGCCCAGATTCAGTATACCACACCTGTCTACATATTCAACGTCTTTAGGTTATATCGTATTTCAAGATCAAATGAAGTGCTCCAAGTAGACTCAAATACGTTAAATAGACGTATATTACACGTATAATTCTGGTAGAATGTACATATTTGTCTACGTAGATTAGTGTTTATGTGTTAATGTTGATCTATGTGCTATTTATATTGAATGTTCACATAGGTATTACGTGGGATAAATAGTGATGCAACGTAGAACTACTTCACAAATTTACGTATCTCAGAGATATAATATTATGCTGAAGAGGAAAATGAATGATACAGTGCAATGATAATTGTCCAAGTATTAATCTGCATAAGCGTTGTATTATAAAGACATAAACGTAGATCAACATTGACATATAAATGTCTACATAGAAAATACGAGTGTATACTGGTCATTGTCATTAGGGAAACACACATATGTGGCATGATCTGCAAAAAGGGACCTTGGTGCAGGGGCATTACGGTTCTTTATCCCAGTACATGTCTCATATGTTAGTATTAGATGTAACTTTGTTGTTTAACTTAATAGTTTCCGTATTGTTATGATTATTATTTCAATTGCCTCAATCACTTCCTGCGCGTAGTACAAACCGACTGACTGATCTCCACTAAGTGTTACTGTTGCGGAGTGATCATCTTTTAACAACGGGAGGGGGTGGTGACATTTTACACAGACATGGGGATGGGGGCTTTCACCCCCCTTATATATATAGAGAGAGAGAGGAGTCGTGCCTTTGAAGCATATTAATGCCGGTCTTTATGTTTTTGGCTGAAATTTGAGTCCTAGGAGGGGTCGTTTACTCCCACCCCCACCCATTCAAGGGATGGACACCCCCCCCCCCCCAATCCACCAACCCCCTTGTTGTCAAAACAATGATCACTCCCTTATGTTTGTATTAAACAAAATTATCTTTGGTTCTTTTTATAAAGCATAATGCGCCTGACTGTAACCAAGATGAAGAAGTAGGCCTATAGCAATGCTGCCATGTAGTCGTAGACAATGTCCAGTAAGATACGTTTCTATACTACTCATTTTGAGATCATATTAATTCTTGGCCCCAATAGTTTGCCTGTTATGATTTCGGGTAGAGCTTTAGCCCAATGAATGTCATATATACATATATTGTTTATAGAGCTATTTTGTTGGCATTATAACCTTGATAATTCAGTGCATATAATGGTTTTTAAGAAATTAAAAAAGATTGAGGCCTACACTGTAAGAAGTAAATTATAGCTGAACAGTGGCATCTACTGTAGTTTTACAGGATGTACAACGGCATTAGTGCCCATTGGCAGTAGAATCTACAGTTGGTCTACAGTATAAACCCAGTAAACACACTACATATTTTCTATGTATACACAACTAGTAAATATCCTTACCTAATTGAATGTAAATGTTGAAATATGTCTATAGATACGTATATGAGTCAGACCCCACATAAATGTACCGATTGGTCTTTTCCAGTGTTTTCACCTTCCATGAGTCATAAAATAAAGCCATCTACACCATACTAGGTTTTGTTGGTTTTAGCTAAGAAGGAACAATCTAGACTTCCAGAAAAAAAAAGATTTTTATGTGTCAGACCAAAATTCTTTGATTTATGGCTCTCCAAAGTAAAAGAAATACCCCAAAAATGGGGTTCCACCCTCTTTTCTTTTCATGAGTCATAAAATAAAGCCATCTACACCATACTAGGTTTTGTTGGTTTTAGCTAAGAAGGAACAATCTAGACTTCCAGAAAAAAAAAGATTTTTATGTGTCAGACCAAAATTCTTTGATTTATGGCTCTCCAAAGTAAAAGAAATACCCCAAAAATGGGGTTCCACCCTCTTTTCTTTTTCATCATGCGTCTCCAATGGCCTAGAAAACCATTACAAGCCTCATTTATCAGCACAGTTTACTAGGTATATGTGTTAGCTATCAGTTTCATGAGTTTTTATGGAGATATCTATTGCAAATTTGTCACCACAGCCTGCCTTTTAGGAAATACCGTAAGGTAACGATAACTCTTGATGCCTCAGCCAGGCTACTTTCAGTGGCCACTCAATATCAATTCTATATGTCATATATAGTGGTCCATGGGTACTTAAGCTACAAAAAACGTTGGATGCTTCGGGTCTTGTTTTAGCCTACAGGTACAAAAGAGTTAATTTGTAATGCCATTAACTTCAGGTTGTGTTTGACAGTGAATAAGAGCTGACCCCCTGGGAGTTAAACTTTCCCTCAACTGGATTCTGGGACCTAAGATACTAGTCTTTCAATAAAATAAACTTGTATAAAGATGAATTGAGATTTGTGCATTTTTAGTATTTCTGACTCATATGCAGATAGAGACTGGACAATTATTATTGAAATATAGGATATATATGCGGTATATAGATAGAGTTGTTTTTTTTGGTTTTTTTAAGTATTGATATGGACATTTCTCATCAGTAGTCTATATACCTGAATTTGACTTTGATAAACTCTAAATCCTCAGAAACTGTGGAGTATTCGGTTTTAACCAGTAAAGTCGGAATTATGAGGGGATACATATATGGGTATAGGTTTTTTTGCCTATCTTTGGCCAATATTAGGTCTGGCTCTCAAATAAATTCAATATCATAGTTGTTTGGAGAGAAAAAATGTGTTTTCTTCTTCAATGTACATAATACCTATGAGATACGTAAATTAGTAATGTAATTCTACGTTGTATTGATGTTATTTCAGGTAAAACCTACATGTATGTTCAGCATACGTATTTCAATATTAATACATGAACGTTGATCTACATAGAAAACTCACGTATGTTCTACCAGAATCCTACATGTGATTATACGTCGATTAAACGTATTTGTGTTTACTGGGAAGGGTTAGTTTTGGTTTCACTGTTCACAGTGTAGCCAGAAAGGAGTGGCATAGACCTGTATGCTTTATGCTAAGTAGGCCTTATATGGCGACATTATGAAACTATACAAATTTTGCAAATGTATATCACATAGGCTTTCCTCTCAGTACCTAAGCCCCTATGGTCTGTACGGCATCCGCCCTAAAATCACCGCATAGACTCATGCAAGCTCTACACGATTGTGACAATACAATACAATATAGCACTACAATAGAGAAAACCTACCGCCTTATATGTCTAGGCCTTATCCACTATATATGAACAAGCCACTTCCCAGTAAACATAAATACGGTATATAGACGTATATTATTAGGTTTACACATTCTAGAAGAATATACGTAGTAGATTTCTGTGCATATAAATGTTTATGCATTATTGTTGATCCATGCATATAAAACATTTGTGTAATAGATTTCCATGCAAAGTAGACTCTGTTATAGATATACACATCTGAGAGATATAAAATATATTGAAGAAAAAATACATTTATCTTTTCAAACAAAAGGACGAACGTGGCTAGAGCAACACAACTAGCCGCGAAACACAGCGTTTTTTAGAACAAATAATTGTTCTCAAATATGTTGCTGCGTTTCGCCCTGAGTGTTGCCCTGTGTCTAGTCAGGAACAAAATATTCAAGAACAAAAGAATGCTGTGTTTTACAGCTGCTCAGTAAACAAAACACGATATACAACGTTATATAATCCCAGTAAACACCCTACGTAATTCCAACGTAGCTTAAAGGTTTATTTAGGTAGATTGCCAACCAAAGGTCTGAATTTCGACTTTTTGCAAGGTTTGTGAACGTCAAAACATAAAGGTTTATATACGTTCCACAAACGTTAACGTTTGATTTATGTTTATCTACCTCATTCAGACGTAGATAAACATAATAAATTTACGTAAATTTACATTGAAATCCGTAGTTTTTCAACTTGAATTGTATATATAACTCCATAGTTACCCACTAGCTGGCAGCACTATCAGGTTTGGCGAGAATGTGGTGGCACTTCACAAATTTACTCCTTTTTACAGTAAAATCTTTATGATTATGAATTTAATGTCATGAAAAACAGCCACACGGTAATGATCATTTATCTATAATGATTGGGAGATAAAGGAATAGCATCTGATATGTGTTTTAATACAATTTTTTGAGTAAACACCGCATCAGTGGTAATGAAAGAAATATAAAGCCTCAAAGAGACCAAAACTAGGCTCACTTATCTTGCAAAGGATATGATATGAAAAAATAGTTTCTATTATGGTACAATCAAATCAAACACATTTATGAATGTAAATGACACAGGTCTATGCTTGAATCTCCATATTAAATCCAGATAAATGGTAGGTATCTTATACATCAAGTTATATGTGTCATTTCGCCATATATTTATGTCTGAATAAGGTAGAAAAACATAGGTCTATTACGTTTATCTACATCTGAATGAGGTAGATAAACGTAAATCAGACATTAATGTTTGTAGACATAAATAAACCTTAATGTTTTGATGTTGACAAACCTTGTAAAATTACGTAGTTCATACCCCCAAATGAACGTAAATTTACGTCCGGCAAACGTAGTTGTGCATAGTGGGACGTTTCTCTATGGATTTTTAGTGTGGCAAAACGTTATATAACGTTTAAAAAAACGTTCTTTTGACGTAAAATAACGTATTTTTATAGCTGGGTAGCTGCTCTAGTGGAGTCTGAGCTAATAGGAGATTTGATGTAATGAGGACCAGATAGAAGTGTTGTTTTTAAAAAAGGAAACAAATAACCGCCAGTTAATATATTACACATGGTCATGATAATTGTCCAAATATGTATCGTTACAAATGTTGTATAATATATAGATGAAGATATTAATTAACATTAATGTCTTCGAACATTATTTTACGTAGAAAATATGCAGTGTGATTACTAGGTTTGTACCAAATGCTACATGTGTGTGTGACCGGTAAGTAGCCCTGCAAGCACCTCTAGTTAGCTAGGCCACTCCAAAGAATAAAATGGTTTCTCGTCACCACGCGCATAATAAAAATCAGGCATTGAGGAAAACCTAATTATTTTTTTTTTGGGGGGGGGGGGTAATTCTTTATGAAAAACATGATAGAAATGGACAAATATTATTAATTTGCTATCAATTCAAAGCTGATAGTGCCAGTAATACAGTGGGATAGAAATAAATTATACATTCCCTACTTTTTATGATCAACAAATTCTTATTTGCTAAAATGTGAAATTCGGGAGCGAAAAACATAATCCTTTACATTTTTAATGGCCCGTGAGTAGAACATGAAAAAAAGCCTCCCTCGTCATATCTCTTAGTCCTTGGTGATGAAAACCACTTTTTTTTTTAGAGTGGCCTTACGTACAATGGTCAACTCTAATATCCGCCATTTTCCTCCCCAGGTGACCTTCCACGTGCCCTCGTGTGTCGGCGGGGGCAGGAACAACAATAAGTCGCCGACTCAGCATACTGTGGAAGTGGAGAACGGAACTGACCTGCCCCCACCACAAGGCACTTCCGCTGTGTAAGGAGCGCGCCACCTGGCGGCATTATATGGCGCGGCGGAAGTAGTCAAATTGCCATATTCCACCGCGGAGAGCCCATTAGGCGAGGCGTTTTAAGGTTAAGGCAAGGCCCCACCCATGTGATGTGCCTTCCACATCAAGTTGTCAAACCTAGACAAGAATGGCATGCCGTGCAAGAGGATTTCTTCACGCTCCACTGTATGACGGACACTTCAGGACCACCGGCCGTATTATTTAGGGCTCCAGGGGCTCCAGGTCAGGGGATCCGTAGTCACAGGTTCAATGTCCGCTGTGGATGGACTGTCACACCTTGGCCATAGTTCTTACATATAGAATAAGAAAATGTTGGTTTTCAGTTAAAACACGGTCAAAACATCTGAGGTCAGGACCGGGCGTATCCCATTCACATTTCAAGTACTGTTCTAGTCTACTATGTGGAGTGGTGACATTGCCCCTTTAACACTGAATGAATGGAGATATTATCTGGCCTAATTAAATTAATTTTTTAGATTCCAACATAAAAAGGAATAACAGGAAGCCAACATTTTTGACTCAAAGTCCCAAACGAATGGAGTATGTCATAGATTAAGTAAGTCTTCATAAAGCATGTCAGGAAATACATTACACTCTAAATAGTTAATGTAGGTACACAGTAGATTCTACTGTATAATGGATTTACAGTAAAATCTACTGTAGAATTACAGTATATTCTATTGTTTACCTACAATAAACTGTACACCTATAGTAGAATTTACTGTACACCTACAAAAGAGGCAACCAACGCTTTACAGTGTAGGCCCTTGGAATGTATCACATGCATATCCGTTGCGAAAAGAGTCAGGTAATAGCTCCTCTGCCCTTTATTATTGGTAATACAGAGCTCAAACTGTTTTTCTTTCCATGTTTCTACGAAAAATAATGCCTATAGTATTCGGTTTTAATGGAACGACCGAAGATAAGGTTGAATGAGTTAGGCAAAAAACAGTAAAATCTACTGTACACATACAAAAATGGCATCCAACTTTTTACAGTGTGGCTGCCTTTAATATGAAGCAAGTATGTACCAGCGTCATCTTGATTAATTAATCCCCTAAAATTCTATATTTGGTATTGTGATTTTGTAAAGAGAGTATTATTGTTATTGATAGCTGCAGTGTATTTGGCATGGCACTAGGCAACCTTATCCCCACATATAGATATCGATGTCAAAACAGGGTTACACCTACACACATTATAATGTATCTCCCTCCCTCGTTTTCTCTCCCAGTCTCCTTCCTTCCCTCTCCCTTACTCTTTCTTTATCATTTTCTCTTTCTCAGCCTCCCTCCTTCGTCTCTCTTTCTCTCTCTCTCTATCTACCCCTCTCTCTCCCTCTCCCCCTCTCTCCCACTGTCTCATGCATGCTCTAACATTCCGTTAGGTTGGTAAATAGTATATATATTGACCGTGAACACACAGTGCCTCTACATTAGACAAGCTATGTATGTGGACCTTTGACCCACCATTAGCTGACTGTTCACCTTCTCAGGTTTATTCAGATAGTGACAGACTCTGATGTTCTCAATCAGGTAATAGGTTGAAAACTATTTTTACTCATTGTATACTAGTTATGTTTGTTCTAACGGGAGTGTACACCCAGCTAACAAAAAAACGTTTTCTAAACATTGCTAAACGTTTTCACACAAACCTATAAAAAAACATTTGCACACAAACGTTTTTAAAACGTTTGGAAATGTTTGTAAAACGTCTTTTGTTAGCTGGGCAGACCTTGAAACTGCAGTATGATATATCAAAGAACACAGACCAGCTATATGGACCTAACTGATTATGGGTTCATCGTTAAAGAATGTTGTAAAATTAATTATTACGTTTATGTTGTTTTGGTATTCTTTTACCATACTGTTATTCATGTTCAGAAGAGGACAGCTATAAGAATATTATCAGTCTGTTATTGACGAATGAGGATTCTTTCTTTCTCAGCTAAGATGTTTGTGATATACATGTACATGCTTTTTGAATAATTCTTGGAAACGTTTTTATGATATTTTTCTGGACTTGTGGTTGGGTCACATGTATTCATCATGATGCCCTCATGCCCTCATAGGTATCTGTGCCTATACGGAGGCTATCCCTGCATAATATTATCACAATATTATGTCTGTGAATCATTGATAAAGGACTCATGTGTGAGAGATGTAGATGCCCTCTGGTGGGATAGATGACAGGGATAGAGAGTTGGATGTATGAATGAGGCTGTGGGTAACGGCATGCTAGCGAGGAATGGTTGTGAGATTGAAAGACTTTCAGTTTTCAGAAAGTTGATTAATAAACGGTTTGCTAAGAAATAATGTATTGTTCATGTGTGAATCTTTCCTAAAAATACATCTATGAGTATACTCATATGTGTCTAATTCTATATGACACGGGCGTCTTGATATTCCATGAAGAGGTGCAAGGATGCATGACATATGGATCAAATTGCATTATAGTGTCTTTATGGGGGTAAAAGGGGTAACATCGCAAAACCCAGAGTAACTTTATGAGCCACGCCATTACATTTTATGACCTTTATTGGAATGAATAACTCCCAGCCGTTCAGTTTTTATCATTCAGTGAACCGTGAATCCTAGAGTACAACGCGATGGGCCTTACGTCCAAAATATCACAATATATATCCACATGCATTTTAAGAAGACAATGCATCATGCGTCCACAATGTTATTCACTATACCCTATCCTTGCCCACGTGACATGAGGAATGTACAACCCATTCACAATACTTGTACAAAGTGCTGGGTATTGGTGAGAAGAAGGTAACACAATTGGTACCATTGTAAATGACGCTGTATACAGTAGTTAGCTGGAATTGAACGAGGTGTTTGTGTAAGGGGCGTGGTTGGGGCTACCTGGCGAGTAGCGGACAAACTTTCCCCGGGAACTAACCTTTCGCATCTAACGGGACGTAGCAACTACCTCTGAGTTCCTGAGTTGAGTCCTTTTTTTCTATTGGAATCTTTATTATCACGCTACTTTATAGTGCTCAGCAAATGCGGTTCATAAAATATCAGTTGTTGTTTTTTTCAAATTTTCTTCCAGTAATTCCCCCAGATCAACCAATAAATTTTTATGTTAGAGGTCCACTAAGAACTTTTGTCGGAGGCTGGTTAAAAAAAATAAAAAAGTCGCTCGCTCCAGTTTTCCAGCGACAAAATCCATTGACCAAAAAAAAATCTTTAAAAAATAAAAAGAAATTTCGCTCGCTCCCATCATTTTTGGAAAAGTGAAATCCATTGACCAACTTTTTTTTTGGTGTGGCCTTATTGACATAAAAACAAGGGGCAACTGTTGCCAATGTTGTAAATCGCAACACTTGTCCCATGATCCTATGCCTCTCCAAATCCCACTGTGGTCAATAATAAGCAAGTAAGTGTTGCCTATAGGACTGGTTAATGGATCTAGTTGAGGGGAGTTACTTCATGGTATAATTTGCCTTGATTATTCCCTCTCAACTAGCCTAAAGATGTCCCCCCTGTATAAACCAAATCATTGGCATATTCTAATAAGCAACATATTTGAGCATAATTGTGAGCAGGCAAGCAGAAAGGATGGTCCCCGCGTGATTAGTTCCGATTTTAGCCACCAGGGGGCGCCACTATGGCCTAAAATGAAAGAATTAGCCAAAAATTGCTCTTGGGTACTTTTTTCTGGAGAATTCAATAGGCTTATATAAAACATTCCATTTTTGGCAAAAAAGCTTCTATATTTGGCAGGTAAAAGGAACGTTTTAAAGCCTAAATGGGTGTGCTTGTTGATATGTGTTGCCATGGAAACATGATTTTTATTCCAAATAGAGGAAATTCAGACATGAGTTGATAGAATGATTTGTGAGGATTGCTATGGTGAAAACCGAACATAATTATAATTACTAGATCGAATTTTATGACTTAAAGAATGAAAATGTATCATAAATTTCTAATTATCATAAATAATGCTAATTAGATAGGAATATCTTGGAAAATATGAGACATAGAGCTTATTCAGATTTTGGAAGGGGTGATGCCCACACATATTCATGAAGCCATTTCTCAAAAACTAGAAATAATATCTTCTAGTGTAATATATCACTGGAAAGCTTATGACGTCAATTTCAAAGTTGGCTTTTTCCTCGGAGTACCCTTTTCCCTTGCCTGTACACAATTAATCAGAGCAAAATATCTAAATGTTTTGATATCTTATTCATCATAATCACAAGACTTAGACAAGGGTTATGACCAACATTGGGCTTGTTTTAGCCGATATAACCAACCAATATTGGCTAAGTGATCAGGATTTCAAAATAAACTACATTTTTCAGCCCTCATTCGCGTTGTGGGATTTGACCTTAAGTGAAAAGGTGGAAACTTTACAATCCCCAGGATATTGACGGTTAGGTCTTTGGCGAGATATTTCAAGATGTAGACAACAGGTAACATATGTGGGTGTCAATAGGTCACAAAGGGATCCAATGTCCCCCAAACATGGGATTTTCCGGTGTATTTTCAATGGGGAGAATTTCTTGTCCCACACATTGGATTTATTAAATTTAATAGTACTGTAAAAAAAATAGCAACGTATGATTTGTTTCTTAGACAATGCCTGGCCTAGAGGAGTACCCTGTTGCTCACCCAGTGGTCATATGTTACAGCCTGGGTGCTCGTGAACGCTGATAACCTCACTGACTGGATATTTTTTTATGGACTAGGATACTTGTGTATATAACGAGCTATCATGTAAAAATAATGAACTATCCTGACTTTCAATATCTCACCAGTTCTGAGCTCTTCCACTAGATGGCCTCACAATATAATTTGTAGAGTTCTTCTCACAACAGTGCCTGTCATAATGGTTTAAAAAAGGCCCTAGTAGTATAGTATGTATCGGAACGGGACTATAGTTAAGTACTGTTTATTACTCAATCGACATGCAGCCAATCAGAGGCCTCCATTTGGTCACGTGACCGGAAGTGACCTACTTAGGGGATTAGTGGTGACGTCACGTGACCTAGTTAGCCAATCAGAGGCCTCCATTGGGTCACGTGACCGGAAGTGACCTACTTAGGGGATTAGCGGTGCATTCTGGGTAACCCTGCAGCCAATCAGAGGCCTCCATTGGGTGACCGGAAGTGACCTACTTAGGGGATGGTGCATTCTGGGTAACCTACTGACCTACTTAGGGGACCGGAAGTGACGTCACATGACCTAATGGCCAACCGGAAGTGACCTCATTGAGGATCACGTGACCGGAAGTGACCTGATTGATCACGTGACCGGAAGAAGAAGAAGAAGAAGAAGAAGAAGAAGAAGTGACGTCACGCGACTTAATGAAGAGATGAGCGTCTTTAAGGGGTCACGGGCTTTAAAATGTGATATCTTTTTTTTTGGAGGAGGAGGCGAGTCTCTTATTTTTTTTCGGTAAACTAATAAAAAACACCACGATATAAGTTTTTTTTTCATTTTTTATTGTTTTACGAGCGACTGGAAGTGACTTATTGAACTAGTTAGAAGCGTTCTTTAGAGTGTATAAGGGGGAAGGAGGGGAAGGAGGGGAGGGGAGGGGGGAGGGGGGCCCTTTTAACATGCATGGGGAGGGGGGCGCTTTTAGGATGCATGGGGCGAGTGGTGGGGGGGAGGGGGGGGGAGGGGGGCACTCTAGGGGGGGGCACTCTAAGGGGCGCGTTTGTCTCTTTTAAGAAAGAAAAAGATTTTCAATCGAGAGACACGCTTCTTCCTCTCGAGAGGAAGAAGCGTGTCTCTTCGTGGTTTTTTTTGTTTATCACGTGCTGCGATGAGGCGATCAGCTGCGACTGGAGGAAGTGACACTTTAAGAGATCGCGCGTCTTAATTGTTATGATATTTTTTTTTTTTTTTTTACTTACTAATAAAGAAGACGTATGAAAATAAAACACAACAATTCACATGTCCGTCGTTCTCGTTGTTTCTTGCTTGATAAAGTCAAGTAATATCGCGATGCCGAGGCCAAACTTTCCCATGTCCTCAGTCAACACTCGAAGGAGTTCAAAAGGCGTACCGCCGGCGCCGTCAGCTTCATCTTGCCACATTTTCAACACTCGGAAGGCCCACTCAGCGGGACTTCCTCCGTATTCGCATTCTTCAGCGATCTTATCTAACCTCTCAGGCGAAGTCAACTCGGACGCCTTTTTGAAGCGCCACGAATTGGCCAATAGTTCGAACTTCCGACTGTCAGTGTATCTCACCGCCGTGTGTTTTTCTTTGTTGCAGATTGTTTTACCGTACGTAGCGTTTCCCATTAACTTGTAACAGTCTGACAGAATTTTCTCGTTCTCGTTCACGTCGCCACGTCTTCGCGCCGCCGTCACTTCGTCCGCGAAACCGGCAAAGGAGCGTTTAGGTAGGTATTCTACCACCAGCTGCACTTTGGTGACTATCAAACCGTGCTCTAAATACCACTTGAGAAGCGGCGTTCCCAAGAGAATATTTTTTCCGTGGTAACTCCCTATCAGACATCTCTGAGGCGTGTTCAACAGCTTTTCTTCCTGCGCAAAGTCTGACATGTGAGGGCCTATGTCCGATTTTGAAACGGTCGCGTTCTTGAAAACGGGGGTCATTTCTTCGAAGTACTCTCGTAGGTGAGGCGGCGTAGTGATGTCCACTTGAACTAAACCGAACATTTTCTCCTCTTTCACAGCGGAAAGGATGTCGCTCTCGCTCATCGCGTTTCGAGACACTTTCAAAGCGTCAACCTTCCAGCGTTGTTGGGAGGCCTTGACCCGCTCATCTCGACGCTTCATCTCTCGCCATTCGCACTCCCACACGACGACCAGCTTGTAACCTAACGCTTTCAAGTAAGCGCTTACTCTGGTCGTTCTGTCGCGTCTCTCCTCTCTCAGTGAAGCGCACTGATATCGGTGCGACGGTATGCACTCGTGAGCGTGGAACCAACACCCGTGAAACTGGAAAACCGTATTAGAGGCCGCGTGAAATCCGTCCACGCGAATTCTCTGACAGCCTACCGCCATCTCGCCGCCGTTCAGAGCGTGGCGCAGTTTCACGTCGCGGTCGTGCTCTACGAAGCGTAACCACTCCAAAGCGCTGTGAGAGTTTCTTTGCCTGATTTCGGGCTTGAACTCGGTCTCGGGCCGTCTCACCGCGTAATAGCCCGTGCAGTGCGCTTCGCTCATGCAGCGCAAGTACAGAGAGTTAGCGTCTAGTCCTAGGATGTGTTGGCACGGTCTCGCTTCTTCGCCGTACTTGTGCTCCCTTATCCGCGTGGTGCCCTTCTCGTGAAATCTATGGAAGATGATGGAAGGACCGCCGACTAGATTCTCTTTGATCAGAGCGTGGAGGACGGCGTCGAACTGGGGAAACGTTGTGAACGCGTCTTCTAGGTTTTGGAAGAGGAAGCGTAAAGTCAAACCGGCGAGAGAAACTCCGTCTTTCAACATGTCGATGCCGCGATCTTGGAAAAATATAGCGTGATTTTTCAGAGCTTCTATGAAAGGTTTCACGTCTTTGTTGTTGTAGTGGATCAAGTAGTCTTCCATAGTTTGCATCTTCTCGTCGGACCAAACTTTCTGACATGCGGCGTAGTCGGATTCGGACATTTTGACGCCCGTCAGCTCGCTGTCGAAAGCCGATCTCGGCGGCAGCGTTCTGTTTGCCAGTTTCCTGGTAGACGTCATCCATTCGTAAGGAAAGTGACCTTTCTCTTCGTTCCTGGTGAAAGCTCGCAAATAGGTCGCGTAGTTGTAACCGGGTGCCAAATAGTTGACTATGTCCAAGAAAACCGTGTGCTGTGTGTAAACCGCCAAGTATTGATTGCTTCTCTTTATGACGCTGAATTCTTGGTTTCTTCGGTCTCCGGAGGCGAAGAACGAGTGAAGGCGTATTTTGATCAGGTTCAAGTCGTAACGCCCCGAGTTGAAGCCCACCACTGGAGCTTGACGGATGTATCTCAGAAGACGCTTCTTCAGTTGAACTAACGGGTGTCTGGTCTGAGCCGCAGCGAAGCCGCCTGGAGAAGGGGTGGTGAACGTCGCCTCCTCCAGCAGGAGAGCTTCACCTATCGCCGCATCTAACTTCGCTAACGTCGGTCGGTAAAGTTCTAGCACAGCTTCCCCGATCGCTTTGGCGTTCTCGTTTATGTGATTTAAAACTCGGTCCAACAAGGGGTCGGAATCTGCGTCGGACGCTCTGACGAAGCAGACGGGCCCCTCCCACCCCGGAAAGTCGGATGCGACGCTAGCCGACAAAGGGACGTGATCCGACAGCAGGGACACGTGCTCCGTCGACGGTTCTTTGCACGGTCTGAAGAAAGCCTCGAAATCGAAGGCGATCTTGTAAGGGTAGATTCCGGAATGTCCGTCGGGGGGGAAAATGGAGAAGTCTGCTAGCGCTTCGAAAATCGTTCTCGAATTTTGGTAGATGCCACCTACGTAGCGCAACTTGACTTGTCGGCAAGAGGAAAGCTGGTTCCTGTGTCTCTTCAGCAAGAACTCGGTGGTGAACGCCGCCTTACACTTGCAACATTCGTATATGCCCGCGTACGCGTTGAAGTCCGTGACGAGAGAGACGTGCAAACCGCCTTTCGCCGTCAGGTGTAGGTTGACTTTACCTCGGGCGGCCACAGTTCTGGAAGGCGGTCTGATCAGAGTAACGCGTCTTCTCAACTTCCGCCCCGGCACTTGACGCGACGCGGTGTAAACCGCTATTTGTACGTCAAACAAGTTCTCTAACGCGGGTAAGTCGCGGATGTTCAGACCCGGAAAGGATTCAGGTGTGGCAGCGGGACAGAACTGACGTAACAAATCTGAAGCGCGCTTGCTGGTGTTGTATAAGTGAAAGGAAATGCAGCGGAAGATGCAGAGGTTGTCCTTGTTGGGAAAATCTAACACGCCGCTTCTCTTTCCAACTCGACCGGCCTGAGTGATCCTACCGCCTATGGGGAATTCCCCCGGTCCCATGTAAACGCAGATGTTCAAATTGGTAGGAAAAAGAACGTGCCACTTGGTGTCAGCGTCGCAAAGTTTCCGTACCTCCTCGCAAGCGACGGTGTTTTGCATCTTTGAGAGGAGCTCTTCCAAAGTTTCTGAATTAGTTACAGTAGGGAGCGGTTGTATGAGAGTTGCGTTGTTCTGGGAGGCGTGGAAGTAGCGCAGTTTGCTCTTGTCTTCTCTGTGTTGTAACAGTAAGCCTACCGAGAAACCCACTTTGTATCTGAATCTTTGTGTCAAGTGAATGCGACGCATAGTATCTACAGCGTCACTCAACTCGCCGGTTGGTAGCCTGAAGTTTGTTACACTCACGCGAGTCCCGTGCATCCTGACGCCCGTTTGTATCGCAGGCCAATTCGCCGTGAACGTTTCCTCCCCGTTCGGTACAGCACATATGCGCGGAGGGACGGTCACCCCGTCCAGAGATTCGCGTCGACAAGCGCTCTTTCGGCAATCCCCTTCGCCGCATAGAGGGCAAAACTTAGCTACTACTCTACAATTTTCTACGTGTCTCTCGTGGTTGTACGCTCTTTTAAACATTTTGAAACACTTTTCGCATACGTACTGTGTCATGTTTTTTTTCACTCGGTTACCAACTACTTAGCCGTCTAACTATCTATCTATCTATCTAGCCATCTATCAATCTGTCGTCTATGTAACTATCTTTCTGTCTGCTGTCTGTGTATCCGTCTGTCTGTCTGTCTGTCTCATACAGCGTACGTCAAACGCTGTGTGTGTGCGCGCGTGAGCGTTGAGCGTCTCTCATTCCGAATCTATGCCGAGATATTTCAGAATGATCTCTGTTTTGTCATCCAACTCTTTGAGCGCTCTGGCGGACAGCGTCACCCCCTGCTGTGTGGGTTTTTTGTCAGGACCTTCGTACTTGCGCACGTGGACGAGGTTCTTACCGCTGTAGTAGCTCACAGCTGCGTACACTTCGCCCGCCTCATCCAGCACTGCGAACCAGGGGGTGTGATTAGGTTTTCCTTGCGCGGCCGCTGTGTCGCGTATGCGCACCACTGCGCGGATATCGGCGATGCGTGCTATGAGCTCGCGCAGCGCGTCGGCCGTGAAGTGCACTCGCTTGCTTCTGGTCAGAGACGCCTCTTTCACCTGGCCGTCTTTTGTGTAGCGCGGCCTCCTAGACAGTCTAGCCACGTCCTCCCAGATCTCCAGCGTCAAAGCTCCGTCTAAGCAGAACTCTAACCCGAGTGTTTTCTCTGCTTCTTCTCGTCCATCTCCTTCTTTTTCTTGTATTTTTCTCTTCTTAGTGGGCCTTGTTGTTCTGGAACTCACCTTAGAACGTTTCACACCCGCAGGATGAGTAACACCATCAGCGTGAGCTGAATCAGCAGCAGAACCGATAGCAGGAGCAGCGTCAGCGCTGGTGGTATCGGAGGTCTCGTTGTTGGAACAGCGCAGCCACACGCCGTCCGTGCTGTGTGTAGCGGTAGAAGATGAAGCGCCGCCGCCGCCCTCGTAAGGTGGCGGTGAGGGCAGTCGCCACGGACCGGACGGGGGGGCGCTAGCAGTGGAGGAAGTGAGGTCGAAAGGTCGAAGAGGGAAGCCGAAAAACGTACCGCTCACCCCTTGCCCTTCGGGTTCTTCGTACGCCTCGTCGTCAGCGTCGTTCTCTGTCTCACCCTGTTGCTGCTCCTCCTCCTCCTCCTCTTCTTCTCGGTTCAGGGGCTGAGTGTCCGAATAGCTGTAACTCTCAGCGCGAGCGGCGTCGAGGGCGTCCGTCGATGTAGTGGTGGAGGAGAGGGGCTGTGCAACGTGCGGCAGGTCATCAAAGTCATCAACAGTAGTGGGGAGGTAAAAACCCGGTTGCCAGTACTGCGCTGTGCCAGGAGCGTTGTCGTCAGTAGTAGTAGCAGTAGCAGCAGGTGCAGCAGAAGCAGCCGCAGCAGCAGCCGCAGCAGACGCAACAGTAGCAGGCGCAGCAGCAGCCTCAGCAGGCGCAGCCGTAGCAGGTGCAGCAGTAGCAGGCGCAGCAGCAGCAGCAGCAGCAGCAGCAGCGGCAGGCGGGACGGCGGTAGCAGCGGCAGCGCGCTTAGCAGCAACGTGTACCGTCGCGAGTGTAACAACGTCGCTAGCACGACGACTGCTACCAGTAGTACTACTAGTACTACTACCACTACTACTACTACTGCTACTACTAGTGCTACTGCTACTACTACTACTACTACTGCCGCGAGCGCTCGCTACAGCAGGAGGGTGATAAGACCAACCGGCTGCGGCGGTAGTCTCATGTTCAGTAGCAAGAGCAGGCACTGACGCTAAACGAACGCTGTTCCGCGTAGTCTTCTTGTTCTTGAACGCCGCTAGCTGTTGTCTTTTGCTCATGGTGGTGACTGTAGAGAGCAGCAAAAAAGAATGAGTGAGTGAATGGAGGTTTCCAAGCCCCTTATATACGCCTTCTCGCTTCTAGAGCTAAGCTACTTACCGACCCTGTTCAGCTGCCGCCGGCTGGCCGGCGGCCATTCACAAAGAGAAACAAAAAGACATAAGGCATGACGTTTTCAGCTGGATCCCTTTCCCCCCCCCCTCTTTTGAGAGATCGACTGTGATGATGAGCTAAGCCGCTTACCACCCTGTTCAGCAATTCAACGCGCATTAGCTGTATAAAGGGTTAAGCGGTTGCTGCCTGCCGTCGACTGACCGGCGGCGGCCATTCACAAAGACATAAGGTATGACGTTTTCAGCTGGATCCCTTTTTGAGGGATCCACTGTGGTGAGCTAAGCCGCTTACCACCCTGTTCAGCCATTCAGCGCGCGTTAGCTGTATAAAGGATTAACGGTAACGGTGATGAGCTTACAGTGTGTATACAAAAAAAAACTACAGGAGGCGTGTGGCGTGAAGCAGGACCCCCCTAAGACGAACGTGTCTGTCTGTGAGTAGAGGCGTGTGCATGTGGTGAGCGACTTAAGTGTAAGACAAAAATCGCCACCTCCTGCCGTGGTGAGTAGACCGGGCCGGCCAGGCGGGCGGCCGGCCGGCTAGTTCAATAGGGAGGGGTGACAGCTGCCTAAGGCTGTGCATGAAAAAAAATCCGATTTTCACCTGACCTCTGACGTTTGTTACAATGAATGTCAGAGGGAGGGAGACGTCCTCGGGTAGGGGGTAGGAGGTATTAAGGCTATGAGTGAGGAAAAAACACCGTTTTCAGCTGGTCTCCACGGATAGCGATGCCACACCCCCTCGTCATCTAAGCTCTTAAGGAGCGGAGCGGCTGAAAAAGCGTCATGCGGACAGGGCGCTAGACAGCTGGAGCGCTGTTGGAAATGGGATTAAACTCCCTCTGTATAAAAAGCTCTCATTTCTGTTGGAAAAAAAACATATCGCCTCTGACCCCAGTAACGGCTACTACCACCACCACCGCCACCACCACCACCGCCGCCGCCGCCGCCGCCGCCGCTGCCGCCGCCGCCAAGACGAGACGAGATGGCTCAAGCTATTCCACTTTCAAGCTCGCCTTCACCGCCCGGTGCGCCTGAAAAAAAGTTAATGCGGCTTGACGACGTGAGACGCGGCACGAGGCAGACCGATGATGGGGAGACCCGACAGGTAGACGCAACTCTCATACAACCGCTCCCTACTGTAACTAATTCAGAAACTTTGGAAGAGCTCCTCTCAAAGATGCAAAACACCGTCGCTTGCGAGGAGGTACGGAAACTTTGCGACGCTGACACCAAGTGGCACGTTCTTTTTCCTACCAATTTGAACATCTGCGTTTACATGGGACCGGGGGAATTCCCCATAGGCGGTAGGATCACTCAGGCCGGTCGAGTTAGAAAGAGAAGCGGCGTGTTAGATTTTCCCAACAAGGACAACCTCTGCATCTTCCGCTGCATTTCCTTTCACTTATACAACACCAGCAAGCGCGCTTCAGATTTGTTACGTCAGTTCTGTCCCGCTGCCACACCTGAATCCTTTCCGGGTCTGAACATCCGCGACTTACCCGCGTTAGAGAACTTGTTTGACGTACAAATAGCGGTTTACACCGCGTCGCGTCAAGTGCCGGGGCGGAAGTTGAGAAGACGCGTTACTCTGATCAGACCGCCTTCCAGAACTGTGGCCGCCCGAGGTAAAGTCAACCTACACCTGACGGCGAAAGGCGGTTTGCACGTCTCTCTCGTCACGGACTTCAACGCGTACGCGGGCATATACGAATGTTGCAAGTGTAAGGCGGCGTTCACCACCGAGTTCTTGCTGAAGAGACACAGGAACCAGCTTTCCTCTTGCCGACAAGTCAAGTTGCGCTACGTAGGTGGCATCTACCAAAATTCGAGAACGATTTTCGAAGCGCTAGCAGACTTCTCCATTTTTCCCCCCGACGGACATTCCGGAATCTACCCTTACAAGATCGCCTTCGATTTCGAGGCTTTCTTCAGACCGTGCAAAGAACCGTCGACGGAGCACGTGTCCCTGCTGTCGGATCACGTCCCTTTGTCGGCTAGCGTCGCATCCGACTTTCCGGGGTGGGAGGGGCCCGTCTGCTTCGTCAGAGCGTCCGACGCAGATTCCGACCCCTTGTTGGACCGAGTTTTAAATCACATAAACGAGAACGCCAAAGCGATCGGGGAAGCTGTGCTAGAACTTTACCGACCGACGTTAGCGAAGTTAGATGCGGCGATAGGTGAAGCTCTCCTGCTGGAGGAGGCGACGTTCACCACCCCTTCTCCAGGCGGCTTCGCTGCGGCTCAGACCAGACACCCGTTAGTTCAACTGAAGAAGCGTCTTCTGAGATACATCCGTCAAGCTCCAGTGGTGGGCTTCAACTCGGGGCGTTACGACTTGAACCTGATCAAAATACGCCTTCACTCGTTCTTCGCCTCCGGAGACCGAAGAAACCAAGAATTCAGCGTCATAAAGAGAAGCAATCAATACTTGGCGGTTTACACACAGCACACGGTTTTCTTGGACGTAGTCAACTATTTGGCACCCGGTTACAACTACGCGACCTATTTGCGAGCTTTCACCAGGAACGAAGAGAAAGGTCACTTTCCTTACGAATGGATGACGTCTACCAGGAAACTGGCAAACAGAACGCTGCCGCCGAGATCGGCTTTCGACAGCGAGCTGACGGGCGTCAAAATGTCCGAATCCGACTACGCCGCATGTCAGAAAGTTTGGTCCGACGAGAAGATGCAAACTATGGAAGACTACTTGATCCACTACAACAACAAAGACGTGAAACCTTTCATAGAAGCTCTGAAAAATCACGCTAAATTTTTCCAAGATCGCGGCATCGACATGTTGAAAGACGGAGTTTCTCTCGCCGGTTTGACTTTACGCTTCCTCTTCCAAAACCTAGAAGACGCGTTCACAACGTTTCCCCAGTTCGACGCCGTCCTCCACGCTCTGATCAAAGAGAATCTAGTCGGCGGTCCTTCCATCATCTTCCATAGATTTCACGAGAAGGGCACCACGCGGATAAGGGAGCACAAGTACGGCGAAGAAGCGAGACCGTGCCAACACATCCTAGGACTAGACGCTAACTCTCTGTACTTGCGCTGCATGAGCGAAGCGCACTGCACGGGCTATTACGCGGTGAGACGGCCCGAGACCGAGTTCAAGCCCGAAATCAGGCAAAGAAACTCTCACAGCGCTTTGGAGTGGTTACGCTTCGTAGAGCACGACCGCGACGTGAAACTGCGCCACGCTCTGAACGGCGGCGAGATGGCGGTAGGCTGTCGGAGAATTCGCGTGGACGGATTTCACGCGGCCTCTAATACGGTTTTCCAGTTTCACGGGTGTTGGTTCCACGCTCACGAGTGCATACCGTCGCACCGATATCAGTGCGCTTCACTGAGAGAGGAGAGACGCGACAGAACGACCAGAGTAAGCGCTTACTTGAAAGCGTTAGGTTACAAGCTGGTCGTCGTGTGGGAGTGCGAATGGCGAGAGATGAAGCGTCGAGATGAGCGGGTCAAGGCCTCCCAACAACGCTGGAAGGTTGACGCTTTGAAAGTGTCTCGAAACGCGATGAGCGAGAGCGACATCCTTTCCGCTGTGAAAGAGGAGAAAATGTTCGGTTTAGTTCAAGTGGACATCACTACGCCGCCTCACCTACGAGAGTACTTCGAAGAAATGACCCCCGTTTTCAAGAACGCGACCGTTTCAAAATCGGACATAGGCCCTCACATGTCAGACTTTGCGCAGGAAGAAAAGCTGTTGAACACGCCTCAGAGATGTCTGATAGGGAGTTACCACGGAAAAAATATTCTCTTGGGAACGCCGCTTCTCAAGTGGTATTTAGAGCACGGTTTGATAGTCACCAAAGTGCAGCTGGTGGTAGAATACCTACCTAAACGCTCCTTTGCCGGTTTCGCGGACGAAGTGACGGCGGCGCGAAGACGTGGCGACGTGAACGAGAACGAGAAAATTCTGTCAGACTGTTACAAGTTAATGGGAAACGCTACGTACGGTAAAACAATCTGCAACAAAGAAAAACACACGGCGGTGAGATACACTGACAGTCGGAAGTTCGAACTATTGGCCAATTCGTGGCGCTTCAAAAAGGCGTCCGAGTTGACTTCGCCTGAGAGGTTAGATAAGATCGCTGAAGAATGCGAATACGGAGGAAGTCCCGCTGAGTGGGCCTTCCGAGTGTTGAAAATGTGGCAAGATGAAGCTGACGGCGCCGGCGGTACGCCTTTTGAACTCCTTCGAGTGTTGACTGAGGACATGGGAAAGTTTGGCCTCGGCATCGCGATATTACTTGACTTTATCAAGCAAGAAACAACGAGAACGACGGACATGTGAATTGTTGTGTTTTATTTTCATACGTCTTCTTTATTAGTAAGTAAAAAAAAAAAAATATATATCATAACAATTAAGACGCGCGATCTCTTAAAGTGTCACTTCCTCCAGTCGCAGCTGATCGCCTCATCGCAGCACGTGATAAACAAAAAAAAACACGAAGAGACACGCTTCTTCCTCTCGAGAGGAAGAAGCGTGTCTCTCGATTGAAAATCTTTTTCTTTCTTAAAAGAGACAAACGCGCCCCTTAGAGTGCCCCCCCCTAGAGTGCCCCCCTCCCCCCCCTCCCCCCCACCACTCGCCCCATGCATCCTAAAAGCGCCCCCCTCCCCATGCATGTTAAAAGGGCCCCCCTCCCCCCCTCCCCTCCCCTCCTTCCCCTCCTTCCCCCTTATACACTCTAAAGAACGCTTCTAACTAGTTCAATAAGTCACTTCCAGTCGCTCGTAAAACAATAAAAAATGAAAAAAAAACTTATATCGTGGTGTTTTTTATTAGTTTACCGAAAAAAAATAAGAGACTCGCCTCCTCCTCCAAAAAAAAAGATATCACATTTTAAAGCCCGTGACCCCTTAAAGACGCTCATCTCTTCATTAAGTCGCGTGACGTCACTTCTTCTTCTTCTTCTTCTTCTTCTTCTTCTTCTTCCGGTCACGTGATCAATCAGGTCACTTCCGGTCACGTGATCCTCAATGAGGTCACTTCCGGTTGGCCATTAGGTCATGTGACGTCACTTCCGGTCCCCTAAGTAGGTCAGTAGGTTACCCAGAATGCACCATCCCCTAAGTAGGTCACTTCCGGTCACCCAATGGAGGCCTCTGATTGGCTGCAGGGTTACCCAGAATGCACCGCTAATCCCCTAAGTAGGTCACTTCCGGTCACGTGACCCAATGGAGGCCTCTGATTGGCTAACTAGGTCACGTGACGTCACCACTAATCCCCTAAGTAGGTCACTTCCGGTCACGTGACCAAATGGAGGCCTCTGATTGGCTGCATGTCGATTGAGTAATAAACAGTACTTAACTATAGTCCCGTTCCGATACATACTATACTACTGGCCCTCTTCATCTGCTCAAGACAGAACTTAGCAATACTCATGCTGATAGTATAAATGTCTGATAATAAGTACATGGACTAAAGAAAATACTATTTCATTATGTGAAATAGACCGAAATAAGGTACAGTAAAAGCATAGACATCATTTCTGTGGGTAAATGTTTATGTCAAAGCCTTTTCACTGTTTCATCTATCCATGTATTTTAAGCTTAATGACTGAGATCAAGTAAATAAAATCTCTGATTTCTCCCACCATTCAGATTGATGTAAATGATGAAACAAAGGAGAAGGGAGCTGTTAAGATCTCCTTGCATCACCCATTTTCACTCCCTACAATAATAGTGTCAAACAGATTTAACTCCGGTTTTTTTTATGGTGTCGTCCCATTTTGATTCCTGTTTGACTCTATGCAAAGGTAGTCAGTACACTTAGACTCCCTAATAAGAGGGAGTCAAATTTAGAGTCATGGGGAGAGTTACATCATTGATTGGGGCTGGACTCCCATTTGAGAGTTACAGGGATTCTACTTCTTTTCTCTGTGTTAGGTAGTGAACTGGGCATGAGTCATCAGAAGTGAGCACCTATCTGCAGGCTTATGTTTTCAGTGTAGTATCAGGGCATACTGCTTTCTTTGGAACAGCACTGCCAGTCGACCAGCCATGTATACACACCTGGCCACAGAGTGCCCCAGGTGATAAGAAACCTTTGGACTGTGTATCCCGCTTCAGGGCTTCTGAGGTCTGGGGGTTGAGGTAGGCTGCCTAATTGGTTTCAGCCTCACGGCAGCCGTTTGATTCTATTTCAACAAGACTAAGTTTCCTTTCATAGTGCCAGCAGAAACCCCATTAGACTCACTCGCTTTAACATTTTAATGGCCTTCCATAAAGAAACATCCAGATCAGCTGATATACCCGATGGGTACCCAGTAAACAAAGAACGTTATACAACGTCATATAACGTTTCTCTACGGCTCCTTATTGTGGCAAAACGTTACATAACGTTAAGCGTTACTTTCACTGGGTAAAGCGGTGATTCCACCAACGCCACGTGACGGATCCGTCAACTTTTTGGACGGATCCGTCCACTTTTTGGACGGATCCGTCCACTGACGGGTTGGTGGAAGCCATTTTCCCCTTTTCCGAAGAAGGCTGCTTGAATCTCTGCCATGAAAGACGTGGACCAATTTTCAGCATAGTCCATTTGACAAATCACATGCTTTGGTGGTAGATTTTCCTTCAGGAGTTTGTTGGCTGTGTACTGGGCTTCTACCCTTGCCTGGTGCGCTCTGAAAATTTTAAGAGCAGATAGGAATCGTTTCTTGAACTTCCTTTTCGAGTACTGTTTTTTCTCCAGAACTGTGTGGTACACCCTACGTCGCTTAGGGCCCTCCGGGGGGTACCATCGTGTCTCCTTGTCCCACCTTTTGAACTGGACTACTTCTGCAGTAATGGCATCCAGTGCAGCCGTGATGTCTTCGTCCGACAAGAGTATGAGCTCAGATGTGCGGTTTGGCAAGCCCTGCACAGCCTCGAGCATCAATCCCATGTTGGCGTGCGGTTTGCAGAGGCACACCGACCGTTTCAGGAAGACAGAGGTCTTCACGGTGCGCTTGTCCCTTGCTTTGCAGAAGGTAGCAAAGGACAAGGCCAGGTCCGTCTCCACGACGAACTTGCGGTGTAAGTTGCGCATGCAGTCTACCAGCGCAACAATAGGAATGCCGACGTCTTTTCTGTAATACTTCTTGTCGGGAAGTGTGTACGAATTGTCTTCACGGCGCAGGAACTCATCGACAGCACAGCGCTTGTAGTCAGCCATGCGACGGCGAGACGTCATCTGCTTTTTGCTTTTGTTCTTTGGGAAGATAGAGTTCCTGGACAGACGTATAGCTCGGGCTATGCTTGATTTCTGGGAAAACCGTTTCCTTGACCCTCCCAGACGCTCACTGAAAAGAATCTTCTTGGTGTCAGTTGAAGCATTCTTAAGTTGTTCTAAGATTTCAAAAAGGGGTAAGGCCATCTTCAGTTGGGCAGGGGTGGGATCAGGTAGTCCAATACCTTCCAAGAACTTTACTGTCTCCTTGTACACGGAAGAGGATTCGAGACTTTCGGAGTCCCCATCATGTCCATCCTCCCTTTCTGAATCGGTGCACATCACAAAGTCTAGCTCTGGATTTTCGACCCACTGGGGGCACGGACCGTCGTCATCGTTATCGTCATCGTCGTCTTCTGAATCGGTGGCCAGCACAAAGCCAACCTCCGGATTCTCGACCCACTGGGGGTACGGTCCGTCGTCATCGTCGTCGTCATCGTCGTCTTCTGAATCGGTGGCCAGCACAAAGCCAACCTCCGGATTCTCGACCCACTCGGGGCACGGTCCGTCGTCATCGTCATCGTCATCTTTTGAATCGGTGGCCAGCACAAAGCCAACCTCCGGATTCTCGACCATACACATCGTCCACCGACAACATCAAGGCCCTGGGGTTTGTAGTATCAACATTGCACGGTGCTTCATCATTATTGTCTGACTGGGATGATTCTGGGCTGGAACTTTTGGCATCCTCCTCCTTAGTAGGGGCGTCACTGTGCTGCACTGTGTCGGAAACAGAGGTGTCACCACACTCCTGCTGTGGCAAGGTGGCCACAGGATAAAGGCCAAGCTTATTCATGTAGGCCACTTGACTGCACTCCGCCGGGTCCACATACTCGGGTTCACTTTGCTGCACCACAGCAGGCAGTGCTGGCCGGCTGCTCAGGGGTCAGGTTGGGCTGAGGTGCGATCGGCTGGACGCAGGGCTGGACGGTGCACGTGTCCGTCGGTGTAGGCGCCACCTGCACTTCATGGCTGTCCTGCCCCATTGGATCGTCTGCCGGCTGCTCAGGGGTCAGGTTGGGCTGAGGTCCGATCGGCTGGCACGTGTCCGTCGGTGTAGGCGCCACCTGCACTTCATGGCTGTCCTGCCCCATTGGATCGTCAGCCGGCTGCTCAGGGGTCAGGTTGGGCTGAGGTGCGATCGGCTGGACGATGCACGTGTCCGTCGGTGTAGGCGCCACCTGCACTTCATGGCTGTCCTGCCCCATTGGATCGTCTGCCGGCTGCTCAGGGGTCAGGTTGGGCTGAGGTCCAATCGGCTGGCACGTGTCCGTCGGTGTAGGCGCCACCTGCACTTCATGGCTGTCCTGCCCCATTGGATCGTCTGCCGGCTGCTCAGGGGTCAGGTTGGGCTGAGGTCCGATCGGCTGGCACGTGTCCGTCGGTGTAGGCGCCACCTGCACTTCATGGCTGTCCTGCCCCATTGGATCGTCTGCCGGCTGCTCAGGGGTCAGGTTGGGCTGAGGTGCGATCGGCTGGACGGTGCATGTGTCCGTCGGTGTAGGCGCCACCTGCACTTCATGGCTGTCCTGCCCCATTGGATCGTCTGCCGGCTGCTCAGGGGTCAGGTTGGGCTGAGGTCCGATCGGCTGGCACGTGTCCGTCGGTGTAGGCGCCACCTGCACTTCATGGCTGTCCTGCCCCATTGGATCGTCAGCCGGCTGCTCAGGGGTCAGGTTGGGCTGAGGTCCGATCGGCTGGAACGTGTCCGTCGGTGTAGGCGCCACCTGCACTTCATGGCTGTCCTGCCCCATTGGATCGTCTGCCGGCTGCTCAGGGGTCAGGTTGGGCTGAGGTCCGATCGGCTGGCACGTGTCCGTCGGTGTAGGCGCCACCTGCACTTCATGGCTGTCCTGCCCCATTGGATCGTCAGCCGGCTGCTCAGGGGTCAGGTTGGGCTGAGGTCCGATCGGCTGGAACGTGTCCGTCGGTGTAGGCGCCACCTGCACTTCATGGCTGTCCTGCCCCATTGGATCGTCTGCCGGCTGCTCAGGAGTCAGGTTGGGCTGAGGTCCGATCGGCTGGCACGTGTCCGTCGGTGTAGGCGCCACCTGCACTTCATGGCTGTCCTGCCCCATTGGATCGTCTGCCGGCTGCTCAGGGGTCAGGTTGGGCTGCTCAGTCAGTATGACTGGTTTGTTCAGACTAACTTCAAGCACACAGTGGGTTGTCGGTTCCTCATCCAGTACTCTGCAGCCTTCACCTTCTGCAACTTCCCTCAGGTATGCATCCAAGGTCAACACCGTGTATGCACCCTTTGGTAAAGTTTCTGCAGCCATCTCAAGCGTGGCCGGTTCCTCGTCACATGTGGCTGCATCTTCCTCCTTGTATGTCAATTTCCTGCCAAATGGTGCAAAGAAATAAGTTGTAAACAAATTTATGGAAATGACTGCTTACACTATCAAATTCTAATAAAAAATGTTATGCCAGCGTTATTTTAATCTTGCTCCTTCCTGCCTATTTTTGGTCATGTAAATGTGTTGGTAACTGTTCTCGATACTACATAGTTGCAAGAGTATAAATAGATAAAACAAGTGAAGCAGATACTGATTACCACCGAATTACAAAAGTGTTTATTCTGAAGCACATATATATATTCATTAGTACAATTAGTGGAAATGTTAGCTAGCAAAAAGTATCAGGCAGCACAACGAATTAGTACAAGTACAAATGGACCACAATTGGGGTTTAAATAGAAATCCAGAGTCACCGATCATGTACGTCACGTGACGTACATGATCGGCGACTCACCACCGATCACAGACCTATCCAGATATATTAATAATACAGTTATACCACAGCTTCGTTCGGTCCACTAGTTACACCAACGTATAAAAGCAACACAATTGGGGTTAAAATACAAAGGAACAGTACCGATCATGTACGTCACGTGACGTACATGATCAGCGACTCACCACCGATCACAGACCTATCTAGATATATTAGTAATACAGTTATAAATACCACAGCTTCGTTCAGTCCACTTGTAACACCAACGTATAAAAGCAAAACACTTGGGGTTAAAATACAAAGGAACAGTACCGATCATGTACGTCACGTGACATACATGATCGGCGAATTACCACCGATCACAGACCTATCTAGATATAGTGACGTACATGGTCGGGACTCTGCAGTAAGGCACTGTTAAACCAACGCAACAGAATTGGGGTTAAATTTTAAATCAGACATGCAAACTCCGAAGAGGGAAAACTCTGAGCCCAGGATGATTTCTGGGGAATATTTTTGGAAGATTTGCCAATCCTGACCTGAAATGGTGCATTCTGGTGCATGAAATCTCATGTATTTTGATATTCGTGTCAGAGGAAATGACAAGTCCCCCCCCCCACATAAAGGTAAGCAGAGAATGACCAATTTGGAGGAATAAAAATCTGAGAATTCAGAGAAAACTGAGGAGTTTGCATGCTTGTGAAATAAAGAGTGCCGATCAAGTGACGTACATGATCGGCGACTCGGCTCAAAGACAAATATATATATATTTATACATACATTTAAAGTATAGCTCCCGTTGGTCCCCTAGTGAATCAGTAGGGCACTGTAAAACCAACGTACAAATCACAGATCGAAATATATTAAGAAATTTCCCCAATCACACACAAATAGAGATGTTTGTACAGATATTGAAAAAAAGGCCGGGTTAGTTATCCTTTTCGGCCCTCGCGAGCAGTATTAGTTCAACCACTTCGTGGGGATCGTGGCGGTAATTATCATGTCCATCGTTCTGTCTTGTCCTGCAAAAAACATGTGTCACACACGTTGGTTAGCTGTGTAAATTAAGTGGGGAAAAAAGAGACATGTGGATTTTGCTGTGCTTCCAACTCCATGTATACATATATTTAGTTCTGAACTACATCATATATATATATATATATATATCCAGTCCACTTTTTGTTTAAAGCAGGTAGTTAGTTCTTTCACACCAGACAGTGTACTACTCAAAATGTCGTATTAAGTTGATACATTATTAGACGCAGAAGAGAAAAGTATTAACCACCCCAAGAGAGGGTATAGCTTATCAATTATAGAAATGATTCCAGGCAGGCAGGCACTTATCACTAACCTGAGACAGGGTACTACTTATAATAACATTCATGTACAAACTTAAAGCACTAGAAGTATAACAGGGTAGCCAATGACAAGGTAGTTTTAAATTCCTAGACTTTTCCGTGACATCTCGCAGACATTATATCGAAGTTGCCGTACAATCACGACATAAACCCCTTGGTTTTAGATACCCTCAAACTATGACTAAGCACTACTTTTTAAACTTTTCTTCTAATTGGCGAGTGATTATTATTGAACAACATGGGTATTGTGTATTGCGTGCGCGCAAAATATGTACCTCCTCCTTTTTGAGCATTAACATATTTTTCTCTCTTAACCCTTACGTGCCCAAGCGCGCCAATTGGCGCGGTTTTCAGCATTAAAACACCCATATTGAAGTAGAGAACCATCCAGACACTTCTATTGGGTGGATTTTTACAGTTTTACCCTCATATTAAGCCCTATGACCTCACGACTTCAATGAGACCATAATTCTTGATGGGACTTGTATATATGAGGAGTAGTGCAAACTTAACTAAAAAATAAGGGATCAGATATTTGATTCATCACTGTTACCCAAAATTCACCCAAAAAGCATAATTTTCACTAGAATGCCCTTTTATAAACATGAAAAATATGATTTTTTTACACAAAAATCATCTTGTATCAAATCTTCCTGCAGATACGTATTATAGAATCAATATCTTTAAATTTCCATTCAGAGGGTTCTTATCTTAACATGTTTTCTATGCTATGAATAGCCTATTTATAGGTAAAAAATACCCCTTTTTGGCCCTAAAAACACAGTATATTGCTTATAACAGCTAATAGAAGATTTCAGGTTGCCATGGCAACCAGAGTCAAATAATTCACTATAGTCAAAGTCCATTTCAGTACCCTGCAGAAAATATGTTATGACCCCTATCTTAAAATAAGAGATGAAGTTAGCAGATTACGAAATGGTTTCCAACATAAGAAAAATTATGTTGAATGAAACGGATATTGATCAGATAGTTCTGGGCACCAAAGGGTTAATAAAATATATAAATAGGCCTTTTTCAAAGAAGACAGGTGAATTTTTTCGTATTGCAAAGACTTCGGAAATTCCCTCACATTTACCTGACCTGGAACAAAACATATTTTCCATGACATTTTCCCTGACAGTGGCAACCCTGTATAACTGAGAGCAAACAGCCAGAAACTGGCATTCCTTAAGTGCAGTTCTTTCAACTATACTGTACTAAATACATAATTGTTGTTAACCCACCTTGTTGCTACAGGGTAGAAGTCGGCCGAATGGAGTGTGTCCGCGGAGTCTGACGACTCGGACGTGCTAGGGGTTTTTGGCATGTTTAAACCACAATTTAAGATGCCAAGAACTATGCATATGCGGGTATTTCGATCATTGTGGATGACATTACAACACCGATCATATACGTCACATGACGTACATGATCGGTGACGTACATGATCGGTGACGTACATGATCGGTGACGTACATGATCGCTCATGTATTGACTTCCACACCCTTCCTGAGTAAGTTTAAAGCTAGATTAAATTAACCAAGTTGTACCTATGATGTGGGTCTTGCTCAGGAAGGGTAAGGAAGTCAATAAATCAACGATCATGTACGTCACCGATCATGTACGTCATGTGACATACATGATCGGTGTTGTAATGTCGTATACAATGATCTTAATACTCCCATCTGCATAGTTCTTACAACTAACATATCAAGTATGTTTAAAGCTAAATTAAACTAACCAAGGCGTGCATATGATGTGGGTCTTGATATGTTAGTTGTTAAAGCTATGCAGATGGGAGTATTAAGATCATTGTAGATGACATTACAACAACGATCATGTGACGTACATGATCGGTGACGTACATGATCAAAGCAAAGCCTGGGCCAACCTAGTACTCCTGGAACAAGTTCAAGTTGTGTTGACTCACGTTTGGATGTTGCGTTACTAGTGGAGCTGGAGGGTACTGCCGTGTCACTTCTCAGTGTATTAGAGCACGCGACTGGACTTGGCTGCAGCTCCAGGTTCTCCAGTATCCGTTGCTTTCGAGCCGGTGTGACATGCAGCAGTTTAGTGGAGCCGGAGGGTACGGCTGAGTGATCGGCTTGTTGCTCGTTCAAATTTTGGTCACTGCGTGTGGGGGTGAGGGCAGCCTTGTCCATCCTCTGCGAATTAGAGCAGGCGACTGGACTTCGCTGCAGCTCCAGGTTCTCCAGGATTCTTTCCCTTTTAGCCGGTGTGATGCACAGCGATTTGACAACTAGACTAGAAATTGTTCCGATGGTACTAGGTTGGCCAGGGCTACTAGGGGTGTGGTAGTTGACGACAACACCGCTTCCCTGACCAGGGTTGAATGGTGCAGGGTTATGATGTCGATCGGTGACATGGCTAACAGGACTGGATGCACCAAGATCACATTTGGGAGGGGAGCTGGGGTACGTACTGCGTTTGGGACGGCTGCTGGGGTCGCGAGCAGGACTGGATGCACGAACATCTGCTTTGGCAGGGGAGCTGTGGTGCCGACTACTCCAGGTAGTGGAACGGCTGTTGGGGTCGCGAGCAGCAGCACTGGATGCACGAACATCTGCTTTGGGAGGGGAGCTGTGGTGCCGACTACTCCGGGTAGTGGAACGGCTGTTGGGGTCGCGAGCAGCAGCACTGGATGCACGAACATCAGCTTTGGGAGGGGAGCTGTGGTGCCGACTACTCAGGGTAGTGGAACGGCTGTTGGGGTCGCGAGCAGCAGCACTGGATGCACGAACATCTGCTTTGGGAGGGGAGCTGTGGTGCCGACTACTCCGGGTAGTGGAACGGCTGCTGGGGTCGCGAGCGGCACTGGATGCACAAACTTCTGCTTTGGGAGGGGAGCTGTGGTGCCGACTACTCCGGGTATTGTAACGCCCGCTGGGGTCGCGAGCAGGACTGGATGCGCCGCCATCATGTTTGGCAGGGGAGCTGTGGTGCGGAGTAAGACGGGTACTGGAACAGCTGCTGGTGGGAGTGACTTTGCGTGGCTTCTGCTTCTATGTTTCTGAAATATGCCAATTTTTTCCCTTGATTAGATTTCCTATTTCATTTTCAACAAGTCAAGTCAAGTTTGAAGTTTCAAAGTTTTATTGGTTCCTGGGAAACATACAGTCATCGTTTGCGGTTGATCTTCCCTGTACATACCCAGGGGGGTATATCCTTTTAAATGCAAAGTTCAGACCCCTATTGACAAAGCTTGTGTTCTGTAATATCATTTTACATTAAAGTTTTGCATTCAAACCTTATATAGAGAAATACATCATTTATGGAACAGCGAACGAGTAAACAGAATTGAACATGTCTTTCAATATTTTGTGAAGTAATCACTATAGTGGTGAATGGATGTAGCGTTGACTGAATTATCGACTGACAAACACTGCAGGTCGACAGTGGTGAGAACAACCCTGCTAGAATAAAATACACTAGCGCACGGTGCTGCGGAGGGATTGAGAGTGATGGGATAAAAAAGGATGTTTGTACAATATATTTTTTGGTACTCACCTTCATTAGTCTGACGGCTCGTACTAGGGCACGGGGAGTGGCTGGGAGCGACTTTGCGTGGCTTCTGCTTCTGTGTTTCTGAAAGATGCCAATTTTTTCCCTTGATTAGATTTTCTATTTCATTTTCAACAGTGAATGGATGTAGCGTTGACTTAATTATCGACTGACAAACACTGCAGGTCGACAGTGGTGAGAACAACCCTGCTAGAATAAAATACACTAGCGCACGGTGCTGCGGAGGGATTGAGAGTGATGGGATAAAAAAGGATGTTTGTACAATATAATTTTTGGTACTCACCTTCATTAGTCTGACGGCTCGTACTAGGGCACGGGGAGCGGCTGGGAGCGACTTTGCGTGGCTTCTGCTTCTGTGTTTCTGAAAGATGACAATTTTTTCCCTTGATTAGAATTTCTATTTCATTTTCAACAGTGAATGGATGTAGCGTTGACTGAATTATCGACTGACAAACACTGCAGGTTGACAGTGGTGAGAACAACCCTGCTAGAATAAAATACACTAGCGCACGGTGCTGCGGAGGGATTGAGAGTGATGGGATAAAAAAGGATGTTTGTACAATATATTTTTTGGTACTCACCTTCATTAGTCTGACGGCTCGTACTAGGGCACGGGGAGCGGCTGGGAGCGACTTTGCGTGGCTTCTGCTTCTGTGTTTCTGAAAGATGACAATTTTTTCCCTTGATTAGATTTTCTATTTCATTTTCAACAGTGAATGGATGTAGCGTTGACTGAATTATCGACTGACAAACACTGCAGGTCGACAGTGGTGAGAACAACCCTGCTAGAATAAAATACACTAGCGCACGGTGCTGCGGAGGGATTGAGAGTGATGGGATAAAAAAGGATGTTTGTACAATATATTTTTTGGTACTCACCTTCATTAGTCTGACGGCTCGTACTAGGGCACGGGGAGCGGCTGGGAGCGACTTTGCGTGGCTTCTGCTTCTGTGTTTCTGAAAGATGACAATTTTTTCCCTTGATTAGATTTTCTATTTCATTTTCAACAGTGAATGGATGTAGCGTTGACTGAATTATCGACTGACAAACACTGCAGGTCGACAGTGGTGAGAACAACCCTGCTAGAATAAAATACACTAGCGCACGGTGCTGCGGAGGGATTAAAAGTGATGGGATAAAAAAGGATGTTTGTACAATATATATTTTTTGGTACTCACGTTCATTAGTCTGACGGGGCCGGTAGTGTGGGCTCTTCTTGGGGTGCTCTGCAGGGGTGTATGAGCCCTCAGCCTCCGACTCAGAGGGCTCATAGTTTGGGTCATCTGATTCATCTGACGCGGGGGGTTGGGGAGCTTTCTTCCGCCGTGTTTTCCTATCGGGAAGGTCGGGCAGTAGTACGCGTTGGTTAGGACGCGCCCCAGGCCCCGAGGTAGGAGTATTGTCGTTCGGTGTGTCTCTATCCGAGTCTGACGAGGCGTCAAGTGCGGCGTCACCGCCACCGGCCTTGGCCTCTCCAGCTCTCCGGTGACGGGCGACTTTGCGAGTCGCGAACTCGTTTTCCCACTGGGTGGTTCCTTTTTAGGTCTGTTTCTCTGGAAGAAACAACAAAAGTGCATTCATCAGTGTTCATGATTCATTCCAGTGATATAGAATAGAAAACTGGGATATTGAAGAAAACACTCAATTCACAAGTAGTGACTGCGCCAGCGAATAGTACCTGTTGTCAATTTAAGACAACATTAAATTTGCAGGCCTCCCACCACCCTCCGTACCAGGGCTGCATTCATGCATCATGACGACAAAGGACATAATACACCAATGCAAGTCATGGACATCCTGTGGTAATTCGGGTGCAATTTGGGAAAAAAACTTATTAAAACTCAGTATTCTATCCTCCATGATTATGACTGGAAACTTGTTTTCACATGTAAAGTTTCAAGCACTTTGTTAATTTCAGACTTAAAATGGTGTATTCTGGTGCATTTGAGCAGGATTCAAGCCTTACATTTGTATTATTCTTTATGACTGGGGCTGTAATCTTGCATTCGGTAGAAAACTTTTGGAATAGTTTAACGTTTAAATGAATTTTAAAGGA
This sequence comes from Harmothoe impar, assembly GCA_947462335.1. NCBI lineage: Eukaryota > Metazoa > Annelida > Polychaeta > Phyllodocida > Polynoidae > Harmothoe > Harmothoe impar. Next base: position 22,424,699 of record OX381721.1, on the reverse strand, counting down.
ATAAATGAATTGGTGGGAGGCCTGAATTTGCAGGGTAGGAAGGAAGTTCTGATAAAAATCGATTCACAGGCAGTGCCAGATATGAAGGTGCTGTACATGATGGGCATGTGACGTACATGATCGGCATGTGGCGTACATGATCGGCATGTATTAACATGATCTTTGATGTATTTACTTGCTTAATCTTCCTGAGCATGTTTGAACCAAAATTTAATTGTGGAGGACATTACAACACCGATCATGTACGTCATATGACGTACATGATCGGTGACGTACATGATCGGTGACGTACATGATCGTTGATGTATTGACTTCCACGCCCTTCCTGAGTAAGTTTAAAGCTAGATTAAAGTAACCAAGTTGTACCTATGATGTGGGTCTTGATATGTTAGTTGTTAGAACTATGCAGATGGGAGTATTAATATCATTGTAGATGACATTACAACACCGATCATGTACGTCAAGTGACGTACATGATCGAAATGTGACGTACATGATCGAAATGTGACGTACATGATCGAAAAGTGACGAACATGATGGAAATGTGATGTACAATTTTATGAGTTCAAAAAATGGGAACAAATACATGTATGTCATAATGCAGTTAACTATCACACCAGACCATGTAAGTCACTATGTACAGTAAAGTGGGAGGTGAATGAAGTTGGCTAAAAATATTTGATAATGTTGACAATGTTGATAATTAATACAAACTTGTACGTAATAAACACGGAGTAAATTAATTTTAGTTAATCTTATTTGATATAGGATGTAAATTCTCCTTGGTTATTTATGGATGAACATATTATTAAATCATTATAAATGTCAATGAAGGTATCTATAAATGGTGGTGGACCCCTAAGATCGACAAGGCGACATGGCCTTTTCGTAAATCAACAGGCGACATGAGACAAGTGACAAATGCAGGAGAAAAACAAAGATACCGACAAATGACATGACCATTTATAAATTAAAATTGACATGGGGACCCCCATCAACACCACCAATATAATGTAATTAATACAGTTTTCATACTCACTTTGGAGACGTCAGCAAAATGACGCCTGCCCTCTGCCGTCTCCATCTTACGGTTCCTGCTCACCCTCGTGTTTTTCTTTCGCCTAACGCGGTCATAGGTTTTGAAGTCTTCTTTGGAAAGCCTGCTGGCATACTCCTTGACCATATTGACCCAGTCGACAAGCTCCTCCACGCTGCATCCTTTTGCAGGTTCCTGGATGGGGTCTGTGGGGAAAGGAAGTTGTTCTTCGGCCATTTTGGTGAATCTCTGAAAAATGTTTAATTATTTATATCCATTAATCTATAAATACGTCAAAGCATCTAGACATCTACAGTAAATTGCTGACAACCTAGTTAATTTATTTCACGTTGGCTGGCGAAGCATAAAATACACGGCTCCAATTGCATAAGGGAGTGATCAGTTTTTAACAATCGGTCCCCCCCCCCGGTCAATGGGTCTAATTTTTTTATGCCCCCCCCCGAAACCCACCTCCCCCCCTGTTGTTAAATAAAAAATCATTCCCTAATATTACGAAGAAGTGTTGAGTACACCAGCAGAATAAGTACACAAAATTGCAAAATGTGATTGAGTTTGCTCCTCTTTTTTTTCCAAATAAGGGAGTGATCATTTTTTAACAACAGGGGGGGTGGTGGGTTTCGTGCGCGGAGCGTGCAAAATTGTTTAACACCCCCCCCCCCCCGGTCAAGGGGTCAACATTTTTTACCCCCCCCCTTAGGGTCGAAAATCGGCCCTTTTGAAGCATAGTAACGTGCGGGCTTTTTGGCTCAAAACAGGTTAAATTTTTTTGCCCCCCCCCCAAGAGGGGTCCAAATTTTTTTGCCCACCCCCCGTCAAGGGGTCCAAATTTTTGCCCCCCCCCCAAACCCACCACCCCCCCCCCCTGTTGATAATAAATGATCACTCCCTAAAGGTAGTTAAAACCAAAAAAAATATTCAGTGATGACTTCAAGTTGGCACCAAAACCAACGCGAAATGGCCTACTATACTAAGTTTATCTCCATAACGTTATAGTTGTATTGAGAAATTGAGAAATTTAATTGGATTAACGTAATAGAGGATGAAGCAGGGATTCAGGTTAAATTACATAACATGGACGGGGTCGTGTAAGGCCATTGGGTGTGGGTGGACAGGGATACTTCTACATTTATAAAGCATGACCTTCAGCAAGGTAGAGGTCAGGGGAGGATAAAGTTGAACTATTCTTTTCATAGCCTTATCTGAACATTCACGATTTTCCGAACTGTTGGACCTGCTCGGACAATGTTTTGTCGGTATAGGGGGGGGGTGACGGCATTGCTACACCGTACACTGAATTCATTTCTAAAGGGGAGGTACAATATGCACAGTAAAGCCATTTTATATATTTGCTTTCTAAAAAAGACGCTTCCAAACTATCCGGCGGGGGCCGCCGGATAGTCGGGGCACGGGGAAAGCGCGGGCGGGGGAGCGAGTGGCGAGTCGATCCAAACCAGCTCGCATTTTGTTTATGTTTTCGGTCATATCGCGATGACAGTTATGCTTTTTCCGGAAAATAGGTGAGCTATACTTTACAGGACACTACTGTTACAATTTCATAGCAAAATAGTTGAGAAATATAGGCAATATCGGAGGAAAATGAAGCGTGAAATGCTACCCACCTTGTAAACACTAGAATGGCGTGGCGCTGAATATCCTGCGGAGTAGCCGGGAACCAGCGCAACCCATGCGGGGACGGAATTACTCGACAGGGGGCGCGCGGGTGTGAGTTTCCCGCCGCAAAAAATGTATTTTTGGTCGATTTGGGCATGTTGTTGGTGGTTGGATTACAGATCATGTACGTCACTGTAGCCAATCATGTACGATCATGTACGTCACATTAGGACAAAATACACAATAGAATGATTTATTCTGACACAACCCTACGTAATTTCACAAAATGCAGTGTTGTACATAACACTAGGCTGAAAGGAAGAACGAACAGTGCAGTTCCTCACCTTTAAATATGACAAGGTTACATGATACAGACATTTCAAGTTTCCCGATCATGTACGTCACTTTTTTCCGCAAATGAAAGAACAAGGCTATGGGACAGGAAGGGGGGGAGCTTAATTTCTGTTATCCAGACCCTGTGTACACTAATGCATAACACATGTTGACACGTTACAGTACATAAATATGAAGGAGGGATGCCAAATTAGGCCATTTGTAATTACCCGATCATGTACGTCACTTTTTTTTAAATTGATAAATAAAATGGGTAGGGGGGGGTGATAGGTTCTACATTTTACACTGTACAGGTTAAGGACTCTCAGCACCCAAATTGCACTAAGACAGTTTGAGGGGCATACTTCCAAGGAAATGTGTTAAACCTGTACTTATTATACATCAATTGAACCATCTATAATAGCTTTATCAAATTCCTTCGATTATTTCTCATTTTAGTAGCCATGGAATGTGGATGGAACAAAAACGTTCCATTTTCAGTCTCTTTTTTTTCCAACAGCATTATGGGATGGAAATTGGACAAAAATTCTTGAATTTCTCAACTTAAAACTAAAATTCATGTCTATACCTGGGGTCCTTTTTTCTCTTTTCCTGATATTCCAATTATTAAGGCCTACACAGCTCTTCAAAGTTGCATAGTTAGCTAAAAAGTGGGTGATAATAGGGGTAAATAGCCATTTTTACCATTTTTAGTAACTATGCAACTTTGAAGAGCTCTGTAGGCTTTAATAATTGGAATATCAAGAAAAGAAGAAAAAGGACCCCAGGTATTGACATCAATATCAGTTTAAAATAGTTAAACCTAAGAATTATGTCCATTTTCCATCCCATAATGCTGTTGAAATGAAAAGAAGATAAAAAGGAACGTTTTTGTTCCATTCACGTTCCACAGTGACGAAAATTCCAAATAATGGAAGGAATTTGATAAAAGTATCATAGATGGTTCAAATGATGCATAATATGTAGAGGTGTAACACATGTACTTGGAATTAAACCCTCATAACCGTTTTAGTGCAATATGGGTGCTGAGAGTCCTTAAGTGGGTTAAAACGAATAAAAAGGAGTGCAAAAAATTGGCTGACAGAAGGTATGAAGGGTGCAAAGAAGACAAACCGTGAGAAAATGTTACGATTTAATTGACAAAAATTTCATTCAGCCCCCCCCCCTTGTTGCACAATTGAATTATTTGGACAGTTTTTTTTCACCCCTGTTTCCGCTAAAAATAGTAATGGCCTGTAGGTTTGGTTAGATGAGTTAAATATCTTAACGCAGGGGGTAAAAGGTGGATTTTGTACTCTGCCGATCATGTACGTCCACCGATCATGTACGTCCACCGATCATGTACGTCCACTTTTTAGTTGCACTGATTTGGTGAGAGTGAGCCAAAAGCGTTATTTTCACTGGGTAAAGCGGTGATCCTCCAACGCCACATGACGGATCCGTCCACTTTTTGGACGGATCCGTCCACTTTTGGACGGATCCGTCCACTGACGGGTTGGTGGAAGCCATTTTCCCCGTCATCAGCACGCCGAAAGTGTGACGGATCCGTCAGAATGGCTTCCACCAATCCGTCCGTCAACGGATCCGTCAACGGACGGACTGGTGGAAGCAGGAAAATGGAAATCCGTCCGTCAACGGGTGACGGATCCGTCACCATTTTGGCGGATCCGTCAAGTGACGGACGGATTTCCATTTTCCTGCTTCCACCAGTCCGTCCGTTGACGGATCCGTCGACGGACGGATCAGTGGATCACTTTTTTGGGTCCTTATGACGGCTTATTTGGCTTCCACCAATCCATTGACGGATCCGTCCATCGACGGATCCGTCAAAATAGGTACCTAGTCTATCAAATATGGACGGATCCGCTGACGGACTGAATTGATCAGTGGAAGCAGAAACTGGACGGATCCGTCCAAAATGGACGGATTTGACCAATCCGTTGACGGACGGAGAGGAAGGGGAAGTTGACGGATCCGTCACGTGGCGTTGGTGGAGTCAGCCCTTAACACTCACTGGGTAACACTCGAGGAAAAGATGCATGTTCAATTGCCCAGAGACAATTTTTTGGGGATTAACTGGTCGAGCTGTTCTATGGTTTATAAACCAGCATTTTTCTCACCACAGGGTATTTCTGTTTAGAAAATGCTCAGTGATAGTGGGTCTAGTTCTCATTATTCTAAATTGAAAGAACAGATAAGTGGTCCCTTTGTCGTTATTTGTTGTTATAACCTGGTCTACAGGCTTATTTTACAACCGATAAACTACAGTATTGGTGTGCATGTACATGCGCTGAAAATAATGCCACTGGCAGTCACTGCCAGTTCCCACTGGGAGCTCAGACCTATAAAGGGTACTCAATTAGGGCCTTGAAATCTTGCTGCTGTACTTGTAAGACTCCCACTGACAGAACCTAAGACAAGTCCTGCTCCCTACATGGATCATCCACTCATAGGGTAGAAGCCCATGTAGAAAGAAACTATACGTAATATTGAAAACCAATAATTGTCAAGGGATTCAAACCTGCATGCATAGAACTCATGTGCCAGCGCCTAGATATAATTGGGGGGGACCAGGCTAAAAATGTGAAGGGGGGTTGGTGTGGTGACCAATACTTCATCTCAAACTTTTATCAGGGTAATTTGAGGGTGCTGATTCCGAATATGCACTGTGTAAAGTGATATCTTTGTCGCAACAAGGTAAAAAGGTCACGATTTGGTTAAATATTAAACTAAAATGGGCACACACATCTTGAGACAAATACAGTGACAATATAGGTGAAGCTTATTCACCTTACATAGTCATTCTTACATGATTGTATGGGACATTATTTGGCAGGATAATTATTATACTTTAGGCTGTGTCTCACGACCTTGAGCCAATGTTTTTGTCTCTGACCGGGTGCCATCTCTGACCAGGTGCCGTCTCTGACCAGGTGCCGTCTCTGACCAGGTGTCAGAAAAAGGGGTTTTAAAGAGAATTATTCTCATATACATACGGATTTGTAAAAACGTTATGGCGGTTGTTATATAAGTATAATTATACTTATAATTAGCCTCCTGCTGTTGGTATTTTGAGCCTATCAAGCCAAGCCGGTCAGAGACGGCACCCGGTCAGAGACGGCACCTGGTCAGAGACGGCACCCGGTCAGAGACAAAAACATTGGCCCAAGGTCGTGAGACACAGCCTTTAAGTGATTGGAAATGTAACCAAATGAACTATTGGCTTTAACTGCAGTAGTATTGTATGTATCGGAACGGGACTATAGTTAAGTACTGTTTATTACTCAATCGACCTGCAGCCAATCAGAGGCCTCCCTTTTGGCGGGAAATTCAAAAGCAGCCAATGAGAGGCCTCCCTTTTGGCGGGAAATTCAAATAGGTCACGTGACCGGAAGTGACCTACTTCCGGTCACGTGACCTTTGGGCGGGAAATTCAAATAGGTCACGTGACCGGAAGTGACCTACTTAAGAGGGTCACGTGACCACCATGTTGGCGGGAAATTCAAATAGGTCACGTGACTGGAAGTGACCTACTTAAGGGGGTCACGTGACTACTAGGTTGGCGCGAATTTCAAAATAAGTCACTTGAGATTTTTATGGATAAATAAATTTTAAAAAAGAAAAAAAGCAAGCTGAAAGCTTGCTAAAAAATAATTTAAAAATGTGGCTCTTTTTTTTAGGGGGGGGAGGGGTACTCTGGGGGGCACTCTTTAAGATGCATGGGGGGGGAGGGGGGGAGGGGGGGAGGGGAAGGGTTTTTTAAGAGTGAGACTCGCTTCTCTGCCCTCTCTTTTAGAGGGCAGAGAGGCGAGTCTACTGGTTCGTCTACTTACAATGAAATGTATCATGATTGCGTTTATGATGATGTGCATCATGATGTGACTATCTTACAACTTTATAAGAAATAAGCAAGGTCTCTCTCCTATACAATTACAGTTTTCTAGCTTGAAATATAGTCTTTCAACAGCTCCTTTTCTCATCTTACACAGAAGCAAATATCAGAGGCACCCAATAGCACCTAAACCGCTCTCAGACAAGGGTCGGGCACTGCTGGACTATAATAGATGGGTCAAGGACCGTTCTACTGAGAGTCAGGCTAGGTCGGACATTCAATAACGTGACTTTAGCAAACTTGCTCGAAAAGTCTGACCATGCGAGATCCTTATGCCCCAGTCTGTCAATGCTGTCCAGACTTTCAAGCAAGTTTGCTAAAGACCTGCCTGTCATTGAATGTCCGACTTAGCCTGCTTGACCCTCAGTAGAACAGTCCTTGACTCATCTATTATAGTCCAGCAGCGCCTGACCCTTGTATGAGAGTGGTATTGGCACCATTGGCTGACTCTGATAATTCACCTGTGTGCACGGGGGGAGGAGAGGGTTCACAGCTACAGCTCTCTTAAGGCAAAGCTTGCGCTTATAGAGCACTACTAGTGGAGGTTTGGATGAGGAGGCTATGACATATGATGTTTGTCTTAAAAAATAGCCATGGTGCATGTCGATGTCGCTTAATTATGCTCATATCTCATGTCGATTTTAAGAATTGTTCATGTCACCTGTCACTATGTTTTTCAAGCTTCATGTCAAATGTCACTAGGCTTCATCTCGAATTTAGTGGTCCACACTGCCGCTGCTGCTGCTGCTGTCGGTGCTGCTGCTTGTGCTGCTTGTGCTGCTCATGCAGCAGCTGCTGGCTGCTTGTGCTGCTGACGATGTCATGAGGGCTGCTGTTGACAGATGTTGCTGCTGCTGCTGCTGCTGCTGCTGCTGCTGCTGACGATGTCACGGATGCTGTTGACAGATGTTACTGCTTGTGCTGCTCGTGCAGCTGCTGCTGAAGCCGCTGCCAGCTGCTTGTGCTGCTCGTGCAGCTGCTGCTGAAGCCGCTGCCAGCTGCTTGTGCTGCACGTGCAGCTGCTGCTGAAGCCGCTGCTAGATGCTGCTGCTTGTGCTGCACGAGACTGAGTAGCCGCTATTCGGCGTTTCACTCCTTATGTACCCTGTCCTAGATAATCCTCTTAAAATGGCTGAAAAGACTCTCTCAGCACAGAGACTCTACTCAATGTAAGAGATCTGTTAAGTAAGTTTTCACATGCCGCCTGACTACTGCGGGAGGGTTTAGACTTAAGCAGCTTAGTGCACACACGTGTCTGTTAGAAAAGCTACCTGCACACCTGCCTTCCTTTTTCACTAGTATTTACCCCCTGCCGACTTATAAGGCACCTATACACACCTTCTTGCTTCTAGAGCTAAGCTGACTGGCAGCTATTTTAAAAGAGAATACCCGTTACCTGTATAACGGATAAGGGGGTTATGAGATTAGCGTGTGTATACAAAAAAAACAAAAAAAAAGCTACAGGGGGCGCGTGTCTGTCTGTGAGGTAGAGACCGTGTGGTAAGCGACTCAAGTGTAAAACAAAAGCACCTCCTCTTGCCGCAGTGAGTGGTGTGGACGGCGGCTGGCTAGTTGAATTTAAGCGTCAGCTTAAAAGATAATCCGTTCACGGGCTGGCGCGTCACACCTGGCGTTAATCACCCCCTGTAGTCTTTGTATACACAGGTGACTCGGCTTTATCTCTTCACCAGCTATAATCCCATATACATGTAGCGCACGTTACACTCGTTATCTCTCTTTTCATGCTGATGGATTAGGGGTGGAAGGGTTCAGGTGAAAAGCGATTTGATTCTCTCTGGAAGAGGGTGGGGCTCTAGGTGAAAACAAGCTTAGAACATCCAGATTAGCTGCTCTCTCAGCTATATAAAGAGCCTCATTTTTTCTAATCTCTGCCCACTTCGTCTTGTTGTACACTATCAGTCACGAGGCAGACGCTGGAAGTAGCAGATGTTTGCAGTATGGTTTATACAGAGGTTACCTGCTAATAGGATTTTGTCAGAATAGGGTGAGTTGCTATTAAAATGAACATTTAAATGGGTTGTTAATATGGTATCTGATGTTAATGAGCTAACACCTAACATTGAGGATTATGACCTCCCAGAGGGGCGTCTCGCCAAATTCTCCAGTCTTGACTATAGTCTTAACTGTCTAAAGACTGTGGAGCACGTTAATGGGTGGTCTCCTTACTAATTTCACTTGACCAGGCCGGCAGGGTCAACTAGGCTAGGTAATTACAACCACAAGGGCGGCTACTCAACATGCAAGTAGACCTACTACTACGAGATTGTCTTTTGACCACTCTGCCGCCGCCTGCTGGTCTGGCGATTACATGCTCTAGTATAGTTCTCCGCTCTTTTCGTCAGATGACGCCACAATAGGGTTTTTGTACATTTCCACGATACTCGCGAACATTTTAAACGCATAATGACCTATAATAAGCAACAAAGCACACTTCTAATATATTGAATATAAGAAACATGTCAACGTTGTGTATTTCTGATAGAATGAGGCAGATTCTTTGAAATATCAACTAAACTATAGTGAGATTGAAAATACTACACCATATCTAAAGCGATATAAAAGCTATATAAAGTCAGAACCTCTGACGGATCGGTAGGATCACTCAACCATTCGTCCTCGAAAGCAACACAGGGTTCCCGTCCAACAGGACTTTGAGCCTTGACGCTTTTGAGGAGGTTTGATCTCATGCTGCTTAACATGTGGTGTAATTAATCAACACCGCGGCCCCTCTTTAGGGGCCACACAATAAACAAAGAATAAAAAAGGGTAGGACTTAGGTTTAAAGTGAATCTCCCAGGATTTTGGCGAGGTCGACAAAGGAGGAGATAACAGATTAAACTGCAGGAGACTATACGCAAACCTTGATACTCTCAGAGGGGGAGCTCCATATTGCGGACCTGTGGTCAGATCTATCACCTCCAGGAGGCAAGCTGCATGTCGTAAATGTCCACCACAGACATTGGGATATATTGTTAATCCTACTCCAGGGTCTCCATAATTAGACCCTGAATCTGTTGTTAAACGGGTGTGAGGTGATGGTAACTAATACTTATGAGATGGAGCTCTTACGAGACATAAGCACCACCCAGCGCGGGGCTCGCCTTGAGATGGGAAATTCACTACAGTAGGGTGGCCGGAGCATTTTTGAAAATAAACTAGACACACATGTATTATGTATGTCTAGAATGTCTCAATATTCGCATTTAACAAATTAGCACTGTTATATTGATAGAGTAACTAGGTAACTAACTGTAGCTGATTACATATACCTCACTCCTCAAACCTTTCTGACAGATCTGAAGATCTGTATAGAGAAGACATGCCATACCCATGGCTTACTTATAGCTCTGCCATGCTATAGTGGCTATTGGGAGAACTAAGATTTCTCTATCTAACTGTATGACAGAAGGTGTCCTCTAGTGTTATTTATATGATTTTAATACTTGAGATTGGGGTCTGAGGTCCTCATATGACCCCCAGCAGATGCTCTGACGCTGGCTAGCGGTAGATTGTATCATTTCCATTCAAAATGCATTATTTTAACTTGATTTATCTCTATATTCAGTAATTTACCGTAAACTACCAATTAAAGATTTTCTATAAAAAAAATAAAAAATGAGCCCTGAAAATGCGCAATTTAGGTGGCTTATCTCAAAAAAGATAACAATATCCTAAGTAGTTATAGGACCCTCCATGGGATAGCTGCATTCAAGATGCTTCAAACAGAAAAGGAATCTCGTTGATACATGGATTTGCCATCAGCCAGTGCAAATTCTCCCAAAGGTCAGGTTAAAGAGATTTCCCAGTTATGAGCTTAAAGGAGACTCAAAACCTCAGGTCTGTCAACATTGCCCCTGAATTACATTATGTAATACAGTTTATAATGCATTATCCAGCCTGTATAGGATGGACCCATTCAGGATCTGTTGATAACAAATTACTAGAAGTGTCTATCTGCTTTGAATCGAAAATGATGGCATATCATAAAAGGGTCATTTAACATAGGATCAGATACACACTGGGCCCTCACGCCGACCCTCCGGCCACCCTAACTACAGCATTATCTGTCGTTGAAAATGGTGCTCGTGTAGAGTCGGGATGATGTACCAAAAGAGTGTTTTATACACAATGATATCCTTGTACAAATGCGTATACCTAGTAGGCAGCGTCTTATCATCAAATCTAAGAGGGTGCTATAGTTTTATTATACTTTTATAGACCATTTTTAAAATCCGAGCTTAGCTTAGTTCATAGTCTCCTTACCAATTTTTACTTGACCAGGCTGGCAGAGCCAACTAGTCTAGGTAATTATAACCACAAAGGCGGCTACTCAAGATCCAAGTAGACCTACTACTACGTGATTGTCTTTTTGGCCCCTCTGCCGCCTAGTTATTACATCCTCCAGTCTAGCTCGCCACACCCTTTGAGCAGCACCATTGCCTCGGTAAAAGTGTAGGGTGTGTGCTTTCCACCTTCAGGCATCCATAGATTCGATCACCATCACCCCCCTTGAAATGACCTCAGCTGTTAATTAGGGCGTAAAGCAGCCCAACAACCAACCAAGTCCCTGTCAAAAGATGTGAATAACGCTGTAGTCTGCCCGTTTCTGTGATCCAATATGAACCCTTCCTAATAGCACCCCCACTGATGCATTGCATAAAAATAGCCCCCCTGACCTCATTTCTTGAGCTATAAAAAACACAAACCCCTCATTTTAATCACAATATCATGGCAGTCAACATGAATGGAACCATTAGTGGAGAAAGATAAGAGTCTCTGTTTTCTGTAGCCTACAATATTATGGTGACATTCTTCATGTCAAAATGTAATAAATAAATATGAGTTGTTAAAACTTGTTACCATGGGGATGTTGGTAATTGTGTTCTTGAAGACGTATGTGAAATCCAGATGTATGTGCCTCTGCCCAATGATGTCCCTAGCCATTTTAAGTTAACCTGTTCTGTCTGAGTTAGAAGGGTGCCTAGGAGGGCTAGAGCTACAGAACCCCTAACTGCTGTGAAAGTGCCCCTCTCCTGCCTAGATCACAGAAATGGGAAATATGTTCAGTTGCATTCACCATGATATTTCTGGATCTAGGCAGGATAGAAACTCCTGATCTTTTACAGATCTGAAAAGCTCTCATAGGGATCTATACTAATGGAACCAATATGTATTTTTTAACTCATTTTTCAAAAATTTATCAAACTCCCTACCTTAGCGCCCCTATAAATAGGGTTAAGTACCTGTCCGACCCCTCTACCACTGCTGCTGGAGGAGTACCGAGAACTACCCTCTTTTTTAGAAAACTAAGTAAAAATTATCCTTCTTCATGTCCAGTTACATACAATGTCGATCAATTTGACACTGTAGCAGCCTGTCTCTATATCTGTATGCTGCATAAATGCACAATACACGGTTCTGCACGCACTTAAACCAAGGCTAACATGGTTGACCTATATAGATGTGATACTCTCGTTTTCGGGGCTAGTAGAAATTAGGCGTCTAATACGGACGTTCTGGGTTCGAACCCTCACTAAGTTTTAGTCAAGACGTCTAGCCACGTCGCCTAAGGCGACGAAAGCGCGTCAAGGCGTTTACAGGGTTCGAACCCGTGAGCTGCTCCTTGGGGCTACAAAAAACGCTTAGACCTTGAAATCCCATAGGGAAAAAATTTTGGGTTTTTGGACTTTAGGCCTTAATTTGAGGGTGATCCCGGGCTGATAGAAAAATAATTCTTGGACGAGCGGATAGCTCTGGATCTCTTTTATCTAAAACAGCGAAGAATTGATTATGGTTTTGCCGCAATTCATCCGACGGGGGGTAATCAGCCCCCCCCTCTGCCAATCATGGCAGTGAATCTAGACGACCGCGCAATCACTCGCGGCCGTCGCGACGAACCGACTGAAGACCTCGGCATCTTAGTATGATTCGTGTGACCTACTTAGAGGCTCACACGGTGGGGGTGTGTCCGGCGTTCGGCGCGCTGATTGGCTACTGGTGGGAGGCGCTGTGCCGCGTCAAGAACTTCACCTATTTGGGACGGCTGTTAAAGGCGCACTGAGTTGAGGTGCACCTTTAAGCAAGAGCGCGATCTGAGGGGAGTTCATTAGGCTAGGGAGGCGCGCGCTTTTGGCGAGCGGCGCGCGCCATTTGGCATACCTCCACCATAGGAGGTGTGCCTAGGCGCGCGCCCAATATTGCCTAATGAACACACGGCAGGCCTAGTCTTGCGGACCCCTGTTTGGAGAGTGTAGCGGGCGGCTATGTCGCGCTCTCCAACCACAGTCTTAACAGTGGTCCGCAAGACTAGAGTGCAAGACGCGTGCACACACAGACCGAACAGACACACACAGACCCACACACCCACACACCCCTATCAGTGAGGCGTCTAGCAGATTTGGGAGAGGTGACCAGGGAGGTGCTCTCGGCTAGCGGCCACTAATTAGCTGTTTAGATAAGGCACAGAAACAAGGGTGATGACAGACTATGTGGTCAAGCAGCCAACATGCCCTGACACTTGATAATGGGTGTGGACCACCAAATTCGACATGGCGACATGGCCATTTCTTATAATCGACAAACGACATGAGGCCTAATGACAAGTGACATGAGGCCCAAAAATCATAGTGACAGGCGACATGAGCAATTCTTAAAATAGACATGGGATATGAGCATTATTAAGTGACATTGACATGTGACATGGCCATTTTCTAAGATCGACATTCGACATGGAGACCCCCCATCCAGAGCCCCTTGATAGATGACAGCTGTTGTGTGTAAGAAAAGCGTATGCCTCACAATCAAAGATGATAAAAGGCTTCATTAATTTGATGAAATTCTAAAATAGATATATTATTCATGTTCTGTGTTCCACAGAGGTAAATTAATTAAGCCTCAACTCTTTCTAGAAGCAGTAATACAAAAATGTATAACATGATAACGTTGTATCAAACATTTTCTTATATACTGGCTTCTGGTAGGAGTTGAATCATAAATAAAGTACCTATGTGAAGCACATGACATGCATGTCATGCTTATTAAAGAATAACATCAATTCAATCAGGTATTCAAATATTTTGGGTTTGCAGGCACAGTTAGAAGGGGTAAGGTTAGTGGTGGTATCTGACCAGGATGTATCAGATTACTACAAACTGCCCCTGACCCCTTCCACCACCACCACTGGTCACCGGCTGTCTGGGGCTCCCGTGGTCAGTGGATAAATTCTATCCACTCTGAATCTGCTAGACGTCTCTCTGCTATGTAGTGTGGGATGTAAAAGAAACCCTTGTCTCGGTAAAAGGGCCATAGATTCGATCACCATCACCGCCCTTGAAATGACCATAGCTGTTAACTAAGGCGTAAAGCAACCCACACACCCACACACCCACACACCCACACATTTTTCTGTATGAGCCTTCAGACCTGAAGCTGCTCAGTGTACGGGACTAGGTTTTGTCATAGGCCCTACGGACGCTACTCAAGGGGGAATAAGAGAGCTGTCTCACCATGACATGGGCTGGCTGTAGTTTTTTATGTTTCGGTACCTACAACCAAACAGCCAGTACCCACCCCAGGGCTTCATGTCGCACGCGGGAAAAGTATAACGGTGGCGCCAACTGTCGGAATAGCGGGTACACTACGTCAGTAGTTCTTTTGTTCTCCGCTGAGTGACTGGGCGAAATGTAGTCGGTAGCTCTATTTTCTGTGCACTGTTCTGTTCATTTTCTACACTTAACGCTTAAATAGACCGCGTGTTTGTACAAGCTAGCCGTTTTTATCAGTGCAAAAATTAAATAAGCATCGGATAGAACAATAAAAAAATGAGAAAGTAATCCAGCACTTAGTATAAGGCACCAGTTTTATCATGAGACACCGAAAGTCTGGTTTTTTTAAGGTGGATAAGACAGTCGACTGAGAGCTCCAAACTAACCAAAAACGTACCAGAGGGAGAACGTACCCGACAGGGCAGGGGCCTTCTACACCCCGGCTCTGATGAGCAAGCGAGGGCCTATTCCTCTTTTGAGGTGGGCCCAAAATTGAACAAAAGAATAAACTCAAAAAAAAGCCTTAAGATTGAAAGAGTTGTAGATACTGATTTTAACGAGGAAGTCCCATTCATTAGTTTACAAATAGTCAGTGTAAGTACGCCCATGTATAGGAGAGAGACCTTGCTTATTTCTTATAAAGTTGTAAGATAGTCACATCATGATGCACATCATCATAAACGCAATCATGATACATTTCATTGTAAGTAGACGAACCAGTAGACTCGCCTCTCTGCCCTCTAAAAGAGAGGGCAGAGAAGCGAGTCTCACTCTTAAAAAACCCTTCCCCTCCCCCCCTCCCCCCCTCCCCCCCATGCATCTTAAAGAGTGCCCCCCAGAGTACCCCTCCCCCCCCTAAAAAAAAGAGCCACATTTTTAAATTATTTTTTAGCAAGCTTTCAGCTTGCTTTTTTTCTTTTTTAAAATTTATTTATCCATAAAAATCTCAAGTGACTTATTTTGAAATTCGCGCCAACCTAGTAGTCACGTGACCCCCTTAAGTAGGTCACTTCCAGTCACGTGACCTATTTGAATTTCCCGCCAACATGGTGGTCACGTGACCCTCTTAAGTAGGTCACTTCCGGTCACGTGACCTATTTGAATTTCCTGCCCAAAGGTCACGTGACCGGAAGTAGGTCACTTCCGGTCACGTGACCTATTTGAATTTCCCGCCAAAAGGGAGGCCTCTCATTGGCTGCTTTTGAATTTCCCGCCAAAAGGGAGGCCTCTGATTGGCTGCAGGTCGATTGAGTAATAAACAGTACTTAACTATAGTCCCGTTCCGATACATACTATACTACTAACTGCTATTACCCTGCTTAAACTGTTATTTGTTTATTAATTGATATATTTCATGTTGTAATGCAACCATGATGATTTGACCATGTGCCATTGATGGGAATCAACATGTATTACCCTGGCTTTAAATAAACCATTGTATCTTTATATGCACAAATTTGCATGATATTCATGGACATATGTAGAGCAATAAATGTAAGAGTTTCATCATCTTTCACCTACATAAAAATCACCTTGTATTCCTCCAAGGTAACAAAAAATGGCCACATAAAGACATGATTATATACTTGTCAATGGTCATATGAAAAGACTTAGCTACAGCTATGTTATTTTACACTTTTTGCCTTAATGTGTTTACCTATATATATTTGAGTGCCCTTCTTACACCAAAATCGTGACCTTTGACCTTGGATTTGACCTCGTTGCGACAAAGATATCACTTCACACAGGGCAGATTCGGAATCAGCGCCCTCAAATTACGCTAGTACAACATTCAGACAAAGTATTGGTCTCCACACCAACCTAAAGTTAAATATCAACATTTGGTCTTCCTGGCCCCCCCCCCCCCCCCCAAGTAACAACTCAGCTACGGAAACTGCAATACTCTCTGAGGTGTAGAATGGCTATTTTAACCCCCACCCGACAATACCATGGCTTTGCATGCCAACACACTTTTGATATTCAACACACTTTTGGCAAAAGTGTGTGGTGTGTTACCAAAAAAAAAGTGTGTTTAAAGTGGCTCCAGAAAAGTGTGTAAACATAACACACTGTTCTTAGAGTGTAAGAATATAATACGTCTCTTATTGAAGAATGAGGATTCTTTCTTTCTCAACTAAGATGTTTGTGATATACATGCCTTTTGAATAATTCTTGGAAACCTTTTTATGATAATTTTTTGGACTTGTGGTTGGGTCACATACATGTATTAATCATGATTGGGACAACCAGAGGTCACCACCATCAGTGGCCTGCTATACAAGGTAGGCATGGATCATCCGCCCATAGGGTAGAAGCCCCGGGGGGGGGGGGGGGGCACTCAATTTTTTATTGACACAGGTGTGCGGCTGGCCCTTTGACAACCCTTACCCTTGGTTAGCGGGATTTTGGTCAAATGTGACCCTTGCTGAGGGGGGTTTTGGAGAAAAGTGAACCTTGCTGAGGGGGATTTGGAAAATAGTGCCTAGGTTTTAGCAATTTTTCTCGAGGGGTCACCCTTGGTGCGAGGGATCTTGGTCTAAAAGGACCCTTTTCGCGGAGAATTTTGGCGAAAACTCTGAAGTATTACCCTCTCTGAGAGGAATTTGTAGATATCTCGGAAAAGTGACCCTTGGTGAGGGGGATTTTGGTGAAAACTGATCCTTGGTGAGGGGGATTTTGGTGAAACACAGACCCTTGGTGAGGGGGATTTGCTCAAAAAGTGCCCTTCCCAGCTGCACACATGTGTATACAAAATATACCAAGTGCCCCCCCCCCCCCCCGGGGGGTAGAAGCACCTGGTTCAGATCCTGCCAGACCATCTGTTGGAGTCTGAAGATACACTGAGTGTAGCTGTGATCAACTAGTGCCTGTGAACATAAAACATGAATAAAGATGGCTTTTTAAACTGTACAACCACCTGTTTCCGTTCTTGGGAGAGTAGCTGGAAATTATAGATCCTTATAGTTACCAGTAGTCAGATACTTGGACAGTTCCCTGACAGTCCCTAGTCCCTAGTTGGGTAGTACAATGTAGATTGCACTGTTCATTAGACCTACAGTATAAAGGGACGTATTTTTCTGTCCACTATGTTTACAATGTAGACCTTTCGTGAAGCGTAACATTACCCACTAGACTGTGGTTGCTGTCACTGAGTGGGTTATGTAAATATGATAGAAAGATGATCGCATCAGCATTGTAACGTCATATGAGACCTGTCAGTCCAATCATTCGAAATTATCAGATGTATGAAACAGTTGTCCTCGGAATGGATTGTAGGCTAACCCACACTCTTACAACCCTTATGCACTGAGGAGGCAGGTTTGCAGACGCACCAATCGGTTCCTTGACAACTATTTACCCCAAAATCGTAAGGCTGTGTCTCACGACCTTGGGACAATGTTTTTGTCTCTGACCGGGTGCCGTCTCTGACCGAGTGCCGTCTCTGACCGGCTTGGCTTGATAAGGTCAAAATACTAACAGCAGGAGGCTAATTATATTTATAACTATGATTATATAACAACCGCCATAACGTTTTTCCAAATCCTTATATATATGAGTATATTTCTTTTTAAAACACCTTTTTCTGACACCTGGTCAGAGACGGCAGCCGGTCAGAGACGGCAGCCGGTCAGAGACGGCACCCGATCAGAGACAAAAACATTGTCCCAAGGTCGTGAGACACAGCCGTAAGCTTGCTATTTACCCACAATCTTAATAGTATACTCACTAGTGGCGCACTTTCTGGAATACTACACAATCTCTAATCCAACATAGGCCTAAGTCTAGACAAACGTTATTTTCCATGGTGCCCTGTATCTTAAGGGTTACATATAATCTTAAACATAATCTCCAACCAATGTTCTTTGCTCATAATCTTAATATAACAAATGTCTTGATTACTTTTCTCTTGATTACTTTTCTATAAGGTTATAGGCCTATTACAAAGATTCCATGTTTTCATAGTGAAAAGCTTTCATTATCTGGAATCTAGGGGCCTAAAATTAGAGCATAAATTGGCGTCCGTGTAAATATTGGTTGCCATGGTAACATGATCTTCATTAAAAAACTTTTGTTTAATAAGTCGACTGGTAGTATGCCTTATAATGATGTGTATATGCTGAAAATAAAATGGAAATATCATTTCAAGGTCAGAAGCTGTGACCAAAATACTTGGCCATTTGGTAATTAAATAAAGAAACATATATATAGCTTAAGGTCAAATCCCACAACGCGAGAGAGGGTCAGAAAATGTTGTGAATTGGTGTTATTGCCGATTTTGGGCCCTATATTGGCTAAAGGTCAAATCCCACAACGCGAAAAATGGGCAAGAAAGTGTTGATTATTGACATAAAAACAAGGGACAACTGTTGCCAATATTGTAAATCACAACACTTGTCCCATGATCTTATGCCTCTCCAAATCCCACAGTGGTCAATAATAGGCAAGCAAAGTGTTGCGTGCAGGACTGGTTAATGGATCTGTTTGAGGGGAGTTACTTCACAGTATGATTTGTCCTAACTATCCCCTCTCAATTAGCCTAAAGATATTTGGAGTGTCCCCCCTATATAAGCCAAATCATTGACACATTCCAATAAGCAACATTTTCTAGGCCTTCCGGGGGCAAATATCTAACTCATTTGATCCTTATGATTTCCCAAATCACAAGACAAAGGCAATCCTTTCTCACCGATTTGGGCTTGTCTTAGCTAAAATAGGGCTCAAAATCGGTAATAAGACCAATGCACAACATTTTCTGACCCTCTCTCGCGTTGTGGGATTTGACCTTAAGACAGGCCCAAATCGATGAGAATGTGGTGCCTTTATCTTGCGATTTGGGAAATCGCAAGGAGCAATACACACAGGCAAATATGAGAGTCACCCAATGTCGCCAATACTACCCTCATACAAGGGTCAGGCACTGCTGGACTATAATAGATGGGTCAAGGGCCATTCTAGTGAGGGTCAGGCTAGGCTGGACATTCAATAACAGGCTGGACTTTGGCAAACATGCTTGAAAGTCTGGCCATGCTGGATCCTCTTGCCACAGTCTGACAATGCTGGACTCTTGCAGGCTGAAAGAGACTCTCCCCAGAGTCCAACATTGTCAGACTATAGCATGAGGATCCAGCATGGCCAGATTTTCAAGCAAGTTTGCCAAAGTCCAGCCTGTTATTGAATGTCCAGCCTAGCCTGACCCTCACTAGAATGGCCCTTGACCCATCTATTATAGTCCAGCAGTGCCTGACCCTTGTATGAGGGTAGTATTGGCGACATTGGGTGACTCTCATATTTGCCTCTGTGTAGAGTTAGATATTTTCCCCCAAAGGCCTAGAAAATGTTGCTTATTGGAATATGTCAATGATTTGGTTTATATAGGGGGGGACACTCCAAATAATGGCAATAATGGCAACAGTTGCCCCTTGTTTTTAAGTCAATAATCAACACTTTCTGGTCCATTTTTCGGGTTGTGGGATTTGACCTTTAGTGGTATTTGGGATTAGATAGTGCCCAAACATATTCGAAAAGCCAGATCTCAAAAACTAGAAGTGGCACATGAGCACTAATGATATAAGTCAATGGAAATCTCATAACTTTATTTCAATATTACCTTTTTCGGCTGTAGAGAAAAAACAGTTTGGGCGAAGACCATCAGTTTCAAATTGATTTCCTACCATTAAAAGTTTAAACTGTCAAAAACAGCTTTACATACTTGCAGTTTGAACTGTCGTAACTGAAAAAAAGTCTTCCACGGCTCAAAGGGTTTCAGTTCAAATTGTTGAAAAATAAAGTCTGACCTTACACAAAGGCTAGGTTTATAACCAAGATATACGATTAACGAGGTTTAACCTTAGATGAATGTACAGTGAAACACCCATCACATTCTGTGAAGAATGAGCTTCAATTTAACAGATATTTTTAACAGTGCAGAACATTCTGCTCATGTCTATGGAGCCACCTTCCCGCCTACACACAGCGTACCTGATTGACATTATGTTGATGAAAGGCTCCAGGTAATTATGTTAGACCACACAGGTAAATGCATCTACTTGGAATTTTAAGCTAAGTAGTCCCACCTGTGCCACTCTCTTTTTACGTGGTTATTCCCACGATACAATGTGTCAACCCTGATCTTTGGTGATGTGTTTTAAAGGAGGTGCAGGCTTAACTATGTAATCTAATCCTGCCCCATGCCATTAGATGCACATTGTAGAAGCATTTTAAAGAGCGTGAATGTCATATGTTATACTAACTATATCGGGAGTAGCCCTGTTAGCAAACACAATGTGGCCCCAAAGTGGTCTCAGCTGCACAGGGCTTTGATCTAGCCCAAGGTGCATGGCTAACCAATTGTGCACACCCCATAGCTAAGCTTAGTGTGGCCTTAATGTACTTCTAAGGCAAATTAATCTTGTCTTGTTGGAAAGCTCTACTTATGAATAGTGACAAGGTTCCGACCTGCCAGGTTAGTTTTCACTGTCCAAACTCAATGTTAGCCCAAAGCAGATAGGGTAATCAGTTCTAGACCCCTACATTCGATTTGGCGACATGGGCATTTCTTAAAATCGACATGCGACATGAGGCCCAGTGACATGCGACATGAGGCTTAAAAAGAAAGTGACATGGGACATGGACAGTTCCTAAAATCGACATGGGACATGAGCATTTTTAAGCGACATAGACATGTGACATGGTCTTTATATCAAAAGCCGACATGCGACATGGGGACCGCCCCCCTAAAGGACCCCAGGGTACTCTGTCAGTCTACCCAACTGGAGCAACCCAACTGGGAACTGAGTGGATCCCGGTCATCCGCCCAACCTAACAACCATATACAATGTATTAACATTTCCAGCTTTCAACCAGCCAATCTGAGTTAAAACCCAATTGGCCCTGTTTGGTCTTTATATTAAGGATAACAACTATAAAGGCAAGATAGATGTCATGTCATTTAAGTTCAAAGAGGCTTTACATAGATTGAGATGCATAGGCTCTGGGTGTAGATTAGGATAAGGTGGTGGGGTTAGGCTAGATAGATCGGGGTAAGATAAAACCTTTTCAATTCCATCTCCTAATTTCCTCCCAGCTATGGAGTACGCAATTTATTCTAATGTAACGAAAGCGGCCAGGAATACTGGTATATTTCACCACAATTTTGTAACGGTAAAATAATTTGCGTTGGGTGTAAGGATTTGTTAAAAAGAAAAAGTCCATAACATATTTTTTCAATCGCTTTATTACCTGGTCAGCAATGGCAATTGTATTAACAATAATCTTTGGATTAAGAATTAATTAATCAATAAATTCAATAGCAAGTTTATTACTTGTAGGTCCAGCAACAACTCAGTTCACATTAATAGAATCAGATTGGCAGCACAATGGTAAATCTAGAGTGTTTTTGAGGTGACCTCTAACCAAGTGATGTGAGCCGACTGTAGCTGGTACGGGAGCGGTCTGCCACTTTTCTGGCATATTTTGTCAAAATTAAATCTGAGAGTGTTCCAAGGGCTTCATTCACAGATAAACGAGGCTTATTCGTTCTCTTCAAGGCAAGCATTCTTTCTGGTGCTGGCGTATCTTGGGAGGAGAGTTCAGGATTCCCTCTACTTCTGTTTATAGCGTCTTTCATATCAGCAATCACAGAAGTAAGTAAGCCTATTTTGGAACTTAGTGAAGAGGATACCTTTTCACCATAAGCTACTTTATTGTCTTTACCTTTTAGTTTGGTGGCTTCAGAGTCAAAATCACCAAGTTGCTGTGCCAAAGCATCCACTTGATAATCCATCACAGACAAAGTATCAGTTGCCTCTGCTAGTAAACCCTCCAGTCGTGTGTATGACGAGAGGCCGCTGACTATAGTAACTGCAAGTAGTAAGAGCGCAGACCGACCAACGCTGAGCACCATGTTGCGTAGGGGCTACCTGCAAAGAGATGTAAACTACAGATATTTCTTAAAAGAGTTTTGATAACTTCACCATCAAGCACCTATTGTTCCACACATTGATATTAGGGAGTGCTCAGTTTTTAACGTTATTGTTTAGGATCTAGATCATGGTGCTTGTGTATACATATATATATATATATATATATATATATATATATATATATATATATATATATATATATGTTATATATATATATATATATATATATATATATATATATATATATATATATATATATATATATATATGTATATATATATATATATATATATATATATAGTTGGAGACTTTAATGCTGATTTATTTCAGAGGACCTGCACTGAAAATGTTATGGGTCTATAAAGTAATCACTAGTGATGAACTTAGGGGGATCACTGTGATGAGGCTCTGGGGGAGTACCTGGTCATCACTAGTGTATCATAATGATGACACTCAATATCATGAGTTATAGAGTTTTGCACATTATCATATATTATGTAAAACAAGGAATCTTTTTCAAATATCTTTATAATTACCCCCTTCTCCCATCATCGAGCCTTATTGTGAGCACAGCTGGATCTTCATAATGGGCCCATTAAGTGTGTAACCAATGACAGTTTATGCTCACAATTATACATGTATAGTTTCAGAGACAGAAAGGGTGTCTAAGTGTTCACATATAATTGCATGTATGCTTTGAAGAATTTTGCCCAAAGTATCTTTTTAAATAAATTCAGTTCCTACTTGATAATGTTCTTCATAGTAGTTTACCTTATATATGAGTATCTATGATCAAGCTTATCATAGATATTAATTAATAGATCACCTAGAGTTGGCATTGTTCACTACATTCTCACCTAGTATAGGACCCCCTAGTGGAAACATTTTGTCATCAAAAAGATAACCTTGGGTCATCACTATGATGACCATAGGTCATCAACCAGCTATGATTACCCGGAGTCAAATGCACCTTCACCCAAGCCTATGTTTTCAGTGTGTTTGATGATTATTTACTTGCATGGTTCTGTGATGATATATACTGGTCCTTTACTATACAATTGCAAAGCATGCTACAGACCGGAGAATCTGGCAAGTCTTTCTACTGCGAGGTCGAAAATCGCTTTAAGGTGGATGTCTATGATCAGGAACACATGCATTGCGACATTTCCTGTGCAGCTGATGTCGATATAGGGTAGATTGACCTAAAGTCAACCATGTACTCTGAGATGTCCACCCCAATTTTATAGTCATTCATCCATGATGCGCCCATTTTCTTTATATCACAGTACACTCTAGGTGTAACGTTTTCCAGAAAAGGACAAAATTTAATATATGGTAATACCATATAATAGTTACATAATTAAGGTGGACATCTCAGGGTACTTGGTTGACTCTAGGTCGACCTACCTTACCAGTGCAGCTAGCAGGTGGGTGTGGGCGTTCGGGTAGGTGTGGGCAAAATCGGCAGACTGCAAGCGCCCTCTGGTTTCCGTCCCCGCCATATATCACTAATTTACGGACAGGTCCTCATCCACCACCTAACTCTGTGCCGCCAAACTCACTTCATGCATATATCTGTATAATGTCTGGGTAGGTTCTACCCGTCCCCCTATAATCCAATATAATATTATGTATATGACTGTGTACACCTTGCAGCCAATGTTTCCCACCTAAACAGCTCATTTATTTACCTAGCACATGGTGCTCACAATGGCACCCTACCAACTTCCCAACAGCCTGCATGTCACATATCTCCCCATAGGAAACAAAAATTGGTGGCAGTAGTGGGGCAGATGTAATAAAGGGGTGGCTGACAGAGTGCCTATACTTTTTAATTACTTTTGTATTATTTCTGTTCTGCTCGGGACAGATTCGTTTTGATGCCCCCCCCCCAACCCCCCCCCAACCCCCCCCCCCACACACACACACAACGCCTTCTATAGGCTGTGAGTAGTACATGGACACTGGACTTTGGACCAGGCACACATATTCCCCTGATTTACACAACTATACACAACTGATATATTCCCCTGATTGATATTACTCATATTCTCCTATTGGTATTACTGGTAGGCTTTGCATAAGTAAATCGCCGGATTAAGGCCAGATTAGTTATTACCAGGCGTTGGTAAAAAAAACCACGCATACTGCGTAACACTAGAACTACCGTATTCTACTTTATAAGCACACAGTGCCCTTAACAAATATCATAAATGTGTTTCCAGTTGAGAATTTAATTGGAATTAAAATTGGACTATTTGGGTTGTTGACAGTCTATATAAATGGGGGGATGCGCGTATTAACGGATGCGCACTTAATACTGCACTCGTTTTGATAGGCACGGTCGGGTGACCTGAAACACACCTCCTTTATTGCCTTATTGAGGGTATTTTTACCCTTCAATACACATATCAATGGAAGTTTTGATGTAACAAGTGTACCACAGAATTAAACAGCAAAGAGGTGCACTTGACTCTGCACTGAAGGTAGGGTCAATTTGCACAAGAGGCAAGGGGTATGACTGGAGTAGGTGTGACCCGCTCCACCAGAGTGCTCATGACTCTGCTACCATAGTCAACTAGAAGAAAGAGTCATGGTGATGCCTTTACTTCTCTCTGCGTAGGTGACAAGACTCGGGTTGACACAGACACAAGTCTGGAGCTGGCATATGCCGGGTTTTGGGCTGTCACATGCAAAGTGGGTCTTCTATCTGACAACTTGATTTAGAAGACCCACAACACTATATCAATTAGAGCAACCACTCAGGACTGCCTTGCATGATGTGGTTCTGTGCAATCAGAGGGGAATGTTCAGTGGCTTACTGTAGTGACACAGGCCACTGCATGGTCCCTATGTAATTTGGGCCACAGTTATTTCTCTCTTCTCCATTTCAATATGAAAATTTGCTGAGAAACCAGATGATATGGCCAAATGTCCGGATTATGATTTTTCCTCCCTCGCTGAATAAATCGTTAATTATGATTGGGCCACTATTAGCCCCTTTAGAAACGCTTCCCTGTGGACTTATCCTATAATATTAAAAGGCTTATTTGAAACACCTTGCTGGCGCTTTAATTCCTTTTACGGTTATATGTATATAGATGGGTTAGATGAACAGAAGAACATTTTACAAATACACTGCACAAGCAATGAAAAGAAGGCACTGTTATTTGGATGTATATAGATTAGTGTTTGTGCATAGCCATTATCATGAGAATAGCAAAATGAGAATAGCAAGAGATCCGTTTTAAATCACAGAGTGCCTAAAGTTAAATAATAGAGGCCGCCCCTTTGACCAAGAGAATAATGTAAAGGAAAACGTACCAATAGTTCCGTATACACTGCATCTACCTTTCCTGGTAACATATGTGGTGGACAAGTATGCAAGGTCCATGTGCGCTGAACATAATCAATATCAATCCAAATTAATTGATCTTTAAACATCGAAAGGGCTTAAGATATTATGCGATGGTCAATAACCCCTACCTTTCTTGCAAGTAAACGTGGTACCTTCCGCTTAAATCAGCCAAGTATACTGATAGGTTGGTGACTTGGTCCGTCCGTCCTTGCCCTGTGACGTTTTGGGTATGCTCTGAGGTCCTGGGCGCTGCTCTCACTATCTATGCCATCGGGTTAGGGAGTGGTCATTTGCAACAACAGCAGATATGGGCGGGGAGGGCCTCATGCTCTTGGTAGGGGGGGGGGTCAAAATAAATGTCAAAATAATGCAACGTTTTTTAACATAAGTTCGTAATTCTGATTAATGGGGATAGTCACTACCGGCCGATTCCATTTCAACTCAACCAGAGGCCCCCGGATGACCATCTCCAATTACCATGTTAATTTTGTTTTCTGATTGCTCTATGTATCCTTGTACCACAGCGGGCACAGAGAACAAAGCATTTCACACCTCGTGTATACTGCATACAGCTAGTGGTATAAAGTGGTTAAAGGCCTTGTACCAAGCTGTAGGTGTATTCAGTGAAGGGAGCCTTATCATTCACTGTATTTAGCGTACAGCATGGTACTCGTTACTAGCCTGAGGATTAAGTTGCTATAGGGGTGCAATTCTATTTTTGAGATTTTTAAAAATCTCCATGGTAGTCCTTTGAAAATGGCTAGAATTCAGGTGTTTCTTTTACCAGAGCAGACACCCTGCACCGAGTGAGTGAGTGAGCCAAAATTCGGAAGCAGTGTAGAATTTTAATTGAAGATTTTGGGGTGACAATATGGATACATAGGGCAATAAGAAAAAAAATTATATGGAAATCGGAGATGGTCATTCCGGAAGATCTTCAGATGTTGGTTGAGTTGACACGGAATCAGCCTATACTGACTATAATCTCTTAGATATATTGATTATCAGTGTGGGTGTGTGTGGGGCGAAACTGTCGACCTTGAGATGGAGAGTTGCGAAAAGATTTCCGCGTATCCATTTAAATTTCCACCACCCATCCCCACCCCACCATTGTTAAAAAATTACCACTCCCATACAAAATCCAGAGTCAGTTCACGCAGTGTGAGGGCAGGGCAGTGGGCCCATGTTCAGTGTTATGTTCATCTGAAAAACACTTCAAGACATGTATCTTAGATATAGAAGAAACTTACCAATCAGAAGCTGGCACCTAGCTGCTGCAGCAGATGCATCTGCTGCTTTCCAAGATGGCTGCTAGTGTATCTGGGGTGCGGATACACTAGGGAAGGAACTGTATCTCGGATACACTTGGGGAGAACGTGTATATCCAGGATACACTTGGGGGCAGACGTATATCTGAGATACACTGGAGAAAGGCAGTATATCTGGGATACACTCATTAAGAATACACAACGTGATGTGTATCTGATATAATACTATAGAGTAGTGGGGTCCTGAATCATATAAAATGATTATTTATATGCATTGTCTACCGAATACTGTACTATCACGGGTAGATCATGCATTTTAAACAGAGACAGGGGCGTTGGATTTTCGTGTGAACAGGGCGATGTTTTTCTGGCCCCCTCCAGACGGTTTCAAATTGATTGGTGCCGACACCTTAGTAGTGTAGAGGTGGTTCGAACGTGGGGAGTTTTTCACAGGATCATTATACTGTGTAAAATCTTGCTTCATTGTCTTGCAATTGGTATCTTATTTTATATAAAGAAATGCCTTAAACATATTTAGGACGTCGACATTTTCTATACTTTTTCAAAGAAATATTGTTAATCATTGTATGAGTATTTCTAGCAAACGTGTTGATGTTTATATCCTTGGAAATAAAACATGTAGAACTACGTAGATTGGACTACTCTGCTTCAAACAAATTATATTTATTGCCTGGGAACTTTTTGGGAGCGTACATGTCATACAATTCAACCCACATGATATTTGATGTATACTGTTAACTTGTAATATGGAACATCCATAGATACACATTTTTATACTGATTATATATTCATAGGACATCATGCGCTATGTGACCTCAGGTTAAAAATGCACATGATAGAACATAAAACTAAAGCAGGGTCATCTAACCTTTAACATTGTTGGCTGACACCGTCTATGCCTGTCATGTCAACCTCAGGGCATAGTTATGCCAAGCACATCAAGCCAACATCGAATACATAAATGTTGGGTGGGGAGTTAACCTTGACATTATACTCATGTTTACATTTTCACCCTAAGGATAGTGGCTGTGGATCATCAATTCACACTTGATTATATTTCTTCTTGTCAGGGTATAAATCTCAGCAACACGGCATGACATCAGTACAACAAAAACATATAACATTGAATCATTGTACTATACATACTGCTCTTAACGCCTATATAAAATGGATATTTTTCAAGTACGTCAGGATGATCCTTTACATTTAGAATGCAACTTGGGTTACAATGATAAGATATTACATGAAATTGGACGCATGTTGTATGGTGACTGGAAAAACTAGGTATCAAATTGGGCATTCCATGTTCAGCCTTAGACAGCGTGTAACTCCAGCGCCAGGTGTGGTGGTGTGTGACTGTACTGCTCGTATATAAGGCTGGTTGGAGACTTGTTGTTACAGTACGATTTACTTTACCTCATGGATAACATCATACACACATTATCCTGTTCATCTTCATTCATTATGGATATTTCTAAAGATAGTATGTAAATCTTAACATGTCATATATAGTGTCAATTTTATCGATATTTTAATATGATGAGCTAATTTTTTCTTTCTTTTGACAGTAACATTCATCGAAAATGCAGTGGAGACTTCAATCTTTGAAAGAGAAACCATGAAAGATCTGACATCTCTGCAGCATCAGATACAAGATATCCATCACATTCTGAGGGATATACATGAAAAGCTTGACGATATACTTCATCTCAAATCCAAACCTACAGGATGTGGTTTTGCATGCATTGACAATACTTTTAAAATTTAACACAATAAAAATGAAAACAACTACATCTAAATACTTCTTGTTTTTTCTCTTGCATTTTGAGCTTATATTTCAAAATTGCATCTTCGTATAAAAATATTCCATGTGTCATGATATGATCATTTACTTTACATCTGTCCACATATATCAATGTCCTTCTTCAACTTAACCTTTGCCATCAGACCTCCGATTCACTCATTGTTCATCATGAATAATTCAACAGCATCATTTTCTTAAGCTAAGGTATGCAGCGGTATCACCCCTATATATACGAGCATAGGTCTTATCTAGCATTCTTGATGTCAATCTTATTAAGTGAAAATCATCTTATCAATACAGCTATTTTTTATATAGTAATATAGCATACATGTCTACAAAAATAATGGTGAGTAACCAAACTATCCTACTTATATGATATATACGATGTACATAAAGTGGTCTATGTTTAAAATACTATCGCACTGGTCAACGTTATGACGTCAACTATACGTATACTCAGAACCAAGAAAAAGATATAACAATACACCATCCTGACGCATCACAATATTGCCGTTTCCAAATAAATATTCTCCTTGTATGCGGTATCCTATAAGTGGATACATTGGTCATGTTTCTCTCTCTCTCACCATCTTGTGTTTTTACCTTGAACTCCGGTTTTCATTCAGAAGTAAGATCTGATCCATCTGTAAAATATAAAAATTAAAATATTGATTGTTTTCATTCTCAGGACAAGCAGTGCAAGTCATGTGGAAGAGCATTTGCATCTAATTTGACTAAAAGAAGACATGAGGAATTATGCAGTGGCCAATGTTATCAGTGTAGCATTTGTAATGCACTTTTACCTTCACAACGTTCTCTCAACAACCATCAAGCTGGATGTACCAAGAGAGTTCAAGATAAAGCTCATCAGGGCAGCAATACAAGAGCGATGCAAATAGAAGCACGGCTACTGGATCAGCAAATGATGCAAATCTACGATGAGGATACAACACCTGGCGTTAGTGGTCGCTGCACTTCTAATTGCATCACATGTAACAAAGTTGGTAACAGTCACAGCCCTGGGTATAGATGTGGTAAATGTCAACGACATTTTTTGGACATTAAGCTGTTTCAAAAACATTATCAATCACATCTTCGACATAAAAAACACTCATGTTCATGTCATACATGTTTTGTTAGCTTTAATTCTTACAGAGAATTGGCGGGACACAGACATTCTGTACATGGAGATGAATTGCATAATACTCAACGACAATTGAAATGTAATGACTGCGATGAAACTTTTGATGCTCATTACAAACTTCATGCACACAGAGCAAAGATTCACCACACACGTAATGGAGTGGATAGAATAGACAACCCAGACATGAGAATGCCTTGGGAAAAAAACAAAAACAATGTGGACCCGCCATGGATAGCGCGTGATGATCAGGGTAACATCAGGATAGATTATCAGTTCATGCACATATATCAGGAAAACCGTGATACTATACATGCAACCCATGATGCTGGAATAGTTAGAGCTGTATATAACTTTCCTATTGATGATTTCAATGGTGAGACTATTATAATGAGACCTCACTTACAGCGGATAATATCAACTGAATCTCACACATTTAAGCTTAATGCTGCATTTGGAACTATATTGAGAAACATAGAAACTGGTGAATATAGGTATTACACCGCGTATTATAACAATACCATATTAGATATGCCGTTCAGGATCTCTACTCCTGATGATATTCATGCACTGCTACGGGAACTGGAAGAAAATACGTCTATAGAAAATATAACTAAATCTCGAGATTCAACAAAATGGGAAAAAGTGTATGTCACAAATATCACATATTTCATATACAGAATGGGATATGTCATAGGAGCTGGAAGACAGAAAAAACATTTTCAGAAAGTCCCAATGCATATTCAAAATAGTCATAGCATTATTTCAATGAATATTTCTGGTACTCGTTCTCAAGATAATCTATGTGCTTTTCGTTGTCTAGCTTGGCACGTGGACAAAAGTAGGAACATAGAAAGAAGAACCAAAGCATACTATGCTAAATGGAAAATATATCAAGAACATCTCGGTGTGTCAGATCTTCCCTCACGTGCAAAACAATACAAAGGTATATCTTTTGAAGATTTACCTGATTTTGAGAAATGTTTCGACGTTAGGGTATATGTTTATTCCCTGTCTCAGGATGGAACATGTAAGCGTGTATATAATTCTTTCTTCACTGACGAGAATGATGCAGCTCGAACAATGTATCTAAATTTATATCAAAATCACTTTAGCCTTATAACTAATTTTTCAGCATATGCCAAAAAGTATGGATGTAGATTTTGTGGAAGAGCTTTCAAACGTTCATATCATACAAAATGCCATGAGAAATCTTGTTCAGACCGTGTGAAGTATAATTTTCCTGGAGGAATATATCATCCACACTTGTCTATTTTTGATGAAATACAGCAGACACTAGGTATCAGCACAGAAGGATGGTTACAGTTTTTTCCATGGTTTGTAGTGTACGATTTTGAGTCTATACTAAAGCCAGTGAACAGAGAACCCAATCAAGATAACACCCAGTGGACTACAGAGCATATTCCAGTGTGCGTCAGTATAGCATCCAACGTCGAAGGATTTACACTCCCTCACTGCATTGTTGATGAGGATCCTGATAATTTAGTTAAACAGATGTGCGACAGACTAGAACAGATCCAAGCAAAATGTTATGAGCTAGCTTCTCGGCGTTGGTCTACATACATCGATAAGTTGAAAGCGCAACTTATTGAGTTTCCTATCTCACAAATTACTGAACAATCTATGAATCAACACAACACCGTTTTGAAAGATTTCCGTACTGAAACAGGAGCAAACATACAGAAAGAAACAGAAGATACAGTTCAAAATTCTTCTAATCCAAACATCGGAGGAATGGATCATGAGGAGGCTCGCAGGACACATTCATATCGTGTACAAAATTTAGTTACTCGTTTTGAAAACTACATGGCAACTGTACCAGTTTTGGGTTTTAATTCATCCAAATATGATTTAAATTTGATAAAAAAATATTTTCCTAAGCATCTTCATCTCGCTTCTGATATGTCCTATGTTGTAAAAAAATGCAACCAATACACGACTATCGCTACATCGAAATATAAATTTTTGGATATCAGCAATTTTTTGGCACCTGGCTGTAATTATTCTCGTTTCCTTCAAGCTTATGATGTTCAAGAATCAAAGAGCTACTTCCCATATGAATGGTTTGATTCTGTTGAAAAGTTGAAATACAACCAATTACCACCATATGACGCTTTCTTTTCCAAACTGAAAAACTGTAATGTGTTAAATGCTGAACACAAGGAATGGCAAGCATTGGGATGTAGAGGTTCTCCACCCAAAACAGGACAAATGAAATACATGGATCTACTTCAAATATGGAATGAAAAAGAGATGACAAGATTTGAGCATTTCTTAGAGTATTATGCAAATTTAGACACAGGTCCCTTCGTTACTGGAGCAGAGAAGTTGCAAAAATATTATTTCAACATGGGAGTGGATGTGTTTAAAGTGGCAATATCAGCACCAGGAGTTGCACGACGCCTGTTGTTCAAACATGCTAAAGAAAATAACAAATATTTTGCTAGTTTCAATCGGATGCAAGACGATCTGTTTCACAAAATTAAAAAGTGTGCTTTCGGTGGTCCTAGTATTGTATTCAAACGACATGCTAAAGTGGGAAAAAGTCAGATACGAAATAATCCGCAACGTATTTGCCAAAGCATTGAAGGATATGACTGCAATGCTCTTTATTTATTTGCTCTGGGAGAACAATTACCAGTTCTTTTTCCTATAAGAAGACTGGAAGAAAGAAGATTTAAACCTGAAGTAAGTTGGTCCCACTTGGAAATGTATCAATGGCTAAATTGGATAGGGAAAAAAGACAACATCCAGATTCAGCATAAATTGAATTCAGGAAAGGAATTCCCCGTAGGACCTTATCTACTAGATGGATTTGCTACGTCATTGGATGAAAATGGAGACACTGTATCTATAGGATATGAATTTCATGGCTGCTGGACTCATGGTCACGACCCTGAGATATGCGGATTTAACCGTAATGCAGATGGTACCCGGAAATATTCCACTTCCCAAAAAACTAGAGAGATGCAAGAAAAAAAGAGGATAGCTACACTTGACCGAGAAAAATACATTAGCAATAGAAATATCAATCTAAATGTGATATATGAATGTGAGTTTGCACAGATGAAAAGGGACAATCCTGATATTCGACATAGTATAAAAGAAATGTTCCCACAGTTTTATTTGAATTATCCAAGACCTGTAAGCACTGAGACTATTTTACAAAATGTGGAGAATGGAACATTGACTGGATTCCTTCAGGTCGACATTAAGGTTCCTGATATATGGCCAATTGGAAAAGAACGAGACATTAGCCCATATCAATACTTCAGTGAAATGGCTCCAATATTCTGTAATTCTGAGGTGCATTTTGACGATTGGGGACCCACTATGCAGAGTTATAGTCTTTCACGGCATTCCGGAATATTTACCGATTCTCGAAAACTATTGGTAGGTGGGATGGCCGCGAGTAAAATATTTTTAGCTACAAATTTATTGAAGTGGTATTTAGAGAGAGGATTACAAGTCAGTAGGGTATATGATGTAGTAGAGTATCGATTTGAGAAATGTTTCGAAGGGTTCTGTGATTACATTTCATCAGCGAGACGAGAAGGAGACGTGGATAATTCTAAAGTTATATTGGGAGAAACTTGTAAAATCTTAGGAAATGCGTCGTATGGATCATTGCTGTTAGATAAAACTAAACACAGTGATGTAAAATATGTACACAGCATGCATGAGGCTCATCTAGCTGTAAACAATCCTTCATTTAAAAAGGCTACTGATTTACCTGGGGAAATGTATGAAATAGAAATGAGCAAAAAGAAAATAGATCTCGATATTCCTATTCAATTAGCATTTACAATATTACAAACAGCAAAATTGAAAATGCTTGAATTTTATTATGATTGTCTGGACTATTATGTGGACAGGAAAGATTTTGAGTTAACTCACATGGACACTGACAGTTTGTATCTTAGCATTGCTGGAAAGTCAATACAGGACGTGGTTAAACCTTCAAAACTGGATGAATTCAATGATGCTATCTTCAATCGATGCTATGATTTAGACTCGGAAGGATCACCGTTCAGAGCATCAGCGGGACACTGGTTTCCTAGGGAGTGTTGTGATAGACATAGAAAATTTGACAAGAGGGAACGCGGGTTGTTTAAAATAGAAGCAACAGGAGATGAAATCATAGCTATAGCTCCTAAAACCTATCACCTATCTCGTGAGCATGAGCCTGACTGTGTTAAGGCTAAAGGGATAAACAAGTCTGCTCTCATCAATCCTAAAATATTATATGAAAAAGCTCTTATAGATCGTGTAACAGGTTCTGCTGAAAACATTGGTTTCAGACCCATACACAATGGTATTATGACATACAGACAGGTTAGAAGAGGATTTAATTTTTTCTATGTCAAAAGAAAGGTTCTTGAAAATGGCATAGACACTATTCCGCTAAAATCCACTCTAAACCCATGGGAAAACCATAATACTTTTGTTTTAAAGGGGGAGAAACACTGCCTCTCTTTGGATTATCAGATAGCGTTACAAAAACATGGTTCCATTTTTACATCATGCTCTCATTTATTTGCATATGAAATGGCATTGTATAATGATCGACATGATATTGCTCAGGATATTTTAATTACTGGAAAATTGGAAAAAGTGAACAGCCTTGTAAAAAGTATAAATCCAAAATCATCTTGGTACAATGACAGAGAAGAAATCATGAACCAAATTGTGTGGCAAAAAATTGATATGATCAAATTTCAGATAATTTCCATGCTAAAACAAACCAAAGACTTACTTATCGTTCAACCTGGATTTAGTAACAATGCATATTTTACTTGTGCATTGAGTCAAAAAATGGCTGAAATATCGAACCCACATACTTTTCCTGGTACTGATATGATGAGCGTATTTTGGGAGAACTTAAAGGGTGACAGGGATTTCATGCAGCAGTAAATAGTTATAAGACGCTTGGGATTGTGCCATATACTTCATTTAGCTGTCAGATACGGTCACTGCAACAGTACGGAGCATACATCTGCATCATGGATCACTGCATTGAATCAATCAAGGGGACAATTTTTCCCCCATTGAAATCCCCGTGCAATAGTTCTGTATCAGGAGTCAGTGGGAGTGGAAAAACCACACTTGTTCACAAAATACTCAAGTTCAAAAATGTAATATATGATACACCTGTACACGAAGTGTTGTATTGTATGACAGTAGACCAGCCTCTTTTTTCAGAGATGAGAAAAACAGTACCCGGAATAAAATTTAGAAGAGGAATTCCAAATGAAGAAGATCTGAACATTTTTACAGACGGCTCTCGACATTGCATTGTAGTGTTAGATGACTTAATGGAAGAGGTGGTGAAGAGTGTGGAGGCTCAAAACTTGTTCACAAAGTATGCTCATCATAAATTTATTTCGGTGTTGTATATTGCACAAAATCTATATGCACAGGGAAAATGTAGTCGTAATCTTTCCATGAACACACATTATTTCTTTGTGTTATGTAACCCTAGGGATATTAGTCAGATAAATGTATTATCAAAACAAACAGGATTAGGTGACATCCTGAAGCAAAGTTACCGTGATTGTGTATTAAAAAAAGCATACGGATATCAACTAATTTCTCTACACCCAGCAGATGTCAGTCGCCATATGTCATCAGACTCTCCTCGGTTGAGAGCTAGAATTTTCACAAACATTTTCCCTGGTGAAAATCTCATCACGTATGGATGAGGTAGGACAAGGTATAAATATGGGTACGTGAAATGATTCCCCCCACTTCACTTTGAACAGGAGTGAAGATAACACCTCACCGAACCAGCGTGTGAATGAACACGTCACAACACAATGTCCAAAAGGTTGAGAGATTGTGAATTTTATCTCAGGTTGCTTATGTCATGTGATATAGTGCAAGGAGAAGCATTATTAGTCACAGCATCAGACAAGCAGGCAGAGTGTCTTTCAGAAATCATAAGAAACATACTACGTCTACCGGTTGGTAAAAAAACAAAGGATATCATATCCTCACATCACAAGACATTGACAACATTAGCTGATAAAGAAATAACAAAGGAAAAACGAGTTAGGTTGATACAGAAGTCTCACATTATGATATTACATCTATTGATTTCTGTGAAGAAAAACCTTATTCCATTATTGTAACATCATGAGGAAATACATTACCATTCCATTTGAGGAATATAGTAAAATGAAAACTCAAGAAAAACATTTTAACTCAGCTCAACTCACCACGTCTTATGATGATGGCTCAGCGGTCGGAGACGGTCGTACAGCGGAGGAAGACGGCCATATGGATCAGAAATCTCCTTCATCAGATGAGACCCAGACCGCTGAGCCCTCTGAGGCGTCGCTACAGCTGCATCCTCCATCTCATCCTCTTCGCACAAAGTCTGATCTGAACCATCACACTGCAGAGATCCCGACTCAGAAGGGGAAGGGGACGTCGAAGGGGAAGGGGTTAAAGGCAACCTCTTTCTCGGAGACCTCAAATCTTTTAGCACCTCCCGGATCTTCAATTCAGCATCATGGGATTTCACAGAGGGAGGGACCCCAATTCGACTCACCAAGCCGCTTACCTGACGATGTATCCCGGGTGGTAAATATCGATCATACCGAGGCTCTTCAGAATAGTGTTCGTCCTCATACTCGACGACTGTGGCGTCGTCCTGGGGATGAGAGAAAGTCATTGATCCCGGGATCGGAGGCGCAGGAAGCAAATTTGGAGTCCCAGACTGAACAGGGGGTCTTGAGTCATATCCAAAACGATCATCTAGCTGAGAGAAAGGTGATGTCTGAGGCAGGTTCTGAAAAGGATCCGACCAATAATTCAGAGGGTTTGGTGGAGCAGGAGGTTGAGACATCATCCGAGCAGTCGGACGCCAGGTTGGAGAAGGTAGCATCAGAGACGGCTGAAGATCTTC
This sequence comes from Harmothoe impar, assembly GCA_947462335.1. Classification (NCBI taxonomy): domain Eukaryota; kingdom Metazoa; phylum Annelida; class Polychaeta; order Phyllodocida; family Polynoidae; genus Harmothoe; species Harmothoe impar. Next base: position 22,387,775 of record OX381721.1, on the reverse strand, counting down.
AATCAAATTCTGAGAAGAGGCAGGGTGCGTGGGGAGGGTTGTGGAATGGTCCGACTCTGCGGAAGCGCATACGGCGTCAGGATATATCCCATCCGCCTCAACATTCCACCCTCCCTCTCCTGTTTCCTGAATCAAATTTGGAGCTGAAGGAATCTCAGGCTGCACCTTCTGCGGTGGAACATGAGGGTGAGGATGAGCGACAGGTACATGACTGGGCGTCAGTTCAGAATCAGGGCGGGCGTCGGACTGTGGTGACATCACTTCCGTCCCACAAGAAGGCATCTCACTCGGGGGATCAGGAGTCAGAGCTATCGCGTTTATCACTCTCTGCGCCACTCCCGCCACCCGGCGTTCCGCCTGAAAGAAAAGAAAACAGTGTTGAAAGCAAAAAATTAGAAACAGATAATACAGTAAAAGCTCATAAAGCAGTGCAATCTGCTCCTTCTACCATTACACGTTTCAACCCCCGTCCTAAGAGGAGCAACGCAGGAACTCATTCAGAGGGTTGGAGAAACGGTTGGAAAGCCTGAAACAGCTCATATTTGCGTACATGAAATGGAACCCTCAACACCTAATTCTACAACAGAGAAGGAAATCAATCAGTATTTAAATAGTATATATTATGATCCTAATCATGCAGCAGGATTCACAGGCGCTGGCACTGTTTACAAAGCTGTTAAGTCAGAAGGAAAATATAAAATCACGCTGAAAAAGATAAAATCATGGTTGGCCGATCAAGACAGTTATGCATTATTCAAACCTGCAAGAAAAAGATTTCCTCGCCCTAAAGTCATAGCGAGCTATAAGGATCAAATGTGGGATTCTGATTGTCTCTCTATGAAATATCACAGTGATGACAACGATGGATATGGATATATTTTAGTTTGTGTAGATGTGTTCACCAGATTTTTGTACACCAAACCGCTGAAAGATTTAAAAGGTGTTACATTGAAGGATGCATTTGAAAAGATATTCCTGTACAATGAGGAGCCAAGCACCATTCGAACAGATCATGGTTCTGAATTTATCGGAAAAATAATGAAGCAATTTTTTTTGTCTCGACAGATAAAGCACTATTTAACTAGCAATGAGATAAAAACATCTCACGGAGAGCGCGTGATACAGACTTTGCGCATGAGAATTGCTCGGATGTTTCGAGCTCATAACAACTTCAATTGGATAGATCATTTACAGGATTTGACTGATGCATATAACAATTCTAACCATTCAGCATTAAATTATTCCCCAGCTGAAGCTATGTGCGCTACAGAAAAAACTGAGTTATGGCATTGGCAGTATAAACGCGACGACAAAAGAACCAAGACAGGTCCCAATACACCATATCAGTTTGAAGTAGGGGATCGAGTCAGGCTGTCATACTTAAGAGAAACTTTTCACAGGGCATATGACCATTCATGGACAAAAATGATATACACCATTGTTCATAGGCGGATGCATCAGGGTTTCCAGAAATACCAGATAAAATCATGGGACAATGAGAGTATTGTAGGAGAGTTTTACAAAGAGGAATTGCAAAAAGTCATTGTAAAAGGGGATGAAGAAACTATGTACGAAGTGGAACAAGAACTACAGAGAAGGACAGTAGGTCCAAAGAACAAAAAACGGGTAGAGGTTTTGGTTAAGTGGTTGGGGTGGCCAAAGAAGTATAATACTTGGATACCCGAATCACAGTTGACAGATCTGTAAAGGGGATAGAAGAGACAGGACGTCATGTATCTTTACCTCACCTCTAAGGATATGTCAGGGTTTCATTATAACAACAAAGGAACTGATTTTGTTGTAACATTACCTAGTTCCTTTTTTTTTAGTCGTCATGAGACATGGAAAATTGGACTGCTTGATTTTTACATTATGACTGCAAAAGGCGTAGTTATTTCAAAGGCTATGTTAAATACTCCTATTCATGTGTGTTGTGATGTAGTAGAAGCAACAGCATTCAATGAGAGACAGGTCAACTTATTGACTTCGTTGCGATTGAAAGACTGCAACAAAAATATTTTTGAACCAAGTCACGTGAGGTATGTGCCGTTAGCCCAAGAACGGATGACAACCCTCCATGTGTATTTGAACGACTGCAGCGGAAGCGCCATGTCACTTGACGGTTCAGTGTCATACTGTACACTTCACATCATAAGAGGCGACATATAGATTTTCAGCATGGTTTTAGTTCCAATCGGAATTAGTGTTGGTGCATGGTCTAGGAGCATAGATCCAAAGTCTAAGAGTAGGAGTGTGCCAACGGACAACTTCACAGATCAAACTGGGATGCATTCTTTTCATCGAGTGATAGGCGGAGGAAACGCAAAAAAAAACTCAAAAAAAGAAATAATTCATCCTAAACTGATATCGCCTGTACAGCAAGTATTAGAGCAGACTAAAGAAAAAGAAAAACGTGCAGATGGACCAGACACAGAAAACATAACTTTCAAGATGTCCGCTGGTACTAGTAGTGGTACAGGAGTTATGAAAAAAAAGAAAAAAAAGTCCACCACATCACCCAGGCGTAGTGATAAAAAGAAACGCAGCCCTGGGACTACAATAAAAAGGCTGCAAAGGAAACGAAACACTCAGTCGAATATCAGAGCTGGAAGGAGTAACAAGTCTGGTTCAAAATCTGCTAAGAAAAAATAAAAACAGGATGCAAGAATATAAATTCAGCGAAAGTGAAGAGGGATTTTCTTCTAAATTAGCAGTATTTGAACCTCCAAAAATGGACACTTCCATTTTAGACACTGAGAGAGTGAGATACTACCCAAAATCGGCTATTAGCGGTGGATCGCCTATAGGATTTCGCATAGAACCGTACAGTAGTGGCTACATAGACGGTTCTCAGACATCCATGACAATAGAGATGAAAATAACCAAAGGAGCAGATGAAGACGTAGATGTCACCGATCTTGTAACGTTGACTAACCTCCCTCTGAATAGCATATTCAGTCAAGTTGGAGTTACCATGTCAGGTACTGAGGTGAATCCTGATGTAGGATCTATGTTTCCTTTCAAGAACTATTTAGAAATGATTCTTACAGTAGACAAAGAAGCTAAAACATCACTGGGAGAACAGCGTGGATATTTTCAAGATAGCACAGAAGGGGTCGGGACTGCGTTACCCACCACAGATGCAAAGAAACCAAATGCAGGATTAATGGCTCGGCATGCTCTGACGAACAGTGGAAAGTCAATAGTAGTGAAAGGACCTATAGGATTAGAATATATAGAAAAACTGAATAAATTTCTATTAAACGGACTCAACATGTATTTAACCTTTTATCAAGCGATGGATGCTTTTAGATTAATTGCAAGTACTGATGCCACAAAATACAAATTAAACATATTAAACATGTACCTCACTGTAACTTATGTTAAGATAAGACCAGAGGTATTAGTGCGACACAGCGAACTGTTATCTGAAGGCAAGAACGCGATATATGGATATCCCAGGGTTTACATGAGAAACCATGTTATTCCATCAGCTGTGAACTCATTTTCTATTTCACAAGTTCTAGCAGATCGAATCCCAAGTTTACTAGTGCTCGGCTTAGTAGACTCGGATGCATACACAGGGAGTTATACTAAGTCCCCATATAATTTTGAACATTTTGATCTAAACTATGTATCCCTACAAGTAGGATCGCATAGCGTACCTGACCGCCCTATGGAACCTGATTTTGCTAACAATAATTTCGCGGAAGAATATGAAGCATTCTTAGCAGTTACTAGAGGGCAGGGTAGCTCATTCTCCAAAAAAGATTTTGTCAACGGGAATTGTCTCTTCTGTTTCAATGTACAAAGCCATTTAAACATACAAGATGGCGTATTTCCAATCATACGAAAGGCTAACACAAGACTGGAGCTGAGATTCAAAACAAATTTAAAAAAATCTGTAGTAGCAGTGCTGTACATGATTACTCCAGGGTTATATTCTGTGTCTCAGTCGCGCATGGTAACTGTAGAATATTAAGTCAATGTATCGATGTATACAGCCATATATGATATATGAAACAAAATGTAAAGAAGTAGAATAATATATATTAGAACATGGTATTTTGGTTTCAATAAAATATGCTAAATAAAGTTAGTTTTTTTTGTCAATTTTTTCATTATATTCAACTCACGTTAGATTTCACTCTCCCCTTCACGACTTGAGCTCGTCGTCTCCAGTTGGCCCATCTGGAGGGTGACGTGACCACCGCGGCTGAACTCTCCTGAAGAGTCGTCTTCTCCTGACCCGAGCCAGATGGGGTCACGGGGTCTCCTGAGTCGTGCTTCAAGTCGTCTTCTGTAATTAAAACATATTAAAAAAATTTAAATGATTGTCAGATGTAAATTTTTAAATAAGCAACAGTGAAGTAGAATATAGCGTATTGTATTACATGGAAAAATCATGCACTATGTCATACCCATGCTATTCTCTTTAGTACCAGGGATAATATATCATGCTATTACTTCTGTACATCATTCTTATTATACATGTGTTAGTAGTAATATCTCGAGCAACATTATATTTTAGCAAAATACATGTTTATAACTGCATGAATAAATTTTAAAAGGGATGATATATATCAGCCAATCTCTACATGAAATGAAATGGATGATGTGCTATGCTAAATAACTACTCACGACATGCTGAGGGTATACGACCCACCCACCGCCTAAAATGACATCCAATTACAACCAGCACCAGGATTACCACGACAGAAGAGATTCCACTCACAAGCGGCATCACGAGACCTTTCATGTCTATCTGGTTCTCCTGAAAAAAATAATTGAGCTGATGTATTACTCAGATAGTTAGCCGGTATAGACCGTCAGGATGGTCCGTATGACATAGACATACAGATCAAACTGAGTCTCGTTCTGAATAGCAGTATTTTACATCATGCATCATGAGGTGTCAGCATGCTGCTGTTCATCCCACTATAGTCCAGATTACTCACTAAAAGGGGTCATGCTTAGTCTCTTTCTGAATAGTAATATTTTCCAACATGTACCGTGAGATGGCAGCATATTACACAAAAAAAGCTAAGGTTTTACAGTATATCTTATAACATTATCCCTCACCTTGTTATGGTATACCATAGACTCGTTTTGAAACACTGTAGGATGATGGCTAGTTGGAGAGAGAACTGAAGCAGCATCTCTATACCATGTAGTCCTGTCAGTTTGGGGTGTTGGGGGAGGGAATCGACTATACTCGGTCTGTAGATAAGAGTGTAACAAGAGAGAATATGTCTTATATCAATGTTAAGTTAACACATTATGTCATTGTAAAACATGATATTTTATTTTTTTCGGTTGAAAGTACGAACAACATGCTGTTTTTTCATATGATGTAACATAGCATCCATCTTGTCGTAAGATGCCGAGCAAATCTGACATTTGAATGACATGCTGCTATGATAGTAATTCATATGGCGATGCAAAGATGAATTAGAAAAGAAACGAAATCCACACTCCATGCACTTCAAACCTGCCTGGGTGGCTACATCGCTGCTTTTAGGTTGAGAGGCGAAGGTTACCGGTACATACATAACCTCTACTAAATTTTCAATCATAGTGGTTATAGTCTTGTCATTGTCAACGGATGGTGAAATGTTTTGAGTTGTTTTCTAGAAAGTAAAAAATCAAAAAAAATCATCATTATAGCATTAAATTAATTTACTTTTTTTACAACAATACCATGAGCAAGTTTCAAATGTTTTGTCAGGCCACCTATTCTAGCATAGCCTACACTGCAGTGAATGCATCTGAATGGAAACAATGAATGTCTTATCCTGTTATGCCTAAAAAGACCCGGACTGTTGATAAAAGACAAGTCACATTTAAAGCAAGAAAATCCTGCTTGAGTGGCTACTGTAGACTGTTCTCTTTTTTTCTGTATTATGAGAGGCTTATGCATGCAAGAGATCAACTCTTTTATCATGAGACATACTGAGTGATCGGCAGCTTTTTCTTGTTCCTTTATCATCTCTGCATCGTGCTGCGTTGACATCCCAGCTTGAGACATAGACAATAGGCTGTCAGCGGTCACATTATTTTCCACAGTTATGTCAGTGTTCATGTCAGTAGACATAGCAAAGACCTCAGCATTTGTCACACCTGCCATAATCGGCACAGTCTCCTCCACTGTAATCTCATCGCCATTCATACTAAAAAAAGGAGTTGCGTACATCTAAAACAAGAAATAAAAGAATTTATATTGTAAAATACAACATTGTAAGAGACGTACACATGGGGGTAGTGAGAGGTAAAATGATTTGTGTGTGTGTGTGTATATGGAATGACCTAATATAATATTATAGCACAAAGTGTGTATCTTATGTTTTATCATATGTCAGTGAAAACATTATTCTCATCCTGGGATTTAGTTCATGTTATTTCTCATGTTTTTTGGGGTCATTCAGTCAGTCAGTCAGTCAGGATTCTCACAAAAAAATTCAGATCAAAATTCTATGACATTTCCATGACATTCCATGACAAAAATCTCAAATTTCGATGACATTTATAAAATTATGGTGCGGGGTCATGAGGCTTAACCCCTAAGAAAATGTGTAAAATCTGGAAAGCATATGTAGGGGTTGACAATTGATTGTGTCCACTGAGCACAGAGAGTGAAAAAAGTTGTGTCCGGCAAATAATATTTGTGTCCAAGATAACAAAATTGAATACTCAATGTTTTCTTTTTCACATTGTGTGAGGAGGGTAGATATTTCCAATGTCAACCTAAGGAAGGAGAAAACGCCATGAAGTACTTTTATAACAGGCCAGTATGTGGTCATAATACGTATGGCTTATGGCGCTATAAACTGAGGAGCTGTTGCACCCACTGCACACCAGGAGGGGCTGCATGTACTCTGTCAGTTGGGGGGTGGAGCCCCCTACAGGGAAAGTGAGACACTAGGCTGTGGAGCTGTTGCACCCACTGCACACCAGGAGGGGCTGCATGTACTCTGTCAGTTGGGGGGTGGAGCCGCCTACAGGGAAAGTGAGACACTAGGCTGTAGAGCTGTTGCACCCACTGCACACCAGGAGGGGCTGCATGTACTCTGTCAGTTGGGAGAGGGGGTGGCTGTGGAGCTACGTGGTACTAAGTATTACCGATAATGTTACTGTGAGAAAACGTAGGCATATAATATAAATGTAAGCTCAAGATATAAATACCAAATGTGGCCAGCTGTGTCCAGTGGGCACAAGTGAGAAATATTTCTGTGCCCAGGCGAATTGTTATTGTGTCACGGGCATTGGGCACAGCGATTTGTCGAATCCTGATATGGTACATTCTCAGAGATTTTGTAATATTAATTCTATTATTTTCAATTCCCATGACATTCCATGACATATGACAATTTTTTTACAAAATTCCATGACATTCCAGCGAGCTTTCAAATTGCATGACATTCCATGACTTTCCATGACACGTAGGAACCATGGACAGTGCATAAAATTAACTGGAATATAGTAGCTCCAAATGGTTCAAAAGCGCTCTGGTGACCCCTCTGCTCCCCCAATATACCAGATGTTTACACTCAGTTTACACCCATTTTATCTCCCAGATATAACTAACTTACCTGACAATCTGTTTCAAAACTAACTCGTGGAAAGTCAGATTGTAGTCTAGCCATGTAATGACACGGGAGTTCCAACTGTTCTGTCATTATTACGCGTTGTAGAGAAGAATAAACTCTAAGAAACCGTCTCATGACAGTTTCTGATAGGGCTGAGCCGCGTAGATCAGCTAAAGTAGCCGGGGTGTCTCTGAGTGGGTAAAGTTTGCTGACTAAAACATCCGGTAAAGCTACTACTCCTCGACAACTAATGTATCCACCTAGACACTCGCACCTAGTGTGTCCAGGGCATGGTACTCCATTTATGCTAAAAAACAGCATACTAAAGAGAAAAGAAGCCAACATGTTGCAAGCTGCAGTTTTACACGTCTTGGTGTGAATCACACGGCCCAAACATAGTGACTTCCGGTCAGAACAGAGGGGGAGAACACCACTGCACCATCTAGTGTCAAAATACATGACAAAAATACGCATAATACAAAACTAAAGAGGAGTGTTCAAAATAACAACAGGAATGATTTGGTGAGATCATAAGGAGATAGGAGCAATAAGTAGTATATTTTTTAGGTGACATATTATGCCCATGACACTGGATTGTACAACGCAATAGACGCAGTGCGGAATTGCAGTGTCATCCCCCTCTGGACCTAGGAACGCCCGAGGAACGGCCAAGTCAAGATTCTTAACAGCGGCGAAGTGTGGTGTGTGTGTGTGTGTGTGTGTGTGGGTGTACATGGGGGTGTTTGTGTGACTGTGTTAGTGTGTGTGTGCATGTGGATGTCAGTATGTGGATGTGGGCGTGTTTTGTGTGTCTGCTAATCAGATAGTTGTAAACACTGAGGGGAGTGGGCATAGTATAGGACGTTTCAGGGGAATTCGATTTTCCTAAGAAAGTCCCCACATCACAATAGAAAAGGACATAAAGATGGAATATATGCATTTGTATGTGTGTAATTTTAAAATAAAAACTATGTTAAAAGATGAGGACAACTTTCATCTCCATTTCTTTTTCCCTTTTCTATACAAAACGAGATGTAGGCCTTACAGGGTTAGAATAGGATGAATGATTGTAAATGTTTTACCACGTGGAATCAATTAGTATCAGGGATAGGGTACACATAAATCCTTACTTTGTATATCCAGATGTCTTGAGTATGTGAGACTGTTTAAACTAAAGTGCAAAGCTGTAAATCTACCTACCTATCCAGACGGGAAGTCACAGGAAGAAAGAGTGGGAAAGATTAGATGCAGCGAAAAACTTTATATAGATATTGGGAAGGGGTATAAACGTGAGTTACATATTTATGATCATCAGGATGTGTATAAGAAGAGCAGTAAAATGCTGAATCATATGGTTTATTCAGAAGGTATGGGTAGTATACAGGAATACAATGGTGAGAGTCTGCATAGTGTTATAACAATGTCCTTGTACAAGCTCATGTTGAACATGAAATCAGAGTATACAATGCTCCTGAACATTTCCTCCTACCCAGTTATGAATGCATGAATAGTGCAAGAAACGGTATATAAGCATGTGTGGATTGCAATATGAGAATCATTGTGACAGGTAGACTGTTTCAATCCATACTGACAGACGACGTACGATTAGAAATCAGAAGATAAAAGTCATGGCTACCGATAATTCTACATCACCTGGGGTATGGAATAACAGTGTGGATCAAGTGCTGATTGATGTAGAAGCTGATGTCAGGCGAGTATACAATTTGGTGATGAAAATCAATAGGACAGGATTTGATATTGAGTCGGTGTATAATGATATTGCTTTATTCAATCTGAATATTTTGTTTGGTATTGATATGTTATACATTAATATTGCTATATTCAATATAAATGATACTGAATATTTTGTATAAGATATGCCATTGTTGAAATATGTTTTTTACATTTTTTATAGGCATGCATTGCATAGCATCAACGAACTATCATCATGCATGAACAGCATGCTAGGGGGGATCACGGGAAATTGGATTCCAAGTGATGCCGTAAGAACCAAGATTCTTGACGCCACTTGGTCATATAGGCAGTCAATGTTGGGAGTTCAAGACTTGATATTAAGTTCACACCGAACATTACGATTCATGGCCGTGTCCTCTACTCCATGCACCCTGGGATCCTATGGAGCATCCATGTTCATTAGGCAGAGTAGAAACAGGAATAGAATGATCAGTAGTGTGAAGGATACCCATCAGCATATAATAAATCTTAGACAAGTCCCTCCACCAGTGAGTGAGATGGGGTTAACACCTTCTCTGCAATATACCAGACAAAATGATCAACGTGGCTCCTCAGGTGGTCATTTACCTACCCCGGTGGTGCATCAAGATAGATCAGCTGTTGCTAGTCAGCCTCATGTAAGCCGAGGGGGGTCCTCGGGAGGTATTCCAATACCATCTCTCAATAGTTTCCCCCATGCTCATGCCTCTCCTCATGCTGCAGTAAACTACATCCATCCCACACCTCACTCTCAATGGTTGGGAAACCCCCGTTACCCTCCTCCTCCTGTTCCCTATTCAAAAAATGGGGATATAAATCAGAATGGTGCTACACATAATTCAATGTGTGTAGATCCAACTCCATATTATCAACATTGGAGTGGACCTACTTTCATGATGCCCATGCCCCAATCTGCAGCAAGCAACATAGCTAGGGACAGCGTACCTGTTCCCAATACTGCTCAACCTTCTACCCCCTATTGTCCCCAACTGTATCAACCCAACTCACTGAATAAGTCAGAGTTAGGTAGATCACACAGATATCACGGTCATGTTAGCACCACCCGATGTGATTTTTTTTTTTTAAATTGTTTATTCATAACATCCATTTGATTTTCAGTTACAAATTCTTTTTTTTCAACAAAAGTACATAATCTCAGTTCAGCTTAAGACTATACCATGTGGTGAGCTTCGGCATCCTTGAGTATTTCGTACAACTTTTATACAACAGGTAATGCATGTATATACAGTAGATGGATATGTTCAAATGTTATCACAGTCGGGTCAATGGCAGTAAAATAATCATTAATGTTTTTTACAGTTCAAAAATAAGATAATAAACAAATCAATCAGACGCAGTATTTCTACCTTCCTCTCTTTACTCTATATTGTGTATAGAGATTGTTCAAAATGTTTTCAGTACTTTATTATGGCTTGTGTACAGTTTGGACAAGTAGCGTCTCCATGAGTATGCTACACCGTCCCCCTTTAGGGTCTGTTATTTTGTCTTATAGCTTCATAGTACTTTTTTCGAAGACCCTTAACATTATTTTTGAAATGCTTTTTTACTGCGCCTTTAAATACTTCTTTGTTTTTCGCATTTTGCACCTCAGGGGCTAGTTTGTCCCATAAAGCTACTCCCCTATTGAAGGGAGACTTCTCACACATCTTAGACTTTACCCTCTTTCTTGGGAATACAAATTTCCCATCTGACCTGGTGTTTCTAGTTTTAATCCAGGGCTTCGTTTTTTTGGATTTACGATACATGAAGGCTACTAGTAGTTCCTTTCTTCTGTTTACTAGCATGGGGACTTCAGTCCTGGCATGTAAGTCTTCTACTGAAACATCTCTCATCCTTACCCTTAGACAAATACGTAGTGCTCGATTCTGTATCACCTGTATTCTGTGAGTGGGATCCCTCCTGGCTGATTCCAGAAGGAAACAACAGTAGTCAGCCAGGGGGAGCACAGCTTGTTTGTATATAGCAATGGCACCCATCTCTGTTACAGTCAGCCTTATTTTGCCAAGCTTAAACACTTTGTTAGACATCTTTGAAACTGTGCTGTTAACCTGTTTTGCCAAAGTCATGTCACTGTCCAACTCCACTCCTAGGTATGTGTACTGTTTTACTTCTGAGAGCACCTTACCATTTATCTTAAGTTCTAGGTCTGGCAGGTTATGTCTCATGTTGGAGGAGGAGAACCACATAGTTTTGGTTTTGTTCTCGTTTATTGTCATACAATTGTCTTGGCACCAGGCCCCCAAACTGTTCAGATCATTTTGCATTCCTACTACCGCTAACCTTGGGTTTTTGTTGGACGTGTATATGACGATGTCATCTGCATACAGCGCTACTTTGCAGTACCTTACAACATCAGGAATTGTGTTAACAAAGAAAATAAAGAGCAATGGGCCCAGGACGGATCCTTGAGGCACCCCGAAAGACACATTTCTGACCCCCGACAGTCCTTGCACGGTCTTTGTTCTCTGTACTCTATTTTTCAGATAACTCTCTAGCCATTCTAAAAAATTCTTATGGAGGCCTAGAGTGACTAATTTGTTTAGTAGGATGCCGTGGTGTACACTGTCGAAGGCCTTCTTCATGTCAACAAAGGTGGCCACTACACTTTGGCTCTTATCTCTAAAGTCAAATATGTCATTGGTGAGATCAAAAACAGCTTCCCCAGTGCTGCGTTCTTTCCTGTACCCATACTGGCAGGCAGACAATGTGTTGTGGTCTTCAAAAAAGTTATACAAGTATGTATGGGCTAGTTTCTCCTGAAGTTTGCCAACCACAGGCAGAATGCTTATGGGTCTAAGGTTTGTTACTTTACTGGCATCCCCTGGTTTAGGAATGGGTGTTATTATTGCTTTCTTCCATTCATTTGGGAAGGTGCCAGACGAGAAGGAGACCTTAAACAGATGTGACAGCTGATCTACAATACATGACAGTCCATCTTGTAGGGCTCTACTACTAATATTTGTTAAGCCTGATGGTTTGTTCACATTCATGCCCTGTATGAGTTTAAGTACATCTGCTCTTTTGACTACGACATCTTCAGTATCAGTTTCATACCTCTCATAATCTGGAGGTACATACACAGTGTTTTTTCTATCTAAACCTTCAGTCACTTTTTTTTCAAATAATTCTTCCCCAATGTCTGCAAAGTAGTTATTAATGAAGTCAGCAGTGTCCTGATCCTCAACTTTTTCTCCTGACACTTCGTCTACCAGTTGAATCAGTCGGGCCTCATTCTTTACCTTGAAAACACTGTTAATGGCTTTCCAAAACTTGTGAGGATCATTTTTGTATTCTTCTAGTTTATCCGTTATCACCTTTGCTTTGGCAAGATTAACCTGTACCGTTATTCTTTCCCTTAACAATTTTGCGTTTGTAAAGTGCACCGGATCATTTGTCCTTTTAAATTCAATAATTTCATCGCGCCTTTGATAAATTAAATCTAGTATCTCATTGTTGAACCACTCTTTTCCGTGGTCTTTGAACGTGAATTCCCTTATGGGGCACATGGAGTCCAGGCACTTTTCAATTTTTTGTAGAATAAAGTCCCACATTTCATCAACAGAGTTCAATTTATAGAATTCTTCCCAGTCACTGGCTACAAGAGATTCCTGTAGGACATGTTTTTCATATTTTTTGTACGCCCTCCCTTTGACCGTCTTATTAGTGTAGGTTTCTTTTGCCTTTTTTCTAACACTGTACACAGGGAGATGGTCGCTAACTAGGTGAGGATGTACCCCTGCAGCCATCACATGATTAGAGTCTGTCAATATGTTGTCTATAGTAGTGCCACCTGTTTTGTTAAGTCTGGTTACATCTTTTATCAGGGGGGACCATCCAAAATCTCTGCATTTTGCATTAATTTTTTTGAAGCTTTTGGAATTTGTTTTTCGGAAGTCAATGTTAAAGTCTCCCGCCAGCCACGTCTCACCCTCCGCAAACTCTCCCACATTCTGCAGTTCATCACAGAAATCGCTGACGCTAGAACTAGGTGGTCTATAGACTGTGCATATCAACATTCTCTTGTTGTTTGGTTTTTGTACATTTATGGCAAGGCATTCTATCTTATCATTTATTACTGTAAGATTTTTGTTCAAGCTACAAAAAGGGGCTAGGTCATTTGTTACATAACAGGCCACCCCACCTCCTTTCTTTGTTAGCCTGTCTTGTCTATAGCAATAATGGTTAGGCCAGTGGGACATGGACTCATCATACTTCTTTGTGAGCCATGTCTCCGACAGGGTGACTATGTCCCAATCTTCCATCATGTTGTACACTTCACTCTTCTTTTTGTATAAACTTCTACAATTTAAATGGGTTAGACCTAGACCTCGAGAAGGTTTTACCAGTTTGGACATTTTTAATATCTAGTACAAGGTAGAAAAATACAGGTAACAGTAATTCAACAAATATACAAGTCTCCCTCCTCTAAAAGATGTATAGAGAAAAGATGAAAAAGCCTATACAGTGTGAGTTTTGGTGAACTCTCAGGGCACAGACCGTCAGTATTATATACAGCGTTCAATAGATTGTATTAAAAAATACAATGCACACAAGACACGGCTTTGTGTGTTCCAATGTAAGGACCAGAGTTCTGAGTTGAGCGAACATTTTGTAATAATATTATGCAAAGTCTATATCTTGCACTTTCTCTTGATGAGGAGAAACAGGATGAAGACGGTACAGAAAGGAGGTTTCCAGATGTTCATATCATTGATGACGATGATGATGAAACTGATTATGAGGATGAAGATATAGTTCATGACGTGAGGTTAATATTTTATTACATGTTTAAACATTTTATAACAATAAATTTTGTTTAAATTTTTTTATTGTCATCATAAGTTGCAAGGCTTTATAAGTTAAACATCTTTATAATGATTGTTTGATTGATATTTGAAGTGAAGTTTTTTCAATACTTTATTTAAAATGAGATAGAAATTATATAAACACTTTTTCATTTCAGGAACTGTCCTGATGGATGTGACTGAGGTGAAATAACCAGCCTGGATAACTCGGATCACCAGATGGAGTTTAATAAACTGATTGGACCATTTTGAGAAGCAACGAGACGAAAAATCAAGATACATGGATGATATTTAATCTTTTACATTTGTTCCAAATGCAGACAAATTTATTGATTCATGAATAAAATTATTACACATCGATAACATGCATTTTTTTATATCTTCTATCTGCTACTTCTACTCCTTTGCCATCCCATCTGAATCGCATAGCTCAGACATCCTTTCTGCCTCTGTAAAAATAGAACAAAGTAAGGTCAGGTTTTGACATAAAAATAACAATGGATATTGCTTGAGACAAACTTTTTTTATAAAATACATATTAAATTTTCTATTTAAATCCCATACTACATGAAAAGAAATGAAAAAAGAGCATAAATAAGACAGAATTAAAAAAGTACCAGAATCAAGATGCCTTGTATACGTCCTCTGCATAGGGAGTAACCCCTCCACGTTGCATACTGAACAGCCACTCTCTTCATGATCTGTTCTGTCGCATGAAAAAACATGCATTGCATAATCAGGGAGCTCTTGTAACAGATCGTCTTGCATGAATTCTACAAACTTCTTGAACTGATCATAGTTTAGCATGATCCCATCACGACAAGGCTTCAGATCTGCCTGCGGGTCTTCTTTAGTAGGGGCGGGTCTGTACCATTTTCTTAGACTAACATGACACCTGTTGGGTTCAACAGTAAGAAACAGCATGGATCCAAGAGAGAGAGCATAACCAACAAAGTTAGCATGATCCATGAGACTTAACGCCTTCATGATATCTTCTCTCGCTCCTTCTATCTGGCATAGCGCATCAAAGTCTAGGAGTGCGCTGTACCTAGCTGCAGCCCTCTGTAGCTTATTTATGGCATTTGTATGCCATAAACTAATTCTCAAAACCCTGTCATCATTCCCCTGTGTACATTTTTCTATATATAAATTTTGGCCTAAACTATAGAACAACCTGTGAGGTTTAGGTGTAGAGGAAAGACCAGTACTCATATAAAGCCTACCTCGGCAGGAGACAGGTTTTGCCCTGGGTATGTTATGCTTTACCTGATATGATTCAATACTGTCTGTGTCCTTTGGTAAGTAGTCTACTTTAGAGAAGCAAGGCTTTTTGGGTCGGGAAGGAGCAGCGGGGGTTGGGGGCAGTTCACCCTCTCTTAAGGAAGGGGAGGGTGAACGTAGATGTCTGCCCGTGAAACCACGTCTCTGAGACAGAGACCGGGCATTCGCTGGAACATTTAATGTTGTTGGTGCGTGTGCCATCTCTGCCTGTGAAACTCCCAGAGGGAGAAAGGCTGGGGTGATGTGTGCGACTTCACAGTGTATGGAGTGAGGTACCACACCAGTGCCCATGTTAAGCTCTTCATCCTACAAAGATCATATAAAGAAAATATTGACTGAAAAATATGTTGATAACACTTATCACATTTTACTATGCTAGTAAGATATAAATCATAATGTACAGATAGACCAAGTAGAATATAAAGAGACAGCAATGTTCCCAAAACATATGATATAGCTGATGCATAGGATGTAATAACGCAAAAAATACAAACCGAGATGTATACTTCATCTTCTGAAAACTTGAGTGTATGTGATGCTCCACTGACAGGAGATAACACTTCTTGCTGTGAATCAGTCATGATGTAAACTCAACGTGTCGTGTCGTGTTACACAAGTTAGCTGTGAAGTGAAAGTACACAACTGAACGCGGAATGATGGAGTCAAGCTACTTATATAGAAACTGAGATAAAATAATGATATACATGTACTGTGACATGTGATTGACCTGGTTGTGATGTATTTCTTCAGTAACATAACCTGTGGTGTGGAGACTTAACCTTATATGATCCCTAACACGGTATAAGAGATGAATTCTGCACATAACATATTCAGCCTGAGGGTTGTGGTTGTGGCATAGTATACCATACTTGTTATATTTCCGCTACCCCGAGGTGGTTAAAATAATGAGCAGGGAAAGAGCCTGGAGGTAGTGTAGGATGCATGTCAAGTGTAGACCGTTCAACTATAGGTTAAGGGATAACTGCTGAGGTTAATGGGTTAACTGCTGACATGGACACCGGTATGTCAAAAATGTCACCTCAGGTCATATAGTACATGATGTCCTATGAATATATAATCAGTGTGAAAAGGTGTAAAGATCTTCCGTGTTACAACCTAACAGTATACATAAAATCTCATGTGGGCTGAATTGTATAACATGTAGCCTACGCTCCCAAAAGGTTCCCAGGAAATAAATATTATTTGTTTTAAGCAGAGTACTCCAGTCTACGTAGTTCTAGATCTTTTATTTCCAAAGATATAAACAACAACGCGTTTTTTAGAAATACTCATACAATGGTTAACAATATTTTGTTGAAAAAGTATAGAAAATGTTGACGCTCTAAATATGTTTGTGACGTTTCTTCATATATAATAAGATATCAATTGCAAGGTAATAAAGAGATACCAATTGCAAGGTAATAAAGCAAGATGTTACACAGTATATTGATGCTGTGAAAAACTCCCCACGTTCGAACCACCTCTACACTACTCACCTTTGAGTTATTGTAATGTGCTAGCCTCAAAGTGTTGCTAAAAAGAAGATATTTTTGGTCGCCCCCTCAAGGGGTCCGATCTTTGGGGGTTTTCCCCCAAATCCGGCAACCCCCCACGGTTTGGGGTGTGGATAGGGGATCCCCATGTCGCATGTCGATTTTAAGAAATGCCTCTGTTGCATGTCCATGCATGTCGCTTAATAATCCCTATGCCCCATATCGATCTTAAGAATTGCTCATGTCCCCTGTCACCATCTTTTGAAACCTCATGTTGCATGTCACTAGGCCTCATATCGCATGTTGATTTTAAGAAATGGCCATGTCGCCGTGTCGAATTTAGCCATCCACCCCCATACTGTTGTTAACAACTGACAACCACTTTGTCTCCACATCACAAAACTGACCATCAAAGATTGGGAATTCGAGACAGTTTATCATTAATTATAGGATGAAAAGTTGTGTCTTAGTAAACTTTATCAAATCAATAAGATGGAGGTAATAAAGGGGGAGCTCAGTACTACCACGGGTTTCCCTTTTAACATGTTTTCCAAGTCTTTAATACTTGAAGGTGTTTCTGTACCCTTCAGATATAGACTGGCAAACACTTTGGGTGCATGTGTACAATTTCATTTTATGGTAAACCATTTGATTTAAGTATATCGCAGTCCCTGTCATAGATCTTTTAGATAACCAGAATATGACTTATTCTTTAACAAACAATAAATATAAATGAGTACTGAAAGTGGTCACCACTAATGGTTATCTTACAAGACTTGTCTCACAAGTGGTGTACTCACAATTATTGAGCCTACCAACAGGCAAATTAATGAATCAACTCTAGACAGGTTTGGGCTTGGAATATGGCGGGGTTGGGACTGTCATCTGTCTTGTTGATCCTCTAATTGACAGCTCCTGTCTGCCAATCCACAACCTATTCAATTATTCATGTGCAAGATATAGTGACTCAGTGAAAGCTCATATCTCTCAAAAGTGTCCAGTTCATACGATTGTTATGCCTTACGGTAGGGACGTTCGGTGGGTTTTGATTTACAAGAAAATACGTGATATAATCTGGGGGAATCCGCTGAAGAAGATTCTGAGAAGTCCCTTGCCAAAAGCCAGAAGAAAATACATTATATCTGTAAAGAGCAAAAGCAGTTTCTACATTGTATTTGTAGTATAATCAGTGGCACCGGTCAGGTGCACTGTGAGTGTCATGTTATGATGCTCGGCCTGGATGATGCTCAGGAGGAATGTGTTCCTCTGAGGGACAGCCCGATATCAAGGAGCAAGGTTAGGGATGAGCCACATGTGAAAGGAGATACTAGTGTGCCTCGGGAGATGCTACTGCCTACCTTACCAGCCGTCACCCAGAGTCCAACACCAGTTTTGCCACCGCCATGGGTGGTTGCGACTCAGAGACCGATACCAGGGTGTGACGCCCATCGTGTTATCCCAATGGCTAGCCCGAGGGTGTCTTCTCGTAGCAGGCGTGAGATAAGAAGGCCGCCAAGATACAGTGAATAGACATGGTATATGATATATATGACAGAGGAGTTGATGGTAGGCTATTTGTCATATTATGAGCAGAGCAGTTTGGACAGACTTGTCAGATGGCTGATTGGCTTAGGTTCAATTAGGTGTGTGAGCAGTGGGGCCCGTGTTGGATGTCCCTTCTTGCGGAGTGTGTGTCACTGTGTGTGTAGGCCTATGTGGGGGTCTAAATTAATCTAAAAATATATAAACCTTCACCTGGGTTATATCACGCATTTTTGTATCTATGGCAACTTAGAAAAAATGTAAAAAAATATGTATTAGCATATATCGTCACAGAATACGGTCAAATTAAGAAGTTACATTTTACCACAATTTACCTCAATTTTTCTATCTGTTATGGGGCACTAAAGTGATACATTGTATAACCCTGTGGTAGCCTTTTTCCTATAAATTTTAATTAATTAGGGTATTTTTTATAAAAAGGAAAGTCACTAACAACATTCAGGCAGCATTTGCAGATGCAAGGCTTGGATGTGTGTGAACAATATCCATCTATCATGAGTGCATATCCTTTCAAAATAAAGTATGGGGGAAATTGAACTTTTTCTCAAAACATGTTCATGGAATGTAGGTGAATAAAGTATGATGCATGATATAACCCTAATATGTGCATGATATAACACTGTGGTGCATGATATAACCCTGAAGAAAAACATAAATAGGACCTGTCTTCTCCATGCCCTAGGAGCAAGTAGATTATACAAATACAATGATTCTTTGCCATTTTCAAGTGTAATGGCACATAAAATGTTTGCAAAAACTGGAAATGTAGTTATCAACTCGTTTTCTATTAGTCTGGGGGGTGCCAATCATTATTTGGGCTTAATTTTAGGGTTAGATGCGCGATATTGCCCCATTTTGCCCATCTTAACTCTAGCATTGCAACGCTTTGGTTTACAAAGTTTTAAACCAATGAGGATACATTTGCCTGTATATACTATACATATGCTATGTAGGCCTATGATATTTTATGACATAAAATGTATGTATCATTTTATAACAGAACTGCAAATAGCCTGATAGTCCCGGGGGAGGCGGGGGGGCACTTGATTTTTTTCTGACACAGGTGTGCGGCTGGACCTTTGACGACCCTTACCCTGGTTAGGGCGATTTTGACCACCGAAAACTTCCCCTGGTTAGGGCATTTTCAGCTAAACGCCATAGGTTTCGAGAAAATTGCAACAAAATAGGCCCCCTAGACCATGTTTGGAAAAAAATTGCCGATAAAATACTTTCTGGTGGAGGGTTTCAAAAACTTGGATATTTGAAGTCAAACTGGCAAATTTGGGTGAAAACGCTGACAATTTCCTCAAAAATACACCTACGAATTATCTTGAGAAATGGACCCTTGGATTTTTGTGTAAGTACCCTTGCCAGTACCCTTGCCAGCAGCACACAATGACACATGTTAATCGTTATGAAGTGCCCCCCTCCCCGGGACCCCCTCCCCCTCCGGAGGGGTCTGACCCCCCCCCCCCCCCCCCCCACCTTTTTCAACTCACTTTAAGACGAAATCCACAGTAGTATAGTATGTATCGGAACGGGACTATGCTTAAGTACTGTTTATTACTCAATCGATATGCAGCCAATCAGAGGCCTCCCTTTTGGCGGGAAATTCAAAAGCAGCCAATGAGAGGCCTTCCTTTTGGCGGGAAATTCAAATAGGTCACGTGACCGGAAGTGACCTACTTCCGGTCACGTGACCTTTGGGCGGGAAATTCAAATAGGTCACGTGACCGGAAGTGACCTACTTAAGAGGGTCACGTGACCACCATGTTGGCGGGAAATTCAAATAGGTCACGTGACTGGAAGTGACCTACTTAAGGGGGTCACGTGACTACTATGTTGGCGCGAATTTCAAATAAGTCACTTGAGATTTTTACTCCCCACTCATGAGGGGGCACTCTTTAAGATGCATAGGGGGGGAGGGGGGGAGGGGTTTTTAAGAGTAAGACTCACTCTCTGCCCTCTCTTTTAGAGGGCAGAGAGGCGAGTCTACTGGTTCGTCTACTTACAATGAAGATTGAAATGTATCATGATGCGTTTATGATGATGTGCATCATGATGTGACTATCTTACAACCCTATAAGAAATAAGCAAGGTCTCTCTCCTATACATAGGCGTACTTACACTGGCTATTTGTAAACTAATGAATACGACTTCCTCATTAAAATTGTCATCTACAACTCTTTCAATCTTAAGGCTTTTTTTTTGAGTTTATTCTTTTTTTCAAATTTGGTCCCACCTCAAAAGAGGAATAGGACTCTGGTACAATTGTCGCTTGCTCATCAGAGCCGGGGTGTAGAAGGCCCCTGCCCTGTCGGGTACGTTCTAATGAGATAGATCGCACGCTGGTACGTTTTGGTTGATTTGGAGCTCTCGGCCGACTGTCTTATGCACCCGAAAGAACCAGACTTTCGGTGTCTCATGATAAAACTGACGCGTTATACTAAGTGCTGGATTACTTTCTCATTTTTTATTGTTCTATCCAATGCTTATTTAATTTTTGCACTGATAAAAACGGCTAGCTTGTACAAACACATGTTCTATTTAAGCGTTAAGTGTAGAAAATGAACAGAACAGTGCACAGAAAATAGCGCTACCGACTACATTTCGCCCAGTCACTCAGCGGAGAACAAAAGAACTACTGACGTAGTGTACCCGCTATTCCGACAGTTGGCGCCACCGTTCGAATCTTTATACTTTTCCCGCGTGCGACATGAAGCCCTGGGGTGGGTACTGGCTGTTTGGTTGTAGGTACCGAAACATAAACTACAGCCAGCCCATGCCATGGTGAGACAGCTCTCTTATTCCCCCTTGAGTAGCGTCCGTAGGGCATATGACAAAACCTAGTCCCGTACACTGAGCAGCTTCAGGTCTGAAGTCTCATACAGAAAATGTGTGGGTGTGTGTTTGGGTGTGGGTGTGTGGGTGTGTGGGTGTGTAGGTTGGTTGGTTGTTGGGTTGCTTTACACCCTAGTTAACAGCTATGGTCATTTCAAGGGCGGTGATGGTGATCGAATCTATGAGGTGACTGAAGATAGAAAGCACGTCCCTACACTTTTACCGAGACAATGGTTCTTTTACATCCCACACTACATAGGGGTGTGTGGGTGTGTGGGTGTGTGGGTGTGGGTGTGTGTGTCTGTGTGTGTGTGTGTGTCTGTGTGTGCTGTGTGTGTGTCTGTGTGTGTGTGTCTGTGTGTGTCTGTGTGTGTGTATGTGTGTGTGTGCACGCATCTTGCACTCCGGAACATGTTCAGACACGTTCGAACTTGTTCGAACCTGCTCGGACATGACTGGACAGGTCTCACACGCCGACCGTGTCTGAACATGTTTTCACCTTATAGCTGCTGCCGATGCTGCTGCCGCTGCTGCTGATGCTGCTGATGTTAGTAGTCGCGTCGACAAAGAATCTTCATTTGTCACACTTAAGCCTCCAGTTGAATGCGCGACGGGTAGTAAGGCTACCAACGCGACGGCCGGATTGTGCAAATGGTGTCCTCGCTTCTGCTCGTGCTCTTGCTTAAAGGTGCACCTCAACTCAGTGCGCCTTTAACACCCGTCCCAAATATGCAAAGTTCCTAACACAGCACGGCACCTCCCACCACCCAGTAAACACAACGACGTTGGTCAGACGTAAATCTACGTTGAATTTTGGTCTGAACTACGTAATTTTAGTAGGTTTATCAACGTCAAAACATTAAGGTTTATTTACCAATCTCAAACCTGCAGGTCTGATTTACGTAGCTCCTGAAGAGGTAAATCTATGTTTAACACACTACATATAATTCTACATAGTGGGACTCAGACAAAGACTTGTAATATATTGCAGACAAATTTACATTTGCAAACAATATTCCTACAAAGTAACTACTATAATTTTCAATCTCATCTCATTCCACATAGTATATTCTTGTAGTTCAATTGAACAGCCTGACAGTATAGATCTGTTGAATAGTTTTGGCTGCAGAGAGGCTTTGTAATTCTTCCATTACCACCAATGTGGTGTCCTCACAGTAAAGTGCCTCAAAGCACCTATTCATGCACAGTACTTTAATCACCTGTCCTTTATATATAAATATTCTATTGAATACGGTTTATTTGCATGATATTGAATTTCAGAGTTAATGAGAACTTACTGCTTGAATGTGGTAGATTTGTTAAAGAACTGTAATATTCTCTCCATAATTGATAGTGCTGCCACCTAGTGTGACACGGAAAAGTCATCTACCCAATTGAAGTTGAAAAGTTACGTCGTTTAACGTAGATCTATGTAGAATCTTTACGTCTGAATGAGGTAGATCAACGTAAATCAGACGTCTACATCTGTTGAACGTAAATAAACCTTAACGTTTTGACGTCTACAAACCTTCCAAAATTACCAATCTCAAACCTTTTGGTTGGACATCTACCTAGAGAAACCTCTGAGCTACGTTGGAACTACGTAGGGTGTTTACTGGGCAGTAGCCAATCAGCGCGCCGAACGCCGGACACACCCCCACCGTGTGAGCGTCTAAGTAGGTCACACGAACCATACTAAGATGCCGACATAGCCAAGAGGTCCGTCCGCGATAGCTGCGAGTGATTACGCGCTGTCAAAATTCACTGCCTTGATCGGCAAGAGGGGGGGCTGATTACCCCTCGTCCGAGGAATTGCGGCGGAACCATAATCAATTTTTCGCTGTTTTAGATAAAAAGAGATCCAGAGCTATCCGCTCGTCCAAGAATTATTTTTCTATCAGCCCGGGATCACCCCCAAATTAAGGCCTAAAGTCCAAAAACCCAAAATTTCTTTCCTATGGGATTTCAAGCCTGAAGCGTTTTTTGTGGCCCCAAGGAGCAGCTCACGGGTTCGAACCCTGTAAACACCCTGACGCGCTTTCGTCGCCTTAGGCAACGTGGCTAGACGTTTTGACTAAAACTTAGTGAGGGTTCGAACCCGGAACGTCCATATTAGACGCCTAATTTCTACTAGCCCCGAAAACGAGAGTATCATATCTATATAGGTCACCCATGTTAGCCTTAGTTTAAGTGCGTGCAAAACCGTGTATTGTGCATTTATGCAGCATACAGATATGGAGACATGCTGCTACAGTGTCAAATTGATCGACATTGTATGTAACTGGACATGAAGAAGGATATTTTTACTTAGTTTTCTAAAAGGGGGTAGTTCTCGGTACCCCTCCAGCAGCAGAATTTTTTATTCATGTCACTAAGCCCCATGTCACATGTCGATTTTAAGAATGGCCATGTCACATGTCACTTAAATGGCCTAATGACACAGATAGTACTAAACCTAAAGACCTACCCCCCGTAGAAAAAGGAGTGTCGTTTGTGAACGCCCCCTTAGTCTTTCTATACTGAATCCGGGACCTGCTGGCGAGGCCGACAAAGGGCTTGCCTAATGAGCTCACAGCTGGACTAGATACCCAATGTTTTGGATTGGAGAAATCAGCAGAGCAATAAAATATTTTCAAGGGTGTCCACTGTGAGTTGTAAAATTGGTGCTAAATGTGGTAACCAGGAGGATGCTAAGTTTATTGATATTGGCTGTTAATGATACTTAAGGTGGGTGTTGTCTAAAGTTTAATTGATATTACCAATGTGGACAATAATGACCTCACAGTTGGGGCCCTCACCAGCAGGTCCCAGATTCAGTATATTCTTTGTTTATTGTGTGGCCCCTAAAGAGGGGCCGACTAACTCCGATGAGAGTTAGATTCTGCCGCTGCTGCGCAACATCAGCGTAATTAATTACGCCTCATGTTGGGCAGCATGGATCCTCAAAGGCCTCAAAGCTCAAACAGGGCAGAGCCGTGTGTGGCATACGAGGACCAGTGGGAGTGATCCGTTGCAGACAGAATACCGATCCGTGAGAGGTTCTGACTATGTATAGCTTTTATATCGCCTTAGATATGGTGTAGTATTTTTCATCTCGCTATAGTTTAGTTGATATTTAAAGAAACTGACTCATTCTATCAGAAATACACAACATTGACTTGTTTTTTATATTTAATATATTAGAAGCACACTTTGTTGCTTTATATAGCTCATTATTGCGTTAAAATGTTCGCGAGTATCGTGGAAATGTACAAAAATCCTATTGTGGCGCCATCTGACGAAAGAGCGGAGAACTATACTAGCGCGTTCGTTATTCACATCTTTGACAGGGACTTGGTTGGTTGTTGGGTTGCTTTACGCCCTAATTAACAGCTGAGGTCATTTCAAGGGCGGTGATGGTGATCGAATCTATGGATGACTGAAGGTGGAAAGCACGCCCCTACACTTTTACCGAGGCAATAGAGCTGCTCATAGGGTATGGCGAGATAGACTAGAGGATGTAATAACTAGGCGGCAGAGGGGTCAAAAAGACAATCTCGTAGTAGTAGGTCTACTTGGATCTTGAGTAGCCGCCCTTGTGGTTATAATTACCTAGACTAGTTGGCTCTGCCAGCCTGGTCAAGTGAAAATTGGTAAGGAGACTATGAACTAAGCTAAGCTTGGATTTTAAAATAGCCTATAAAAGTATAATAAAACTATAGCACCCTCTTAGATTTGATGATTAGACACTGCCTACTAGGTATACACATTTGTACAATGGTATCATTGTGTATAAATGCTCTTTTGGTACATCATGCCGACTCTACACGAGCACCATTTGCAACGACAGATAGTGCTAAACCTAAGACCTACCCGCTCCGTAGAAAAAAAATAGGGATGACGTTTGTGAACGGCCCCTTAGTCTTTTTATTCTTTGTTTATTGTGTGGCCCCTAAAGAGGGGCCGCGGTGTTATTAATTACACCTCATGTTAGGCAGCATAGGATCAAACCTCCCTCAAAAGCGTCAAGGCTCAAAGTCCTGATGGACAGGAGCCCTGTGTGGCTTTCGAGGACGAGTGGTTGAGTGATCCGTTGCAGAATACCGATCCGTGAGAGGTTCTGACTATATATAGCTTTTTATATCGCTTTAGATATGGTGTAGTATTTTCATCTCGCTATAGTTTAGTTGATATTTCAAAGAAACTGCCTCATTCTATCAGAAATACCGTATTCGACGTAACAAGCGCACAGTGCGCTTAAAAAATTATCATAGACACATTTTAGTAGTTAAGAGTTTAATTGGGGTCAAAATTTGAGAATTTTTTGGTTATTTGTAGTATAAAAATCGGCCAAAAACGGGGGGTGTGCGCTTATTAGGCGGTGTGCGCTTATTACGTCGAATACGGTACACAACATTGACATGTTTTTTATATTCAATATATTAGAAGTGTGCTTTGTTGCTTATTATAGTTCATTATGCGTTTAAAATGTTCGCGAGTATCGTAGAAATGTACAAAAATCCTATTGTGGCGTCATCTGACGAAAAGAGCGGAGAACTATATTAGAGCATGTAATCACCAGGCGGCAGCAGAGTGTGTTTGTTTGTAATTCTTTATTTATACTGTCCGATTCATAGGCTTATAGCCTGTATTATTGTAAAGAACAGTGTATACTAATGGCAACCACTGAACAAACTCATCTCTTATGGATGAGTGTGCTCAGTGGATCCATTTATACCATGATGTAATTGGTATATATAATATGCCATGATGTTAATCAGCATATGGGTGAAATATGACTATGTTAGTATATTAAATCAAAAACATTTTTTATATGTAATTTGTTAGGTTAATGAGATGGTAAAGATGATGATAAAGATGATGTGTGTGCAAGGGCCTTTTCTTCATAAAAATCGAAGGCAAATAAATGATAATTGGCTTGACTCTTAGTATATATTATACCATTATTACTACCTTATGAGATCATGTATTTATACATAATCTCACAGATAGGTTGGGTCGAGACCCCCTATCCCCCCTCCCCCATCTAAATATCTGGGAGTAGATCAATAAGATCTTCATATTTCCCATTTAACCATGAGATGAATTTGACCTCATTGTCAATCTCCCTGGTTTCTACTAGCTGTTTATTCCACTCTATGGATAATCTATAGCTTAATTTCTTTCTACTAATGGGATTTTTGGGTATGACTACAGTCATTAGAGTACCGTCATGCATTCTTGTTCTAATGTCCCTTGTATCTATATTTGCCTCTTTCTGAGCAGCTTTGAAACTAGCCATTTCAAGATGTTTACTTCTTCTCTCCTTGAGTGTATTTACCCTGATAACTTTTCTTAACTTTTCTGTGTTTACAGTTTCCTTATTTCTAAGGGCTGTCTTCACTCCACCATTAATTTGAGTTTGGAGCTTACTCAAATGAGTATCAGTACATATCATGTAAAGTATGTCTCCATAGTCCAGAGCAGGCATAATCATCCGTTTCAACACACTTATAGCAGCATGGCTAGGCATTTTTAGCCTTATTCTTCTAAATAAATATAATCTGAAATCCAAGTTCCTACCCACCACATCCACATGCTTCTTAAAAGCTAACTGAGAATCCAGAGTCATGCCTAGATAACAATATGTTGGGGTATAGAGGATAGGATCCTGCCCCAGAGCCAGCCTTGGCCTGACCAGTCTGTTGAGAAGTGCCTGTGTGTAAAATGTCATAGCTTTTGTCTTTTTAGTATTTAAGGATAATTTATTGCTTAAGCACCACTGGGAAACATTTCTTAAGTCATTATTAAGGGTGGCTTCCACTTGCTGACAATTTGGCTTATGTTCTATATAAATAACAGTATCGTCTGCATAGTGCTGACACTTCAAGGCAGTGAGACATAAACTCAAGTCATTTATATACAGTAAAAATAATAAGGGCCCTAGCACGGATCCTTGTGGGACTCCACAGTTAATAGGATGTAGGTCTGAAATTATTTTGTTTGCTTTTGTACATTGTTTTCTATTGCTTAAGTAACTTTTAATCAATTTTATAGTGTTTATTCCAAAACCTTGCATATCCAACTTTTTTAGTAGAATTTTGTGGTCCAAAGTATCAAATGCTTTTTTGAAATCTATAAATATTGCAGTGGTAACTTTATCCTTGTTAAAGGAGTCAAATATGTCTTCAGTCAGTCTTGTCAGGCTGTCAATAGTAGATCTTTTTGGCCTAAATCCGTCCTGTTTATCAGTCAATATATTATTTTCTGTCACATGTTCAAGCATTTGTCTATGGATAACCTTCTCAGCCAGTTTGGCAGGAATGGGCAGGATACTAATGGGTCTAAGATTGGATACCTCGGATGCATCACCCCCTTTAGGAAGGGGACTAACCTGTGCAATTTTCCAATCATCAGGAAAAGAGAAAGTTCTCATAGCTAAATTAATAATAAATCTGACATGCTCTGGGAGACACATCATGGCATCCTTAAGGATTTTAGACGATAAATCTTTAACCCCTGAGGCTTTGCCTGTATTAATATTTCCTATTAGCTTAACCATCTCTTCTTCGGAACAATCTCTAACTGTAAAATGTTTATTTACCCTTGGGTGTGGAGGGTTCCATGGTGCATTCATGTTCTGAGCTAGTTTATCACCTATGGTAGCAAAAAATTCATTAATGAAGTTTGCTGTGTCAGCATCTGGGATAGGGGTATCATTATGAACCAGATTAAAATGTGGATCATTTACCCTAGGGTTCAAAATGTCATTAATTTGTGCCCAATATTCTTTGGGGTTTTCCACATTTGTATTTAGCTTATCCATATGGTATTCCCTCTCAGCCATTCTGCAAGCAGCCTTGGACCTATTTCTGAGGAAGTCTGATATGTTCTTATCATCTTCATTATTAGTCCTCCTATACTTAGCCATGGCAGCATTTTTTTCATGTATTTGCCTCATGAGCTGTGCATCAATCCAGGGCTGCTTTTCTTGCTTAAAGCTAAATGTCTTTATAGGACAGGTGAGGTTTATAAGGAATGTGATTTGAGTCACAAATATATCCCATGCCCTATCAGGGGTATTAGCTTGCCAGAATGTATCCCAATTTGTATTTTTCAAACCCATTTTAAAATTTTCCACAATATAATTCTTATAACTTCTCCCTGTGAATTCTGCCTTTTTAATAGGACGTTGGACATAGGATCTAGTGGCATATATGAGGTGATGGTCAGTGATAGCTGGGGCAAGTACACCTGATGATACTATATGTCTGCTATTTGTAAAAATAAGATCAATCATAGTATTATCAGTATCAGGATTAACATGAGTATCCTCCATTATAAGTTGAGTCAACCCTAGTGTTTGACATAGACTTCTAAGCCCATTAGCTTTAATGACTCCTGGCTTATAATTCACATTAAAATCACCATACATTATAATTTCACTATATTTACTTTTGTCCAAATTTGTGAATATATCTGAAATTTTGTCCAAGGCATTTTTCATATTTTTATCTGGCCTATATACATTTATGAGTAATATTGGCTTTTGCTTACCCCTACTGACTGCTACACAGTGTATTTCAAGATCTTTCGTACTACTATCATAAGCTGTAAAAGCTTTAGTGGTATATGTGATGTCATTAGCTATATACAAAAGAACTCCTCCACCCCATTCCTTCTCAGTTAGATCCTGTCTATCCAACCTAACTATATTATACCCCTTTACTGCCACCTGACTGTCTGGCATTTTTTCATTTAGCCAGCTCTCTGAGATACCTAATATATCAATATTAGAGTTTTCCAGCATTAATCTAACGGCAATTTTATTTGATACAAGGCTACGTGCATTCATATGACAAAAGTGCATACCCTTTTTCCCTTTAAAATCAACCATAGTCATCCAAGTGGTGGTTTATAAATCGTATGACGACGGGGGGGACCCAGGGGGGGGGTGATGTTATATATAAGCACTTGTGAGTCAAAAAGCCATCAACTATATATGAACTTTTATACATAGTTGGCTCAGGTATGTGCCATACGGCTACCTGTGCATCTCTCGGAAGCACCTTCTTATTGTGCATTGAGAAAGCTGGGGGGGGTTTATGCACCAACCTGTTTAGTTGGTGTTTACCCTTTTTCCCATTATCAATCTTAACATTACGTTCTGTTAGTATATTATTAATAATTAAGTGGGTGGGAGATTCCACTTAGCTTGTGGACACAATTTAATACATGATCTTCTATTAGTTGATTTCAATTACAGATATAGGTTATGTAGAGATAGAGGAAAGAGCTGGAGAAGAAGGTAGAATCTAGAAGATAGAAGATAGAGGAAGGTAGAAGAAGATACAATCTGAGGAAGGAGGGGGGGGGGGTCACTTGTAATTCACCTGGTGGCCTGCACTGCTGGTTTATTTGCAAGTGATTGATTAGTGACCAGTTAGTTTTAGTACAGTGCAGAAAGGATAAATGTTTGCGAGAAAGAGCAAAGACAACATGAGTATTCTTTATCCAGCATACAAGGAATAAACATATAATAGTCTATAAACCACTATATATCACTTATATCTTTCAATATATATCCTTATATCGTCCGCGCAAATGTTCAAAGTCCATAATCAAGGCGAGTAAACTTATTATGCTCATTCAGGGGTTCAGAACCACTGCAAATCCAGTATAAGACTCCACTGTATGAGTGTCTATTTACCACGCCGGGTAGTGTCCGCTAGCGGCGCACAGGGGCGCTACCGACAGTTCTGGCAGAAGGGCGTAACCCAACCACCCATCGTAGTTTTTTTTTACCGACCTGGCCGGCCATCGTACAAGGTCTGTCTCCTACCCCGTTCCTAGAGTTCTTAATTACATTTATAATATGGATATGCTTATGGCATCTAAGTGCAATGTACTTTTAAGGGTGATATCTATAAAAGTGGAGGGTTTAAGCCTAGTTTGCTCTAAAATTGGCATAATTTGTATTTTCTACTATAATATTGGGGGGGTAGAGTAGGTATTTAACAGGAAAATTTGCCAATTTCTTGTGTATTGCAGGGGGTTATAGGTTTGCAACACCGAAGAAACACCGTTCATTCTATTTACCATCATATATGGAGGAATGTCTTCATTTTAATTAAGCAGCTAACAATACTTTGGCTCGGTGGCTTGCACTGCTAGTTAATATATTGTATCACTGCTATAATTGTGTATGCCAGGTGGTCTGCACTGCTGGACATATCTTTTTGTGTTATTATAATTTCAATTAGGGATATATAAAAATATTTTTAATGAGACTTTCCTGTTAAACCAGCTCTATTATATTAGTATTTTGAATTATATTTTTATAAAATATTGGATAAATTTCTATTTGTTTTTAGGACATATTAATATGGTGCGATCTCACCCAATTGCGCTCCACTTTCCTCCAAGGCTATCTTGTTCTTCTTTATGGCATAGGCGAATAAGCGTGCCCATGCAGTCTTGGTAGTAGGGTATCCATGGAGGCCATCGTACATCTTTCCATACTTATGCTGGTACCCCTTATGTTGCTGGTGATGGACTGTATTTCCTAACCACGGTCCCACAAGACAATGGTCCGAATTCATGGACACAATGGCCTGATTTACTGCAACCATGCCTTCATTTACAGCTGATTGTTGACCCAGATATTGACCTTGTGTCTCGTTGTGCTTATTATAGTCAAGCCCAATCATTTGACTGTATACAAGACGTTGTCCCTTTTCAACATTGATAAACCTCTTCATTGCTTCCAGTCTATCTACCAATATGTTTACTAAGGTTTCTACGTCATTGAATACTGGGGTGAGAAGGCCATCATCTCCTTTGATTGATAGGTCATTTACACCTCCAAATACGATCATCAAATCATAACGTCTTTCAGCTAGAATAATTGCTGCCTCATGGTGTAGATCCAATAATGTGGCTCCTGACCTAGGCTCCATCTTGATGGTAACGTCTCTTACATTCAAGCCTGCGAGAGCAGCTAGGATTCTCCCTTTCATAGTAAATCCTCTACTGTCGGACAATATAAGCACTTCAAACATATTCAAGCAGGTTAAGCATGTACGTATATATATGTGTAGTCTCTATACGTGGCCTAACTCGTATGTCGTTATGCTATTCCAGTCTGGTGGCGACAGAGGCATTCTAGCAGGGGGGGGGGGGGGGTGGGTGGGAGCACTTGACCTCTTATGTACGTGGCACTATAGTCTATCTTCGGCTAGCTGGCTTGCAGTTCCTGTAGGGCCGTTCTGACTTTCATCAGTGACTTTCCACACAGATTTTGCCCAGGCCTGTTTTCATCTGCATTTTTCTCTCCATCCGACAGATTATACCCTGTACCAAATTCATTGTCTTTAACCGCCTCTAACAGCTCAGCTTCTCCTGTACCAATTAGGTATCTGGCATGTGTTGGGTTTTGCTCAAATCGGGCTAACTGTAATTCTTCCAGTATGGTGAATTTATCAGTCTCCCACGTAATGCTACCCTTTGCCTGTTTTGACAATTTTTTTGCTTCGTAGGGGCAGTCTGTAGCCAGGATGTCGTTCGCCAACTGGTCATTGTCACTGTATAGAGCGCACCTATGCTGGAAGGCTTGTTCCACACTTACATAGTATTCACCCATATACTTGAACTCTGCCTCGTGCATGTTTGAGAGCATTGCGTATTTTGATTGGAAAGCAATCTCACCTCCTTCCAGCTTGATGGTCTTAGCATCTGCTAATTTTAGCCCTTGGGGCGCAGCGTCTAGATTGTCACGGTCAATGGCCTGACCATTAATGACTACCCCTCTGCCTTTAAGGGCCACTTTATGCTTTTTTGCCTTCGCAAAAGAAGCTATAACCCTTAAGTCACGCTGTTTGTTTGCTTCTGTAGGGGTGAGATCGTCTCCTATTGAGACATCTTCCCATTGATCCAAGTCTTTCAATGCCTTCACCTTACTGTAGACTGTACCTTTGCTGGCTGGGTGTTTTAGCACTACAATGATGGGACGCGGCCACGCATGTATTTTCCGCCCAAGTCTGTAGATTGCAATACACTCTTCCACTACCATATCCACACCCATGTCAGTGAACAGTGTGGCCACCGCCCTTTTAGGGTCTGGGTATTTGGTCTCATCTACCCCTCTTATGATTAGGTTAGGCCTTTTTTTCTCAATAAGATCCTTTTCCCTTTCATTTTGGAGTTTTTTAATGACCAGCCCCTGTCGTTTGCTTTTAAGCCTAAGGGTATCCACTTCGTCAGCCAATTTTACAATTTTTTTCTGTTGAACCCTAATTTTTTGGGTGTTGGCATCAATTTTTTTCCCTTGGTTTTCAACCAGCGTTAGGAGGTGGGCTAATTGCTGTTGGTTGGTGTTTGTAACCCCCGCAATTTTATTGGTGGTACCAATTAGCACATTTAGCTTACCTGTCACAGCGTTCATTTTGACAAGAAATTCCTCCTGTAAGTCTGCTACAGCTAACCTTTTTGTCTTAGGCTTGTTGTCCTCCTCTAATTCCATTGTAGGGACATCTTTAATAGGAGACATGATGCTTTGACCTAAGGCGGTAATTTTCCCGAATAGTGTCATATTAGAAGCGGCCTCGTCACCCTCCAGTGGTGGTGGGTCCATGTTCCCCTTCTCCGATGCACCGGTTAGGTCAATATCTCGTATTTCCTCGATTTCCTCGATTTCCGGCATGGTACACTCCTTCTGATACTCTCCCTCACAGCTACACACCTTTATAGCAAAGCTGTGCAATCTTGGTAATCCTGAGTGTGGAATCTCCCGTGTTATTCTACGTAATGTCGGAGCAAAATCCCCAGTGGGTGTTTACTCAACGACGGCCATCTTGCATCCATGAGTGGTCAAAAGACAATCTCGTAGTAGTAGGTCTACTTGGATGTTGAGTAGCCGCCCTTGTGGTTGTAATTACCTAGACTAGTTGACCCTGCCAGCCTGGTCAAGTGAAATTAGTAAGGAGACCGCGCATTAACGCGCTCCACAGTCTTTAGACAGTTAAGACTATAGTACCGTAGATTCTACTGTGTACTCACACTAACTATTTACAGTGCTACATATTCATACCCGAGTTCTAAGTGGTTTTTTTTAGAAAAAAAAGCGATCTACTCACCCCATATTTTTTTTTAGACAAAATCCTATTAGCAGGTAACCTCTGTATAAACCATACTGCAAACATCTGCTACTTCGAGCGTCTGCCTCGTGACTGATAGTGTACAACAAGACGAAGTGGGCAGAGATAAAAATTGAGGCTCTTTATATAGCTGAGAGAGCGGCTAATCTGGATCTTCTAAGCTTGTTTTCACCTAGAGCCCCACCCTCTTCCAGAGAGGAATCAAATTGCTTTTCACCTGGACCCCTTCCACCCCTAATCCATCAGCATGAAAAGACAGATAACAAGTGTAACGTGCGCTACATGTATATGGGATTATAGCTGGTGAAGAGATAAAGCCGGGTCAACTGTGTATACAAAGACTACAGGGGGTGATTAACGACAGGTGTGACGCGCCAGCCCGTGGACGGATTATCTTCTAAGCTGACGCTTATTCAACTAGCCAGCCGCCGTCCGCTCCACTCACCGCGGCAAGAGGAGGTGTTTTTGTTTTACACTTAAGTCGCTTACCACATGGACTCGTCTCTACCTCACAGACAGACACACGCCCCCTGTAGCTTTTTTTGTATACACACTCTAATCTCATAACCCCCTGATCCGTTATACAGGTAACGGGTATTCTCTTTTTAAATAGCTGCCAGTCAGCCTGCGACAGCTGAAAACGACGGTAAGTAGCTTAGCTCTAGAAGCAAGAAGACGTATATAAGGAGGCTGACACGTGTATAGGCGCCTTATAAGTCGGCAGGGGGTAAATACTAGTGAAAAAGGAAGGCAGGTGTGCAGGTAGCTTTCTAACAGACACGTGTGTGCACTAAGCTGCTTAAGTCTAAACCCACCTGCAGTAGTCAGGTAGCATGTGAAAACTTACTTAACAGATCACTTAATTGAGTAGAGACTCTGTACTGAGAGAGTCTTTTCAGCCGTTTAAGAGGATTATCTAGGACAGGGTACATAAGGAGTGAAACGCCGCTCTCACCCATCACACTTTCTCGACCCGCCCTTCATCATCGTAGCATCGTCCACTCTACGCTCGCTCAGCATGTTATGAGGGTTATTTCTACCTTTACAGCTTCTTTTCTTATCGAAGTGTCGACGCTACAGAGCATCGAACTCTCCAAATGAGTCCAAGAAAGAAAAAGCAACTCCCACTTGAAGCAGGAAGAGAAACAGTGCCCTATGATGCATGTGAGGTAAAGAAACATTGGAAGGACGTCACCAAGGAGCAATGGATAGAAGCATGCTTCAACTTCATCGGAACGGAAGTAGTTTCATTTGGACAGAGGGAGAAAATTTTGTTGGAGCTATTTTTCTTAGCTCCGTATGCTTGGCCTGACTGTGGTGAAATTCCTTCAGGTATTTGTTCAGGCTTCGCCATACAAGTTATCTGGTCTTTGAAGGAGCTTCGATATATGCAACGCACTCACGAGGAGATTGTTCAGAAAATGACGGAATTCGAAACAGGAGAAGACACAATATGGTGCGAGGAGACGACATATACGGACGATGATCTGGAGTACATCATTTGAAGCCCGTTGGAACATTATGTTAAAGACTTTGAGGACATGCTAGACAGCACTGAGATGAACCCGAAAGAGAGATCCCTTATTGCACAGAAAGAGGCCAAAGCTGTGTTGGAAAAGCTCAAGTTTGGTCAAGGATTCACTCTTCAAAGCAGCTGTGTGAGTGTGATAAAAGGTCTTGTGTTGAAACATCCAGACATGAAGTTTTCGCGTGCTGTCGACACACTTCCTTTGCCTGAACTGATGATGAACATGATCGACCCCATCGTACCAACATGTTTCGACTCTGCCAATTGTCCCATGTATAAAATGGTTTCAAGTTTTGCCCGTGGCCGATGGCTAAACGATCCACTGAAGTCAGAAAACCTCCTTGATTTAATCGACTGACTAAATGTATTTTCTCATAGTAGCATTAGTAATAGCGGCTACTCGGTCTCGTGCAGCACAAGCAGCAGCATCTGTCAGCAGCATCCGTGACATCGTCAGCAGCAGCAGCAGCTGCACGAGCAGCACAAGCAGCAGCATCTGTCAACAGCATCCGTGACATCGTCAGCAGCTGCAGCAGCTGCACGAGCAGCACAAGCAGCAGCTGCTGCAGCAGCTGCACGAGCAGCACAAGCAGCAGCATCTGTCAGCAGCATCCGTGACATTGTCAGCAGCAGCAGCAGCAGCAGCAGCTGCACGAGCAGCACAAGCAGCAGCATCTGTCAACAGCATCCGTGACATCGTCAGCAACTGCAGCAGCTGCACGAGCAGCACAAGCAGCAGCAGCTGTTAGCAGCTGCAGCAGCTGCACGAGCAGCACAAGCAGCAGCACCGACAGCAGCAGCAGCAACAGCAAATTAGCAGCAGCAGCAGCAGCAGCAGCAGCAGCGGCAGTGTGGACCACTAAATTCGAGATGGTGACATACCTGTTTCTTAGAATCGACATTCGACATGAGGCCTAGTGACATTTGACATGAAGCTTGAAAAACATAGTGACAGGTGACATGAGCAATTCTTAAAATCGACATGAGATATGAGCATAATTAAGCGACATCGACATGTGCCATGGCTATTTTTTTTTTTTTTTTGAAGACAACCACCATAGCCTCCTCATCTAGACCTCCACTAGTAGTGCTCTATAAGCGCAAGCTTTGCCTTAAGAGAGCTGTGGCTGTGAACCCTCTCCTCCCTCCGTACACACAGGTAAATATCAGAGTCAGCCAATGTCGCCAATACTACTCCCATACAAGGGTCAGGTGCTGCTGGACTATAATAGATGGGTCAAGGACCGTTCTACTGAGGGGTATATAGGCCGGACATTCAATAACAGGCTGGACTTTGGCAAATTTGCTTTGAAAGTCTGGCCAGCAAGAGTCCAGCATTGACAGACTGTGGCATAAGGATCCAGCGTGGCCAGACTTTCAAGCAAGTTTGCCAAAGTCCAGCCTGTTATTGAATGTCCGGCCTAGCCTGACCCTCAGTAGAATGACCCTTGACCCATCTATTATAGTCCAGCAGTGCCTGACCCTTGTGTGAGAGCGGTTTAGGCGACATTGGGTGACTCTGATATTTGCCTCTGTGTAAGATGAGAAAAGAGGGGCTGTCGCTGACCAAATGGCTCTAAAACAGGGGGCTGTTGAAGGACTATATGGTAAAAGGCTGCTGTTACAGTCAAGATACTCATATTTCAAGCCCAGAAAACTGTAATTAGCTTTCCAAGTTGTTTATTTAACAATATCTTGGCCTAGCAAGAAGCTGTCAGATGACATCTAAGAAAAATGTGGACTGTTAATTGATCAAGAGAGCTACATTGTTACAGAGTCCTATTCCTCTTTTGAGGTGGGACCAAATTTGAAAAAAAAGAATAAACTCAAAAAAAAAAGCCTTAAGATTGAAAGAGTTGTAGATGACAATTTTAATGAGGAAGTCGTATTCATTAGTTTACAAATAGCCAGTGTAAGTACGCCTATGTATAGGAGAGAGACCTTGCTTATTTCTTATAGGGTTGTAAGATAGTCACATCATGATGCACATCATCATAAACGCATCATGATACATTTCAATCTTTTGGTCGTGTAGCAAGAGTCCTAACACTCAGTATACTCATCATGTAGTCCCGCTCAACCTAGAGCAAGAGTTCTCTCTCTCTCTTCTAGACGTTATTGCCCTAAGTACGTCGCGTTTTTTTTCCTTGTGAAAACTCAGTTTGCCCAAAAACAAAACGAAAAAAAATGTTGACATTGTAAGTAGACGAACCAGTAGACTCGCCTCTCTGCCCTCTAAAAGAGAGGGCAGAGAGCGAGTCTTACTCTTAAAAACCCCTCCCCCCTCCCCCCTATGCATCTTAAAGAGTGCCCCCCAGAGTGCTCCTCCCCCCCCTAAAAAAAAAGCCACATTTTTAAAATATTTTTTAGCAAGCTTTCAGCTTGCTTTTTCTTTTTAAAAATTATTTATCTATAAAAATCTCAAGTGACTTATTTGAAATTCGCGCCAACATAGTGACCCCCTTAAGTAGGTCACTTCCAGTCACGTGACCTATTTGAATTTCCCGCCAACATGGTGGTCACGTGACCCTCTTAAGTAGGTCACTTCCGGTCACGTGACCTATTTGAATTTCCCGCCCAAAGGTCACGTGACCGGAAGTAGGTCACTTCCGGTCACGTGACCTATTTGAATTTCCTGCCAAAAGGGAGGCCTCTCATTGGCTGCTTTTGAATTTCCCGCCAAAAGGGAGGCCTCTGATTGGCTGCATATCGATTGAGTAATAAACAGTAGGGGAGGCCTGGGAGAATTGGGACAAAGGAGAACTGGGACACTGTGTATTCTGCCCATAGCCAATAACTTTAATGCATAACCACCGATGCTATTTTTTGGGCCAATAATATTTAAGTTTTTTATAATAAAAAAAAATTCTGTGATGTTATTATACTTAGACCTACAACAGTTTATAACATTTTTAGGAAAAAAAGTTTTTTTTTCAGGTCTCGGACGATTCAATTTACATAGTGTTCCCTTTAATGAGAAAATATTTTTGTGTTGCATTATGTAGCATTGATAGATGGCAAAATGACCAGCTACTTACAAAAACACAGTTAAGCATATTTTGAACTGTATTAACATTTTGCTTAAAAATCTCAACCTTGGGAGAACTGGGACACTCATTGCAGGGAGAACTGGGACACTCTTGGCTATTGAGGAGAACTGGGACACTCCGGGTGAAGATTTATTGTGCTTTAATTATTTTCCTCTCAGACCTATGACTGAAGCTTATATGTTACATATGATCACATTGAACTTAAATCAAAGCAAAATGATGTTTCATTGGTTAATAATCACACTATTTACACTGTCCCAGTTCTCCCTGGTGTGTCCCAGTTCTCCCCAGGTAGTGTCCCAGTTCTCCTCGAAGTGTCCCAGTTCTCCCTGGAATTTCTCAAAATTCTAGAAGGGAATCATGGCAGGCTAGGATAAATCTAAATAGTCCAAATTAAAGGTTTATTAGTAGCCTTTCTTCATGAAACAGAGGCATTTGGTTATCATTGGCATTGTAGAAGTCACAAGCAAAATGTTATGATCTTAATTTAGTGTCCCAATTCTCCCAGGGCTCCCCTACTTAAGCATAGTCCCGTTCCGATACATACTATACTACTATCCACCCATTCCCCTATCGCCCTAGTCTTAGACCACAGCCGAAGTCCTAGACACGTCATTCAGCGACTGGAAGGGGGGTACGATCCCTATACTATACCACTATCCCCACCCCCCCGGATTACCCGGGAACCTTAGTTGCGCGGGAAATTGGATCAAGTTATTTGCAGATTCCTGCGCTAAGCGTTCGGCCTGTGCACTCAATTTCTCCGTGCGCACACGAGAGTACGATCCCCAAGCGAAGTCGTTTAGGTGTAGATTAGCTTGAAAACAATTATCCACATACAGTTCCTGTTTACTAGATCCCAGTGGCTACCCGCGAGTGCGAGGAGTAAAATGACAGGTTCCGCACGATGAAGCACACGGATTGGCCGAATCAGTTGGGTACTTCAAGTACACTCTCGATGAGCAAATATGAGTACTTCCGGAGTACGTCCCATGGTGCAACAGCCAAACCCGCGGGAGATCACGCTGGATCGGTTCGTCGAACTACAAGGTAAAGTAACAGAGTTTTTGACAAGTCCATCGTATGTCAACCTGATCAGCTGAATACATTATCGTCATGAAGCTATATGTGTCTCACTGGGCCTGTTTAATAGCATCTACCTGTCTATAGATGAGCATAATTGTGACATTTGAAAGTGCGCGCGTCAGACTCCAGTAAGGATGTCGAGATGAGCCTCTCACCGCGACTCGTGAGGACGAGTCCATTTTCGGATGGGGGTAACAGGCCAATCGGATTTGAGGGATTGGGTCGCAATCTCACGGGGTTTGATGCAATATTTGTCTTATGCCCTGGTTAGATCTAGGCCTAGAGTTATCACGGATTGGACATAATGCGACATCTCTATTGCCTAGTGTTAATGCATTTATAGATTAGCCACACCAACCTCCCACCCCTCAAAAATAGTAGACTGGTCCAAAAAGTTTTCAACGGATAGGTGGTCATATACCGGATAAGCCAGAATTGGCGGTCAAGATCGTCTTAAATCCGCAATTTCACTCTTTTTCATGCTCAACTTGAATTGCTTCTAGGTATACTACGGTATACTATAGATAAGGCTATAGGAACTTTCACACACACTACTTGAAAGTTTATAGATCTAGGTAGACTAAATCAAAAAAAAACAAAAAAAACTCCCCCCCCCCCCTCTTGAGGGGTCAAGTGTTTTTTTTGCCCCCCCCCCCCAAAAAAAAAAATCATCAACCCCCCACCTCCCTCTTGATAAATAATCGTAATTATATAGGAAGTAATTCTTTGGGCGGGGGGCTTTCAGTGTCAGAAAAAGCCTGCACCTAAAGGCCAAATAGAAAAGTTGGTCTATGGATTTCCTGCACCATTTTTTCCTAAAATTAGGGAGTGTTCATTTATTAGTTACGGGGGGGGGGGGGGTTGGTGGATTGGGGGGGGGGGGTAAAGATTTCTGACCCCTCTTGAGGGGGGGAGCGTAAAAACGTCAGGCCCTTTTAAGCAAAAAAGCCCGCGCGCTACTATAGTTCAAGGGGGGGGGGGGGCGAAAATTTGTCAGCGCCTTTGGCGAGGGGGGGGGGTGAAGCGCTCTACGCACTCTCAAGGGGGGAGCCCCCTTCGCGCAAAATCTCACCACCACCCCCCACCCCCCCTGTAATTAATAAATGAACACTCGTCTCCCTTAAGGCTTAATTCAATTTTATTTTTTTGGTGAAGAAACTCAGTTTGGCCACCATCCCGTGAGCCAGCAGCCTGTTGTTAATGATTAGGTTGCATCTTAGCTAGCGAATATCTAACGATCATTTTACTGTTCCTGTATTTTCTTCTAAATACAGGAGTGAGGACAGTAAGCCCTGCACCAACATGAAAAAACGGAAGGAAGCCAGGCGAACATCCGCACTAAACTGCAGTAAACAGGTAAAGTGTCCTGGAATGCTGAACCCCAGGGGTGAACCTGATACCATGTGTAACAAGTGCCAATATCTAGTGGCATAATTAGATCTTGCATTGTTATCTTGAAAGAGTGGGTAATTCCTGAATTTTAAGCAATGTAAGCATTGCATGAGCTATGAGCATGTCATCTGTTATCGAACATATTTGTGAATTTTATACATATTGTTCCAATAAAAGGTTGTTACAATCAGCCCTTTTTTTATCGGGGATGTTGTATCTGTTCTATAGACCAGCCTAGTTGAGTCGGACAGCGAGGACTCATCACCGGCGAAGAAAGCGAGAGTTGGAAGTGGGAAAAAAAAGGTGAGTGCCACTTATTGAGACGGACTTCAGACTATTTTTCAATATCAAGTTTACACCATAGTTTCTAGTGTATAACCCGCACCTAGACTTGGAGAAAATTGTATACCGGTACTTCAGTACTGTATACCCAGTGTTGCCGAAATTATGTCGGCACATCAGCTTTTGCCGATGTAGAATCGTAATGGCCGAGTTCAGGCCATCAGACAGTAGCCACAATGGCCGGCCATGACCATAGCTTTCCAACAGTAAAAGCTTTTTTTCAGATACTCCTATTAGAAGCGAAGATACGGCTGTGTAACCATTAATCCCATTATTCAATGGATTTACTTATCTCTCAATATATTTTTGGCAGTTCTCATCAAAAGAACACCTACCGTATTCGACGTAATAAGCACCCAGGGCGCTTATAAAATTATTTTGATGGCGTTTTAAGTACTTTAGAGTTTAATTGTCTCAAAAATAGGGAAATTTGAGCCTTTGTTCTAGTCTAAAAATGTCCCAAAAACGGGAGGGGCGCTTATTAGGGGGGGGGGGCTTATTACGTCGAATACGGTATATTCATCAGTATGAATTAGTATGAAATCTCCTACATGACATCAATGTATACACGCTAGTTCTATTTGGCCTAGGTAGAAGACAAATGGCCTGTGTAGGATCTCACTAGTGTGAATAAAAAGTTTTCAGCAACACGGTATACCTTTTAAAAACCCTTATGACAGGAGTTACGGGAGTCCTACACTCTACAGAACCAAGTAGAGGAGACAGAGCCATCATCAGAGCAGAAAAAGAAGAGGTTAAAAGTGCCGCCAAGGAATTCAAACGCATCAGAGAAAAAGACTAAACCAAAGACGGGTAAGTGCCCTTATGAATAAGCGTCAGTGAATTTGTCCCCTTGTTTAGCTGCATGACTATTGTTTCGTTCAGATACTGAGCTTAATAGATGAAGAACCTTATCCACAGTTAGAAAAAAACAATTTAAAATTTAAATAAGGCTTGCCATAATGATAGTAGGCAGACTTCCTTCTATTTCTGCATCGTTGACCATTTTAGAACCCTTTGTTACATAAATCCCAGAATGGACCTCTATTGACTCATATCATCCTGTGTGTGTAGTTGATATCAGTTCTGACGAGGAAGGTAATGATAGTCCGACGGAAGACGCGGTCCAATCAGAGAACGAGGCGGTCGGTGCAGACATTGAGATTGAGGAAGATGACATAGAGAACACCGATGTGCAGCCGAGGCGGAGATCTGGCAGGATCAAGCTGCCACTCACTCCCGCTGTAGAATCCTCAAACTGTGTGGAGAAGAAGAAGCAGTCAGGACCTACGAAGGTAAGCAGTGTCGCACCTCTTTATTGGTAGAATTTGTTGGCATGCTGCATGAATGCAGCACTGTTGATTGGCCATGTCATGAACCTAAAATACTTATTAAGATTCATGGCCATGTCTCTTTCACATTTTAAGGTTTTGTAACAATGTGAAATGTCAGAAAAGGCCTGAGTCAATTGGACTGTGTCATTTAATATGTAGGTAATTCTATTTATACACCATAGGGTATATATACTACATGTAGTAGTCTGTGTGCATTTCAATAATATAACAGTGCGAAAAGGGAACAACAGAGTATAACGATGCCTATGTTGAAATTACTACAAGTTACTCATTGGGTAGCTAATAGCAAACAAGTAAAAGGGAGGTATTGTAAACGGATATGATCGATATCAAGTATTTTGGTCAACATCTAATACATAAAATATAAGTATTAAAGAGATCTTAGGTACATGTGCACAGTTTGTAAGTAGTGGAGTATGTTTAGGAGCTAAGATCCTCACAGTCAAGTTTTTCAACTGGCAGATGTCAAGTTTGAGTTTTATCTACTTTTCAATTAGACTGGTGATTCGTCATGTGATGAGGACAAAGAGAACATGTCGGTGAGGAAGTCCAGGAGGAAGTCAACCACCACAAGCAGAGATGTGCCAGAACTGGTAAGTAGAGTGCAATATATTTCTTAGCGCTGCATCGTTGGCAGAATAGGCTTCATTATTTTTCATTTTTAATCAATAAACGTGGCTTAATTTCTTCTGATCCAGATACATTCACTAACTGTTTAGTCCTAAAAGTGGTCACATTGACACTGATATTGGAAACTAATTATCATTTACTGGTACATGTTTACTAAA
This sequence comes from Harmothoe impar, assembly GCA_947462335.1. Taxonomy (NCBI): domain Eukaryota; kingdom Metazoa; phylum Annelida; class Polychaeta; order Phyllodocida; family Polynoidae; genus Harmothoe; species Harmothoe impar. Next base: position 22,344,776 of record OX381721.1, on the reverse strand, counting down.
TATATTCAAGTATGTATACTTATACACATACACTGTTGGCTTGAATTTTAAGCTTAAACTGAACTCAAGGGGTGTCAACTAATTATAAATGTGTGAAAAGTAAAACCATGGTGACGGTGATTCAAATATGTACGGATTCTGCATGTTTGCCAACAAGTGCAACATATGCTCTGTGCATCTTGTTCATAATTCTATCCAGATTTTGATGTAGTAGACAATATCAACAACAATCGATAATGGAATTGTTCTCGAGTTCGCTTTTCGTTTTTCTGAAGCTCTACACAACTAAATTGCAATGTATACTCTACAACCTGACGGAGGTAAGGATCAATCAAAAGAACTGTAATACATGTATAAACGTTTTTGTTACATTTGTTAGTACTGTAAAACCAAGGCTTTAAGGTATTTTCAAAAATAGATGATCCTCTTATTAAAAGTAGTTTTTACATGTTATTAGTGAGAACATTTTTCAACTTCTTTTTTTTGCAAAGGAAGTAGATTTTTCTTTCCTAGTCAATCTCGAGAAGACTGGTTTTAAGGTGTTCATTTGGTAATGATAGACAAGCAAATTTAGTAATGATAGACGAGCAAATTACAATGCATATATAAGACTTAAAGTAAATATGGAATCTAGCAATTGGCACATTGTTATCCCTTTGGTGGTACCAGACTACCCCAATTATAGAAATAACGGTGTAAGCTGCTAGGACTTTCTGTATAACGTGTGTAGCCTAAGCGCATATACATTTAGCCATTGCTGAAATCTTGTGTATCTCAATATTGAATTATATTCCTCTAAAGTCAGAAATGTAACTGACCCTCGTGATGTAAAATACACAACCATTGTTCATATCTGGTAAAGCAAATACTACAACGGAAGAGGTTTTGTATAAGTGACAGTCTCGTCAAAGTGCCAGGGGTAAGGGGGTCATGAATTTGCTCTTAATCACTAAAAGTAAATCTTGTATATATTGCACCAGGGGTGATCGGGCCTCCTATAAGTGCAGGCAGTACTGGATATGAGAAGTCAAGGACATGTTTCCTATTCCTTAAACAGGTAGCCAAGGCAAAGCTCTCTGGGACTCAGTCATTGAGACAGGAAGTTTACAGAGAGTCAGAATCAACCAGCTTGAACAAGAAGATATCTGTGCGTAATTTGGTTTCGGAGCAAAGTTATGATCAAGGTTACGATGAGCTTTCGGCTCAAGGTTACGAAGAGTATTCAGATCAAGGTCACGAAGAGTTTTCTGATCAAGGTTACGAAGAGCAGGAAGAGGATGAGGACGATAGTCACAGAGAGCAGGAAGAGGATGAGGACGATAGTCACAGAGATCAGCTAGAAGACCACAGACAGGCATGGCAGGAAAGGCAGACAAACAGGGCAGAGGTGAAGTCACACTTGGACACTAGGATGTTGAACAAAGAAATTCCTCGCACAGGAAGACGTCCTTATTGGCAGCGCGATGAATCGCGGGCTCTCTTGTATGCCCTTAACCACCACAGGGACACACTTCGTACTCTACATGGGGTTGGGATAATCGCAAAGAGGCGTAGGGCATGGCAAAGTGTCACAGGTAGGTAATTTAACATCTCTTTGGGTGAAATCTGACCATTAACACTTTAATATATTTAGAGGGGACGATTTCTAGTAAAATCCTGGAAGTACTGGTACCAACTGATTCTTTTTTTAGCTATTTTCTGAGAGTGCCAAATTTTCCCTGCTCGAGTAAATTTGTTCCTGATAGTGAATTTGGAATAAGCAGATGTGACATCTGCAACTTAGAGGCCGGATCTTATTTGGATGAAACATGGCAAGACCTGGGGAAACTGGAACATAAGGCGAACCAAGGAACCCTGTGTTCTGGCCTTACCCGTAGTTGTGATGAAAAACTTAAATAAGGCTACCTTTTGACCTGTTGATGCTGAGATTACAGAGGCAGCAGAGCATATATTATATTTATTAGATAGTTAATTAGAGATTTTAGTAAGCCAATGAAGGTCTAATTATTTATGTTATCTCTATCAATAATAGATTTCGTGAATACAGTCTCCGAAGCCAAACGAAACACTGAAGACTGTCAAAAAAAGACCGGGACCTTCAGTAATGACATAAAGTGCAAGGTACTTTTTAACTTTCTAATATCCGTCTTTCTTTTTTTATTGGAATATGGTAGGGGCTATTTTGATTGACCAACGAACCCTGTACTTGGATAACCAATGCTGCTATGCCACAGAACCAAAAACATAAACTCATTTTAGTCTATTGACTGATTATTTCACTTGTTGAACACCATACAGACTTTGTGAAAGGTCTTCCACAGGGGACGAGCATCAACGATGCCGCTTGTCCAGCCATGGAACTAACTATATATAGAGAGCTGATCCTTGGCCCTAAAGGGTTTGCCTTGGAAATGAACTATCGGCCATTTAGTTTCATGCTACTATAAAACCCAGCTTGATTTGATATAAACCCCACTTAGTAACTGAACCACCCCACACAATTAAAAGGCAAATCTAAGAAATGTTGGGCTATAAGCTGTGTCTTATGATAAGGAACCTGTCTTATTTCTAGTACCGTCGACTGAGTCACTGGTACCAACCTGGAGTCCAAGAATACAGACTCGATTTGGAAGAAAAAATGATGCTGGATTATCTCGGTCTTGAAGCCATCCGTGGTAAGTAGAGATTATCTCAACATCAAGGGATCCTGTATTTGATGATAGCCTTACTGTAAAACTTTCCCCATCCCCCCCCCCCCCCCCCAATAAAAAGGAAACTGAATAAGATTTGAAAATTGAAAACAAATTGAGCCGCCATGCAAAATCCCCCCCCCCCCCCCCTAAAAAATATGAGCACTGCCTGATGCCAGAATTCTTTTCTTTAGCCTTTGGTAGCAGGGGATACCATGCGAAGATTCGTAAAGCTGTATGGAACCCTGACCGAAAGTCCAAACCCAACTACGCTGTCTTGCCAAAGTGTGCCAGTGATATTCTCATGGAACTTGATAACCATGAGGATGAAGATGACTCAAGCTGTGATGACATTGATGAGGAAAAGCAGGATGACAGCGATGAGGGAGAAGAAAGCAGTGATGACGAGGACTTCCCTCTTCCTAAAGGTATTCTGTTTGTAACTATCTTAAAGCTAATTTGGTTCAACATGCATACATACAAGCTCATTCAAACACTGGTGTCCATGCCCCAAGATAATAAGGAATCTTGCAAACTGAGATAGGTGTACATGTTAGATTTGTTCGCTAGAAAAAAGTAGTTCACGGTAGACGCTAACATAAGACATGTTTTTTGACAGAGCACAACTATATGCCAGAGGTGGCTCACATACTCCCACAGCAACAGGCCGCGTTACAGAATACAACAAACACAATTATCCCAGGAAAGAAAAGTGCAGTGTCTGCTTACTCAAACCCTTTACGGTCATCATTAATCATGGGTATGTATTGTATAAGATCTTCTTGCACATCTTTATATACCGTAAATTCCCGCGTATATTACCCGTGCGTTATACGCGAACCAAACTCTCAATGCGGGTTCTACAAAATTCTCAAAGACTAGGTTCGGGTAATACTAAAGTACAGTACTAAATTCACAATTTTCAGACCTCTCGTGTGGGTTATAGGGTTCTCCCAAAGTTGGGGTGTGGGTTATACGCGAGATGCGGGTTATACCTGGGAATTTATGGTACTTCCAAAAGTTAAGATTATTCAATAGGATTTTTGACTTAAACAGTTCATGAATTGAATGTCCATCAATGATTAATGAAAATTGCTCTTATAAGCCAACCTGTGATTTTAGCTCAAAAGATTTAGTCTTCTTTAATTGGTGAAAGTTTCACCATGATGCTTTGTCTCTCACTTCTTATTAAGTATTTGCTTATTTTGACATGGAAGAAGATAACACTGAGGATGATGACAACTTCAGCTCTGATGAGGACCAACAGAATGAACAGGATGTCAACAGTTATGATGAGGACTCCCCTCTACCTAAAGGTCCATATATTCCGTGTTTGTAACTCTTTAAAACTGCATAGGATAAAATCCAAAAAGTGTTTGAGGACTCTTCTACCTACAAGTACATTTCTTCTGTGATTGTATTCTGCTGAAAACACAAAAGCAATTGTCATCCTGAAATAGGTTTAAAAGAAGGGGATGTTGACCCATTTACACAATAGGTGAAAATTACACCAGAATGCTTCATCTGTCATAAACTTCTTAAAGTTAATCTTGAATTTGCATATATGAACTTAGGAGAGGATAACATCAAGGATGAGGATGGATGGTGTAAGCTCTGAAGATATGGATGAGGACGAAGAGGATGTCAGTGACAACTGTGAAGAAGACATTGATGAGGACTTCCCTCTATCTAAAGGTACATGCTGTGTGTGACTCAACAACCTTTCTTTTATCACTGATAAGCTACTTGAAGCCGCCCAAGTTGGGTTCCACTTTGAAAAACGTTACTTTGTAATATTTATATTCATGTAGAGAAGAAATGAACAAAAGCGTGCTTACACATCTTAAATATTGCAGCTGTTTCAACTGGATACCTGGCAAGGAAGTCTCAACATACAGATAAATATGCATCAGACATACACACGGACAAGATCTCACAAGCCACAAATAATCAAGGTTCAGAGAAAAGTGCACTGGACAAACTCCTCCAGCGCTTGGAGGAGGTTGAACAGAGACTTCGCAGTGCAGAAGCAAATGCCGCTATGGGTAAGTAAACCTAGCAGGGCAAGCAGTCATTTTCAATTTTAAAAATAACTTTTAAGTACTCTGTAGCTCAAGGATGATCTCTATCCCATCAGCTTATAGTGAAAAAAAGCCAGCTGTAGCTTACTTTTGTTCCACATTTCCAGTTCTTTTTGGGAGTGGGCTATGTTCTCTGTAACGCTGTGAAACTAGGTCAAGCCCACTCTTATATAGTCACCCTGTTTTTTCGTACAGACGTCTTTTCTCTCATCTATTACACCTTTATGCAATATCATGTGAACTATTTGAGCTATATCATTCTGTTGCAATACACCTCAGGTATCTGTATCTGTCAAAAGAAATGGGAAAAAAATAAGTTTTATCACCTAAATTAAGAGATTTCTTTGAAAAACTGAAAAAAACTGAGATTCTGCCAAAAAAAAGTGAACGTTTGGAGAAGCTAATTTTGGACATGTTTGCACATCTGTATCACTTTAATTCCTTTTCAGTTGTATTCTATACAAAAAATGGTGGTGATATATGTCACTAGTTTCTTCAAAACACTCTCCATCTAAGCAATATTTTGGTGTAAAGTGTGGCATTCCTTTCGATCTTTTCCAAAATTCATCGATAAAATTCACATCGTGGAGAGAGGGAGGGGGGTACTCTCACTTTAATGTGTAGGCCCTACATCCCGGGGGGGGCACTTCATATATTTTGTATACACAGGTGTGCGGCTGGGAAGGGCACTTTTTGAGCAAAATCCCCCTCACCAAGGGTCTGCTTTTCATCAAAATCCCCCTCACCAAGGGTCAATTTTCACCTAAATCCCCCTCACCAAGGGTCACTTTTCGGAGATTTCAACAAAAAAAAACCAAATAGGGTCACATTTTGCCAAAATTCTTTGCAACAAGGGTCACTTTTGACCAAAATTTGTACACCAAGGCCGACTCTTCGGGGAAAATTGCTAAAACCTAGGCACTTTTGTCCAAAATCCCCCTCAGCAAGGGTCACTTTTGAGCAAAATCCCCCTCAGCAAGGATCACTTCTGACCAAAATCCCCCTCACCAAGTGTAAGGGTTGTCAAAGGGCCAGCCGCACACCCGTGTAAAAAAAAAGTCGAGTACCCCCCCGGGCCCTACATGTACAGCAGCAGTAGACACTAACGCTATCCAACGCTGGCTCGGGAGCCTTTGCTGAGAAGAGTAGCGAGTGAGTGCCCCCCCCCCCTCCCCGGGAGCGCGTCCCACATTCCAGACAGCAGGAAGAAAAGTCAGGGTTGTTGAGGCAGAACGGGCAGACGCCCGTCTGGGGAGCCCCCCCCCCCCCCCCTATCTAGATACACTGGGCAGGTTATACTAGTATAGTATAGTCTATGCCATGGACATGGTTACTACCGGTAGTAGTAGTCTGTCGCACATGGGCGATGCCCCCCCCCACCTCCCGCCACCCACTATAAAGCTGTGAGAAAGCTGTGGGAGGAACGCATGCTACCTCCATGCCCACCACCCCCCCCCCCACCGCCACACACACACACACACACACACCGACCACACATCACCGCCCAGGTGCAGCCAGGCATAATAATAATTCCAATACATTCTGCCCTGTGCAGCTCTTTATAAACATTTATAGACATGGCATTTGATATTAAGTTGGTAGCTCAACATTCTTTATGCTGATATTCTTATTCTTATCAAACCTGCATGTTACATGTGGCTTCTTAGTGGGGTGGGTTTGGGGGGGGGGTTGGTAGGGTGAGTTAAGCCACACACAGCCCGGTTGTCCTCGAGATGAGCACGTGAGCACCGTGCATGCATGAGACACTAGGTGATGGTGGTGGAGAAGGGGGGCGAGGGGGGGGGGGTAGACCCCGAGAATGAGGGCGGACTTTTCAATCCAGGATGTACTGTCTTTCCGGCCGTTGCTTAGACCTGAGTACAATGCCCTAATTAGGGGGGGGGGTGGTAGCCTGTACCGGGCCCGTAATACAATAATCAAATAACACGTTATACAGACATAGCCCACTCCCTTAGTTAACATTGGTGTTACTCTTAAATAGATATAGTTTTAAACCGCTATATATTTTCCCCCATGCTGAAACCTGCGTTCATGGAAAAATATTACCTGTGTAAATACCGGTACACTAGTTGCACTGGGAAAACACTAAAAAGGAAATATTTTTCCTGCAGTGTATACAAACAGTCAGGGGTAAAAATCAATCACATTTACAGTTCTAGTTTTGTGTGAACCTTTAGAAGGTTAACAGGGTCACTCCAGTTATTTGTACAGATCCAGTGAGAAGATATTTCAACAAAAGGATGGGAAAGATTTAGAGTAAGGGCCCATCCATACAAATCATCTGAAATTGACTGCACCAATGCCTCAGGAGCAGAGCGGAACAAAGGGAGGAGCAGCAGACATGAGACTTTACCTATGGCTGCGCTTTCGCATGCTGTGGTAGACTTCCAGCATAATAAAGGCCTGTCCCTCTCACACCATGTCTATGTGGTGTCGGAGGTTAAAAAGCCCTTGCTTCGGTAAATGTGTAGGAGCGGGTTTTTTGGCTCATCTCATAGATTCAATCATCCTTAATACGATCATCCAAGGTAGGCCTTCGGCCTACCTTTTTACTTGTGAAAAACTGAAACTTGAGTAAGTCGCACCTGCATTGTCAATGGGACGTTCAACTACACAAACAAACAAATAAACATGAGACCATTGAAAACAGCCTTGAAAATCTGCTCAACAAAATGTTAGTTTTTGTCTTGGTCACTGCACTCTTCAATTGTGTAACTCTGTAATCATGGAAACCTTCTAAACTTAATATAACTATGTTGGGTATTGCAACATGTTCAAATAGAAAATTTTAATAGGAAGAGCAAGAAATTCATGTATATTTTGTAACAAGTCTACCATAAATTCTCACAGCAGCTTCTACATGGGTCAGAATTAGCTTTAATAAGGAAATGATCATTTTCTAACAATGGGGGGAGGGGGGCAGTGGGGTTTTGCCCGGAGCACCTGATATTATTTGTCAATGGTTGGGGTGCTGTTTATACTCAAGTTAGGCTTGTATCTGCGGTTTACAAAGTCTTTTGATGATGACATTATTTATGGTAAAAAATGTCATGTACCTATCCTCAGCAAGCTCACATATTCTCAGGCCTGCTGTGTACTAAGTTTTAATATGTGTCTCACTTCAGAGTCAAACAAAAATAAAATACTTCAGAGGACTGTTATACAACTGGATCAAAAGGTGAAAACGATGGAAGGAAAAACAAAGACTGCAGCCTTTTTAAAAAGGCACACATCACAATAGACACTTGTTCAGGATTGTGTAGGTATACATATATATCACAAATCATATTGTGCATATGACAGTCATTAATTGAATATGCAAAGCTGACCTTTCATAAAAAGGAATGTCCACTCCTTGTGTGATCCCCACTTTGTTAGACAACTAATAACCTCAAACAATCCATTGATTTGTCTTTTTAACATTGTCATTCAAAGTGTGTCTTCTATACATTAGTTGTTGTTTAGGTTTCAAGAAAATGTATTGTCCTCCACTGTTTTCACCAGATCACTACCAAGAAGACTGATGTCCCTTCTACACCTGTACATGATTTTCTAGAAAACCAACCAAAGAAACATGTGACCTCCAATAACTGCATAGAGCAACAACCGTGAGAAGAGGAAATATCACCTTGAATAAAGACAATTACTGCACAAAGTGAAGTTTGTGGAAATTTCCAATGTCAGCTTATGAACTTTACAGCTGGATTTAGAACACTATTGGTTGGGAAAAAAGTTTCTGACAAGAATAAACAGGAAGAGAATTTTGCTACTTATTGTGTTTACCACTGTTATGTACTCTAGCATTAGATATGTAGTATGTTTAGATTCTTTTGAGACTATTTTGTTTACATTGAAGTACCACAGTGTAATGGTAAAAGCTTATGCTACTGATAACTTTGTTCAATATCTTAACTTTTCCGAAATACTGTTTGTGGGCCACAGGATAGTCATGCATTCTTATCAGTTTATTTTAATAAAAAGACATACTTGTTTATCATTTGATTTCAGTTGTGTTCATTCTTCAATACAGTAAAACTTTGTTATTACAAACACCCTATTACCAGCAAGATTACTTCGTTGTAAGCGAATTTCGTAGTAACCAAAGTCAGCATTCAGCACTCAAATCTGGTTAGTACATATCTGTCGAAATATATGTAGAAATCTTACGGCAAGTTGTAAATGTTGTGGCGGGGGAGGGGGTAAGAAATTTGTCAAAAAAAAGGTTACAGATTAACTATTTCTGGAAAAGTTGCAGAAGATGTAAGAGAAATGACGGAGGTGTGGATGCATGTGGACGGCAGGATAGGTAGGGGTTGTGGTGGCAGAGGTGTAGGGTGGAGAGGCAGCGGGAGATGTCAGCGACTTCAAGGGGGGGGGCGTGTGGGGCCGGCAGGACAGGTGGGGGGAGGTGACGGAGGTGTGTGTGGGGGGGGGGGGGGGTGATGGTGGGTGACTCGGAGTTCAAAGGACAGAAGTCCCCGCACTAGCCTGCCTAGGGGTCAGGGTTCAAAGGACAGAAGTCCTCTCACTCACCTGCCGAGAGGTCGGAGTTCAAAGGACAGAAACCCCCTCACTGACCTGACCAGTGGTCGGATTTTGAAGGACAGAAGTCCTCTCACTCGCCTAAATTAAACTTCTAAGAGTCCAATTTTACTTCGTTATAAACGAATTCATAGCAGGAGTACTTCATTCTAAAGGAGTTTTTTTACTATAGAAATGTATAGGAGAAAAGCAGGTCTTTGCAAATATGTTCGTTATAACAGAGTTTGTAATAACGAAGTTTTACTGTACTACCCTACCTAAATTGTCGAGTGCAAAATAAATATGAGATTAGTCCTGTTTCATTACAGATTAACAAGTCTGGCACATATTGATGTAGAATACCTCAGGGCTTGCAGTTTGTTATTATCCATCAGTCTGTTAGGAACCTTCACAAGAACTGACCGATAGAACTATAGGCCTACAGTGCTACCGCAAATTCCCATTAAACATGTACTGACTGGATTTTACGCAAAGCAAACTGCTCTTTCATTAAGTACCAGAGATGCGGATAGTACACAAAAATCTACAGTACCGTAAAACCCCGCCTGCTGTAAACATATATATTTTCGCTGGTACATGTATAAATTTTAGCGGATTTGCTAAAAAGTACATTTTCGCTGGGATTTAAATTCACAGATTTTGAAACATGGTAGTTGCAGGGCTTTGTAGGAAAAAATTTTGCTCTGTACTTATTTTCGCGGATTTTGAAATCTGCGATAATATATATGTTTACAGTATAAGACAATTTTTATTTGTCGTTTTTATTTATCTATAAGCCAATTTTTTTTTCTGTAATTGGGGCTTTGGCTTTATTTATCTATAAGCCAATTTTTTTTTCTGTAATTGGGGCTTCGGCTCATGGGTGGGGTTTTGATACATTAGAATAAAGAGAAAACAATCTTTCAACCTATTTTGTATACGACAAATTCTTTTCTCAAGTTGGGGGTTCGGCTTATAATTGGGGTCATCCTATAGGTGGGGTTTTACGGCACTATTGGAAAACTCTTTTGTTTTAGTATATCTGAAGTTTTCCTTGAATAAATCAGTTTTCCTTGAATAAATCAGCAAATCAGTTTATGTATTGTAAAAGCCTTAGTGTGTGTATGTGTCTTACTTCAAATGACCAGACTTAAGTTTGGTATCTATGGTTAAGCCCTGACCATAGCCAATCTATTTTTGGATTTTATGGTACCTCTCAAACCATTAGAATGCTGGTGATTTTAGATAAATCAAGGTAACTGCCTCAAAATCCCATTTCCTTTCATCCTCTTATAAACATGCTCCAGGTTTGCTGTGGGTTTACTTCGCCATGGTACTCAAGTCCCCCGTAATCATAAAAACCTGACCCAAATGTTTTTATGCCATAGGGCGTCCAAGTCTTGTCATATGATCGCCAACTTCCAGGCCCTTCTGGAGACCGCAGAATTAGCCTAGCCTGGAGGATGGCTGGAAATTTTTGTCTCTATTTCCACAAATATGCAGAGTTGGGTTTTAAAATCACATAACTGGGACCTGTTGAGCCTACCTTACATGCAGGTGTTTTTAGTTAGAAAGGGGGGATCACATTTTAACGCAAGAGTAAGAGGAGATTACACTATATCACAAGACTTAGGTTCCCTATTCATCCTTATGATGTTGGCTTGATTTATTTGTTTCAATAAAGTGGTCCAATGGTAATAATCACATGAAAACACACTTAAAGCTGGCATACTACCTCAGATATATAGAACGTTCACTTTCTGCATATTTATAAAGGGTCTCCTTAGTGCAGTGTCACTGTGCCGACACCTATCGGGTAATTGCAATTACCCGATCCAACATGGCGGATGTTTAGTAAACAATGTCTAACACATTTCTGCTAATTCTGTTGTAGATACTTTGTGTCAATACATGTAATATGTATGATGATAGTTTGGCTATGTCTGTTTGTGTAGGTAAGAGATGGTCCTTTAGAAATACTGATTTTACATAGAAATTAGCCAGAAAAGAAATCTAGGTACTAGGGTAATTGTGGGCATGGTACTAGGGTAATTGTTTCCAGAGCTGGAGGGAAGTACTAGGGTAATTGTTCGAAAAAGTACTAGGGTAATTGGTCTGAAATGTATTAGTATATAAAGGAAGTGTTGAATTCCCTAGTAGCAAGCCCACAAAGGGCCAAATTGATTTTTTGGCTTGGGCAGATACCTGTACCTGGGTTTTACCTGAGCTATTGACAGGGTTTCAAGCAGGGGGTTGGCGACAAGGGACAAGACCACTTTATTTTAAATTGATAAGGGACAATATCCATTTCTTAGGATCGACAAGGGACATTGGCCTTTCTTATATTCAACAAGTGACACAGGTACCTTCCATGTGGGGCCCTTCAATTACCCTAGTATGTGGCACATGAATCTCATATTTTACAATTACCCTAGTACCTGGCCTAGGTCCCTGTAATGTAGTCATATTCTTCAACCTGTCCATTTAGAGGTGATTTTTTGCCTTTACGTAATATGTACTGCTCAATTGGTATTGATATCATGTATGCATGCCACATAAATGCCCTAACTAGCCATTTAGTGATGGTACAGGTCAGAGATGCCCATCACTGATGCCCAATTACCCTAGTACCTCCTCTGAAATTACCTTAGTACTTGTTGTTTTGGAGCAATCCAATTACCCTAGTACTTTCAATTCTAAATCCACTTCTCACAGATATTCTACAGCATGTCATTATGCTATTGGAAGCCCACATGGTAGAGCATGATACATGCTACAAATACACAACTTTACAACCTCAAAGTCCCTGTATATATAGTGTAATCAACCCTTTTAGCTCACTATAGAAACACTCATCATCCGCCATGTTGGATCGGGTAATTGCAATTACCCGATAGGTGTCGGCACAGTGAGTGTACTGGTAAGATCCCAATCAAATTTGTGTCTTTTAACTGTGCAAAATTTAAAGATCAAGATCAGAAAAAGTAGAATGCTTCCAGCATTCTATTCAGCACTTAATTATATCAACAAGTTGGTGTCATCTACAGTGTTCACCAGGAAATAATAGACTCTGTTGGTAAGATCAGCAATGAAAGACTTTCAGATAGCAGTCTACTCAGGGCTGCCAACTGATGTCATTTTTTTAACACTAAGTTATCAAAGCCTACCAGAATATTATTAGTAGTTGGGATTAGAGTCTTGTATTGCACATATTTAGAATCTCTTGTCAAAATAAATGACAGATTATAATAGGGAAAGGGTTATACAATCATCTGAGATACAAAATAAGATAATATAGGTTTGAGTGTGCCAAGTAGTATAGCAGCTTTAGCCTGAACCCATGGGTGAGGTTAACAGGCACCTGGGTGCTGCCCAAGGTTAACAGCTACGGAGTAAAAAATGTATATTGGAGATGTAAATTTACATTTTGCTGACAAGGCAATGTAAGTATATTATGTAGGGTGCTGTTTTATTTCTTCAGAAATAAGTGATGTTTTCCTGGGGTTACAGATATTTAGTAATGGTTCAGTCCATGGGCAGCAGTGGTTTACCACTGTTTTAGCATAGGTTTCTCAAGCATATTCCAGGCAGCAGTGGCCCCTAAAGAGTTAAAGATACACAAAATGAGTAATGCAAAACACATTTCCTGTAATAATTTTAGGATGGTGAGACATCAGCAGAAGATATTGTTCCAAAGAAAAGGCTGAAACGCAAGTCCAAATCCAAGACTAAATCAGATACAGACCAGGAAAGTGATGATTTGGTAGAAATATCTGAAACACAGAAGAATGGCAATTCCAAATCTAAGCAGCGTGTAAGTACAGTATTAAGAACATGGTTATATGAAGCCATGTTTCTAATAAAACGTGGGAAAATTTGAAAGTAAATAAAATCTAGTCTACTGTATTCGACGAAATAAGCGCCCTTCCCTTTTTGAGGCATGTTTAGACTAGAACAAAGGCTCAATATCCTGATTTTGGAGACAAACTCTTGAGTACTTAAAACACCATAAAATTAATTTCATAAGCGCCCAGGGCGCTTATTACGTTGAATACGGTATAGTGCATTTAATCTGACTTGTAGCAATATCAATGGAATTTCACAATTTAAATTTGATTGAGGGGGTTTTCATATTACTGGGGCGTGCCCATAACCTGAATAAAATAAGTGTTGCCTTTGGTTATAACACAATTATGTTGGTTTTCAGGCGTTTGTTCCTAAAGGCTTTTATTGTTCGAAGACCTCACCAGAGGCAGGCACTGAGAGTGAAGATAGTTTTGTAGAGCTACCAAAACGGAAAGCAAAGTCCAAAGCCAAAGTAAGTCCAAAGATACAGTAATACCACAGTGCATCCTTCAAGTAGCTAGACAATCAACCAAGTTCTACTTTTTAGATTAGGCACCTTATATGATTTGTCAATGGTTCGGTTTGGCTAACTGGGCTTTTTAGATTTCCATTTATCATAAAACCCCTCCTTTAAAATAACCCCTTACGTTAAGAAATAAATGAGGTACCCATCAATTATTAAGCTGAAATTACACTAAGTTCAGCTATATGTAATAGACTTTTCTCAAGTTGTGAACCAATTTTGCCATACAATTCTATAAATGTAATCCTTTTTTAATGTACAGAAGAAGGTACCTGTTGAGGAAGAGCTCAATGAGAGTACAGATGAAACAGAAAGCGATGATGATTACAAGCCGACAATACCTCATTTAAAAGAGAAGGTTGTTGGAGAGCGGAAGAGTGAAAGGAGCCACGAGCCTCTGCCAAGTGTAAGTTGTAACATTTTCCTAATTCAACTGAGTTCAAGCCATGACAAATACTTGAGTATCTGTTCTGGCTCCACTGTAGGTCTGTAGTTAGTCAGAGTTCTTACATGTGGGGGTTGAACCACAATTTTACCCTAATGTATTCTCGTTATAGATAAATCTTTACATAATATAAAATACCAAAGTCTATTCTAGCAGTTGGTGTTCGCGGAAAATTTAAAGAGTGAGTTACTGTGCAGCCTTATTTAAAAGGGGAAATAAACTACCCTGCCACCATGCCACTGCCCTACTAATGATTTGCCAACTACCCCTGCCCCTTTTCTTTCATTCCACCCCTAAACACTCATGATGTACTACAAGGTGGTACCCCCTACTAACTAAAATGTTTATTGACATTAACAATGTCCAAATTATAAATTCTAACTCCAACAGTAAATAGCTGTCAGTCTCCCAGTACTTGTATGTGCCATACTACCATCAAACTGCCACGACCAAAATGATAAAGCCGCATAGGGCCCCTGAAGGGGGAAACAAGACTCCTCCTGGTGTAAATCACCAGTGTCACTAACAGCCAGTTAGAAAAAGTATAAGCCTTAAAGCAGTCAGAATCATAGTACCGTAAAGTTTTCACGTATAAGCCACACTATGACTGCCGATCCTATAAGCAGCACTGGCGATCTGACTCAAGTACTTGTCGTGGCTTCTAAGCGAGAATTGACAGTACAATAAATAGGTTTCAGAATACTAGGCATATTGGCAATGCAACTATGCCAATAGTCACAAGGCAAAGCTCTGGGTTGCCTACATGTGGCTTTTACCTTACCACATGTTTTATTTGGATCAATGAACCATCACATTGGAAAGATCAATGGCAAGTGGTAACCTAAAACTGTTTGTTTCCAATAGGAGATGACTGACAAAGAATTTGAAAATATGGTCATCAAAGACGACAAGAAGGAACAGAGTCCGGAAAAGGAGAAGGAAAAGAAGCCCGAAATGAAAGTCAAATTAGATGAAAAGAAAGGGTACTGGCAAGACGGGGTAGCAGTCGATGACGTAAGTAATTTTGTACTAGAAAACAATCAAGAGCTTTACTGCCAAATTTTGTAGCTTCAGCCATCAACAAAATTTGGACAAATACCTGCCATCATACACTATAGAGTGTCAATAGAAGACCACCTGCCCTTGACTTGCTGTTATGTATGGTTCTGGCTGGGTGGAGGGTGGTTTGGTGAAAAGTAGATGAACATGTAACTATCTGGTTGGATTACATAACAAAGCTAACATTTAACAGATAATAGTTTGGATAATATTGATTTACATATAAAGCTAAGTTCTGATTGCATATAGCTGTTGAACACAGTAACCACTTGTGCACTTTGACTTTACCCCCCGCCTTCTAAAGGGTAAACGGCCATATCTATTGTATATAACAAGATAGTAAAATTTAAAGCAATTAAGTCAAACTAACACTAGGTCAGTGAGTTTGTATAATACATGGTGCTTCAGGATGACGACCATTACTGGTACTGCGAGGTGTGTAAAGATGGTGGGGACTTGTTGCTATGCGACACGTGCCCACGGTCATGGCATCTCGACTGCGCTAAGATCCAAGGAGACATTCCTGACGGAGAGTGGAGCTGTTCAAAGTGTGTAAGTTGGACAAGTATACATCTGCTGGTTATCTTGTATGATAAGCTTTTCCTCTTAAATGTTATGGACTTACTTAATTTGACAAGCTAAGATACATGGATCACTGATTGATTCTTTTAAGCTTAACTGACTTATTGCATGCATTTTAGACTTTATATAGATTGTAAAATCTCGTTGTAAGGAGGCCTTGGAGGCAAAATTCCAAAGAAAAAAGGGAACAGAAATTTGAGACAAAATAAAGATGCTCTTTCCTGTTATCAGTCCTCCTGATAACGATATTTCACTGTATAATATATATTTTTTAATGATACTTTGAAATAACCTATAAGTAAGATTCTACCAGATCATAACATACACGAGTAAGTTATAACAACAATAAGGTTTCAATAGTAAGCTATAATAGTAAGGCTTGAGTCTGATCAGGCAGAAAGGCTAACACATAGGAATAGTAACAAGTAGATGACTTGAGGTATTTTGATGGTTGTGATACTGCTTGTAGACGGGCACCTATGAGTCGTCGAGCAGTGAGGAGGAGGAGGAGCTGCAGTATGACTACCACGACGACTACTGCAAGGAGTGTGGCGACTGTCAGGACACACACCTCATCCTCCTCTGTGACTTCTGTAAACTTGTCTACCATACCCACTGTCTCAACCCTCCAATGAGAGACATCCCTGAAGGCGAATGGAAGTGTCCACGCTGCACTGTGAGTTGATGAAAATTATTTAGGTGCTAGGGTAGAGAAAGTGTGTAAAGTAGGCAAGCTAACAACTCGACCTAATGGATGAACCAGATCTACATCTCATTCAATAGCAAAATATCTCAAAATTTATGGTCCGTGGTGTAATTGGTGGGATAGTTGATTGCATGACATTTTATAATTGATCATTAAGTTAATTTAACGATTCACTGTGAACATTAAGTATGCATTCTTGTGTACCTTATTTGGTGAGTGGCCCTCATGGATCTTAAGGGATATTTTAAGTGTAGTTTTAAGTTGAATACACCTGATGCGAGCTCCATGAATAGACAAGTGTTCACATTTTGTTACTTTGTATTATTAAGAAACAGTTTAGTTTAAATGCTTGCATCCCAGTTGTGTCAAGTCCTTATATCAGCGTGTTAAGTTTCTCTGCGACAGTGAAAACATGTCACTTAAAACAGTTGTAATTTCAAATATCAGTGTCCCATATTATAATATGGAAGAAGTCATTTCATCACCTATAAAAAAAGCGAGTACCAATCGATGTGGTTTTGGCTATCTTGGTTTCCTTCCTCTAGAAAAGAAAGATTCATCTAGACTAAGGCTAAAGTGCTAAATTAGATTCAGTAGACACATAAAAGGAAGCAATGGATATAATAGCTGATAATGTCTTACAGTCATTGTGTCTGTTATAGTAAGACTTGACTGACATGCCTCTGTACCCTACAGATCGCAGAGACGCCCTTGAAGGCTAAGATCCACAGCGTCCTATTCTGGCGCTGGTCTCACCAGATGTCTCCAACTGACGAAACAGACCATACGCAAAGTTCTGAGAAACTGGCAGCGGCGCAGGCCGCAGAGGACGCGCAAAGGGACAAGGAAGCACATGGATCTGCTGTAAGTAATAACAGTTGTCAATTTTCTGTCAACTGTTACGTTTATTGGTAGATTAAACCATATACTAGTGTAGGGGCATGATATTACATATTAATCTCATACACGGTATTTCCGGGTAACGTCTGTTTACTCGGCTTCTCTACCTGGAGCTAGTGCACACAGTTCCCGGGAGAGGGCGCAGGTCCTCTCCAGGTAACCGTGTGCCGCTCTCAGGTGGGCTGCCGACCCACCCACCTGGCCACGTGACCTAAGAGCCGGTGTTATATAAGACCCGTGTGTTTACCTGGAAGGGAGTCAGTGCAGGCCTGACTGACGATAGACTTCACACGTCCAACCGTGCGGACAGAGTTGTATACTAAGATTATACTGACCGTTTCCTCTATTTGTAGAGAAACCTGATTTACCTGTGTGTATTGATTCTACACTGATCGTTCCCTAGTAAAGGAACTGGAGTTGTTCTTATGAATAAAGACTGATATATTCTCGCACCTGGAAACTGCCGTGATCGTTGTTCCTTAACCTAGAATAACCATGAACCACCACACTGGTGCCGTGACCAGTAGCAGTGAAGGTAGCAGAACAAAGTAATTGTTCGGGAATATGTTCGGGTTATACTGAACAGGAAGTCCTTAGGTGGACGGACAATGGCTACCGGTGGTAGCCTGGGGGGCTCAGGCACAGAGCTGAGCGAGGGGGAGTTGGAATCAACTCGCCTGGAAGTGGCAGGGGTGGACCCTGTGGAAGGCTTGAGGCCAGAGCAAAAGAAGAGGAAAGTGCAGGATCTTTCCTGGGTAGAACCCTATGTAGGGGATGAGAGATTCCAGAGGGAATATGACGAGCGTTTGGCTCGGGAAGAGGATGACCTCTACTGGGAGAATGTCCGATTGGACAAACAGTCAATGGAAGAGCAATATGCTGCATTGACTGAGGAATTGTCATCCCTGGTAAAGGAAAGGGATGAGATCCTCTCTGAGAATCAGAAGGTAAAGGGAACTCTGATAGAAGAGAGGGAACGGTTGATAGAAGATAACCGATATATGAAAAAGAAGGTAGCTCAGGAATCGCATGAATTTCAAAAGATTCAAGCAAGAATTGCTGAGAACCGGAAGGAGAATGAACACTCCGAATCTCTTAAAGAGAAGTATGAGAAGGAGTTGAAACAATACTCTAGAGAATGGTATGTCCTAAAACAAGGGACAAGAGAGCTCGAGAAGGGCAGGGACCAGTTGGTCAGGGAGAACGAATCCACCAGGATGCAAATCCTGGAGGAAACAGAAGAATTACAGAGAAAGCGAAAGGCTGAGGTGCAAGCTGTATGTTCCCTGGAAGCTAGGAAAACTCTCCTGCGGGTGGAATTGTCTAAGGCAATGGAACAGCAGGGAGTGGAAGTAGAAAAGGAACAGATTCCAGCGGTCATGCCGGAAACGGTTCTTGACAACACTCTTACTAGTAATAAGGTGGAATCATTACCTCAGTTTGATCCATTTATTAATGATAATGGATTGAGGAATGTGGAGGACTCTGTGTATAAAAACAGAGGGAAGGATTCAAGGAGAGTGAATGTCACCGGGCGCTCTCTTGAACGGGAACCAGTTAACTATGACAGTATTGGTCAAGTTAACAGGGAAATATCTCCAGAGGAGGAAGTGTCTCGACAGTATAAAAATAAATTTCGAGATGAAGTGGTGAACCATAGTTATGGTTCATTGAATCCCTTTTCGGGAGATGACCCGGCTCAATATGGGAACCCGGGGGATTATGATAGCAAGGGTAATTATAGGTATTGCCCGGATGCGACTTATTCATATCCACCCCCGACCACTGAAACACACTCGGGAGTCCAAAAAGACCCTGGGAATAGGCCGAGGGTTAGTGTGAATAAGGGGTCCCAACAGGGAACAAGGGAAGGTCAAATCCAATGCATAAAAAACCTGAGGGATTGTCCGGCTATCAAGGCCCACGCTTTGATGAGGGTACAGAATCGGAATCAGATAAATCTTCTGACGATATACCCAAGATAAAGGTTCCTTTGAACCGGAGGGTCACCATGACCCCGGCGGAACACCGATTACATAATCGAGACCCTGCCATAGGTAATTTGGGACTAGATTGCTCTAGCCGAGGTCAAGACGGTACAGACCTATTGGCTTGGAGTAGACGCATGTCGGGTCAATTAGTGCATTCTAATTATGCCGCTAAAAGAACTGCACGCGTGACTAAGCCTTACAGGGGTTTACGACCCTGGAAGGAAGAATATCAATCACTTTTAGATGATTGTAAGTACAATTGCTGGAACAAGGAGGAATCCTTGGGAGCTTTTGTGATATGGGTGAGTGACGGCCCGGGTAAGATAGTGGTTGAAGAATGGAGGGACACTTATGGGCCGGAAGCTACATACGACCAACTGGAAGTATTAGCTTGTTATACATTTGGGAAAATGGTGACAGTAGATCATTGGACTCTGTTTCAGAGGAGAACGCAGAAACCTAAGGAATCTGCGAACATTTTTGGGCTAGAATTGCAGCGATTGTTGCGGCAGGCTAGGCCAGAATGGAGTAGGGATGCTGAATATTATATAGAATCCCTATTTGTAAGGTTTATTAGTGGGTTGAGTGATCCGGATCACGCTAAAGTTTGTGGTCGAGCTTGGGAAGCTGGGTCTTCCCTGGCAGATTTGTTCATGGCGATTGATCAGCATGACAAAAAGAAAATTCTATTGGCTGGTATGATACCCGCTAATAGGGGACAGCGCGTCTCTGGAATTGAACATTCCTTAGATGGAGACGATTCTTCCGGGGAAGAATCTGAAGGGGAGGAGAGAGTAGACGCCCTGAAATTCAAAGGACGTCAGAAATCTAGCTCTACCCCAGCTTCCGGGAAGCCTCCTAGTAACAAAAGTTATTCGGAAAACCCCCGGAAACCCGACACTCGGGAACCTCAGACTGATTCCAGTCAGAAAACCCAGATCCCGGAGAAGACCACTCCAGATAAAACAAATGCGTCAGGAAACTCATTAAATACCTTAATGGAGTCCATGATTAAACGCATGAACGAGGTGTTTGAAAATCAAACCAGGCGCCGCCCTAGGGTCGATCGTAACACTGTCCAGTGTTACAGGTGTCAAGTAAAGGGGCACTTTGCGTCTGAATGCAAAGCTGAGAAACCTGTTCTGAGAAGTGAGGTTTCGGGAAATTAGAGGGGGTTACCGAGGATGGCAGAACGGTAACCCCTGAGGAAATAAGCCAGATTATCACCGACGTTGGCGGTGAAGATTCATTAGCAGTGAATGCGTCCAGCAAGAAGGGAGATGGGACCGTACATCCCGGAAACCATGAGGCTGGGGAGGCTGGTACAACAGGCGCCCAGGGGTGCGCGTATGGGAAACCTAGTGCCAGTTTAGAGGAGTCAATAACCAAAGAGTTGGTTAAGGTTGGAGAAACCAGGCTTCCCCCGGGTCATCCTTGTCTGGAACACCTGAAAGGATGTGGATTCGACCTGGGCACTGATAGTGACCTTCACCGGTTTACTAGGAATCCCTCAGTAACTGATGGGAAGAGGTGGTACGTTTCCTGTTCTGTACAAGGAAAGACTGGGGAGTTTCTTATGGATACTGGAGCTAGCCACTCCATGATCTCTAAGAGATTCATCAGCTTATTGCCGAATATGTGTGAGAACCTCACAATGAGGGTAAACGCATGTACAGCCGATGGTACCAGAATGAGGACATTTGGACGGACTTTTCTGATAATCTCTGTGGCCGGGAAAGAATTTGTTTGGGCCCCGACCATAGCTGAGATTGAAGATGATGGTATTCTTGGTTTGGATTTTGCAGCGCTTTTCGGTGCGACTTTGAATCCGAAAAGTGGGAAGTTGAAAATTGAATACCTGTATGATATGACCATACTCTGTAAGTTGAGAGTGATAAGTAGTGTTGCTAGTGTGGCACAGACTGTGAAGATTCCCCCGGGAATGACCTGTGACGTGTTAGTCAGTTCAGGGAGGCTAATCCAGAGAGGATTAGCAGTAATCGAGCCGGATATGGCTGTATTATCCCGGAAGGGATTGGAATCTGCGGATACCCTAGTAGGGAATTCCAGATGGACAGTGACACCCATTTCCAACCCCGGAAACTCCACAGTATATCTTGAGAAAGGCACTGAAGTTGGGAAAGTGATACTTGCGGAGGCAGTCACCGGTAGCCACCAAGACCTGAGGTTAGAAGAAGGAGGGGAGGAGGAATTGCATGAGGAGTTCACTAAGTTGTTAACGGGATCATCCATAACGGATGAGAATGATCAGGAAGCCCTGAGGGCTATGCTGAAGAGATGCAGGCAAGCTTTTGCGGCCCCAGGAGAACCCCTGGGGAGAACTAATAAGGTATTGCATGAAATTAAAACCGGGGATAACCCCGCTTTTAAGATTCCTTATAGGAGGCTATCCCTCAAGAAGAAGATTGTAGCTGAGGAAGAAATAGCGAAAATGCTGAAGGATAATGTTATTGTTCCCAGCATGAGCCCTTGGTCCTCCCCTGTGTGTATGGTAACCAAGAAGGATGGTAGCATACGGTTCTGTATTGATTACCGGAAACTGAATGGGTTGACTAAGAAAAACTCCTATCCTCTTCCTAGGATAGATGAGACGATTGACTCCCTAGGAGGGAATGAGTGGTTTTGTACCCTGGATTTACAGTCCAGGTATTGGCAAGTAGGCATGAAGCCTGAGGATATGGAGAAAACTGCGTTTTCCAGCCATATTGGTTTGTTTGAATATAAGGTGATGCCATTCGGGTTATGTAATGCGCCAGCCACCTTTGAAGCCATGATGGAGACGCTGTTAAGTGATTTATTATGGTGGAAATGTCTAGTTTACTTAGATGACGTAATTGTGTTTGGAAAGACCTTTGCGGGCTATCTAAGTAATTTGGAGGAAGTCTTAAACCGAATCATGTCTAACGGTCTCAAATTGAAACCGAAGAAATGTAATCTGTTTAAGAAGGATATTAACTACCTGGGGCGGATTATTTCCACCGAGGGGGTTAAGGCTGATCCGGAAAAGATCAGGAGTGTGACTGAATGGGAAGTGCCCAGGGGTCCTAAAGATGTGCGATCCTTCCTAGGATTTTGCTCATATTATAGGGATTTCCTGCCGGGATATTCCCGGGTAGCCTATCCGATCCAGTGTTTGTCACACTGGACTCCCGGAAATAGGAAGGAAGAGTTCCCATGGGGGAAGGAACAGGACGCAGCTTTCTTAGCAATAAAAAAGTTGTTTGTAGAGACCCCGGTGTTAAAGTATCCCACCCCGGATGGTCATTTTGTATTGGATACAGATGCTAGTAATGAGAGCATTGGGGCCGCCCTCAGTCAAGTCCAAGGCGGAGTGGAGGTTCCCATTGCCTTTGCTAGTAATACTATGAGTAAGACTCAGCGAAATTATTGTACCACAAAAAGGGAATTGTTGGCTGTGATAGTTTATACTAAAAAGTTCAAACATTTCCTTTGGGGGTCAGATTTCACGTTGAGAACAGATCATTCCTCTTTGAGATGGTTATTGAATTTCAAAGATGCGGAAGGAATGATTGGACGTTGGCTAGCACACCTTTCCGAGTTCGGTTTGGAGCAAAGTCAGATCCAGCATAGAGCTGGGGTGAAGCATATAAATGCTGATGCACTTTCTCGACGTCCTATCAGGAAGTGTGAAAACACCAACTGTGATGACTGTGGCCAGCACCAGGCTGTCATAGCCGGAGCAAGGATTCCCTTTGAGATAAAGGGAACTGGGGTTCTGGAGTGGTCCATGGGAACCATCCGGAAGTTCCAGGAAAAGGATCCTAACCTTAGCCGGTTGTTGGTATTGTTACCTAGGAAGATAAGGCCCCCGCGGCCTGAGATTTCTCTGGAAAACTGGGAAATGAGAAGGCTAACAGCTCAATGGGCAGAGTTAGAGGTCCAGAGCGGAATCGTCTACCGGTGGAAGATTAATTCATCAGGTAGAAGAGTCCGGCAAGTGGTAATACCTTCCGGAATGAGGAGGGATGTTATGTATTATTGCCATGGACACCTGACCAGTGGACATTTCGGAAAGAAGCGTTCCCTGGAACGTCTGAAAAGGAGATATTACTGGCCAGGGATGAGTAGTGATCTATTAAGATGGATTGCTACTTGCCCGGATTGTTGTAAAAACAAACCTGGGCCTGGGATGGGTAAAATGCCCTTGTCCCAGGAGTTGTTTGGAGTAAGATTTGCGCGAGTCGCAATAGATATTATCAGCGGGTTTAAAACTACCCCTGAGGGTAATACTTGTATGATGGTCGTCACTGATTATTATACTAAGTATACGAGAGTGTTTCCATTAGCGGATCACAAGGCGGCAACCTGTGCAAAAGCTTTTGTTAAAGGTTGGGTATTGCATCTTGGGGTTCCCCTAATGATGCATAGTGACCAAGGTCGGGAATTTGAATCTGATCTCTGGCAGGAAATGTGTCACCGATTGGCGATTTGTAAAACGAGAACAAATCCCTATCGGCCACAAAGTGATGGCATGGTTGAGAGATTCAATCGTACCTTGATTCAGGTGTTAAAATCCCTGGTAAATGATAAAATGGACGACTGGGATGAGCAGTGTGATTATGTATGTCATGCATATAATAGCACTGTCCATTCTAGTACCTCCTGTTCCCCGAATTTGTTAGTTTTTGGGGAGGATTTAATAATGCCCGCTGATCTGGTATTTGGGGTAGTAGGAATGAACCCGGAAACCCCCTGCCATGTTATGTTTGTGGAGTCATTAAGAGATCAATTCAAATATGCTTATGAATTGGTGAGAACTGAATTACAGAAGAATGCCACCTGGCAGAAGACCGGCTATGATCTAGGCCTTAAGCCGCGACGATTCAAAGTTGGTGATCAGGTAGTGAGTAGAATAACTTCATCGGGAGCCTTCCATAATACCAATGGGCATACCGGATTCGTAAAAGGCGACAAAACTTGAGGGGTCTCGTGCCTTACTGCTGTGATCAGTCACGTAAGCTGTTTGGCAACCGCTGCCCATATGCGCGGGCCCGGGCCTTCTTGCTGGTGGTCTGGCATAGGATCCCTCCTCAGTGAACCACGTCTGAGATATCAAAGGCCGTGGTTTGTCTGGCCCTGCCTACTATGGTACTAGCCCAGGTATGTAGGGCCAGGCAAATAAAAGAACACTTGCTATCCTTCGAAAAGAGTAGGGGACGTGCCCCGGTAGCGGTTTTCTCCCTCACCTCATAGATGCGGTCATTCATTTCATAGATTCAATCATCCATAGATGCGGTCACTGCTGTATTGGGCAAGCAGCATATAAATACCTGTCCTACTACTGCAAGGCAGACTACCACTATTTGTGGATGACTCCTTGCCAACTTGAGATGTCCCGTGAGGTACTTGATGTACGTCTGGACGTTAAACAAATCAATCAATCAATCAAAAAGGTAGTGAGATTACATGAGCCGTTATTGACTCTGAAACTTGCTAGTAATTGGGATGGGCCCTTTGTGGTTACCCGCATAGTAAGTGACAGTACTGTAGTGATACGTTCATTACAGGGAAAGATGTATAAATCTAATGTAGCTCGACTAAGAGAGTGGAAGGGGAGAGATTTGTCCCTGGACTCGTATGAGTTGGAAGTTGATACTTTGATAGAGGAAAGTGAACAGCGGAAATTAGTGAAGGAACCTCCCCGGAAACGCGGAAGGCCGCGGAAGGAGGTTTCCCGGAAACTAATGGTGCGTAAGCCCGTCACCCCAAAAAGATCGGGGAGGAAGGCGGATAATAAAGTCTCGCTGGCTGAAGGGAAAAGGACCCGGAAGGGTGTGGTTAAGGCTAAACCCACTCTAGAAAAGGCGTGTCCTCGAACCAGGTCTAATGTTGTGCCTAAAAACATAAGACGCAGTCCCCGGTTACTAGCTAGGGACGGTATAACCTAAGCCGGTACACAACGAGTGTGGTGTCCTGTAATCTTGTTAAATATTTTTCATGTTGTAATCAGTTATGTGTGGAAGTAAGTACGGTCGGAATGATCGTGATAGTCCCCCTGTCAAGGATCCCATGGGTGATGGACGGATAATCCGGTGAATGTGCTTTATTATGCCATTCATATATATTTCATTGATACTCTCGACGAGTTGACAGAGCGTAAGGATTAACACGTGGAATGAGGGTGCCTGTTTACAATTAGACGCGTGGGTGACCTGGTTCCAAGGAACTAGGTCATGGGACGCGCGGGGTTGCGCATGCGCGGTGGCGTATCTTATATAAGGCGCGCGGCTTGGCGACTCCCGGCAGTTGAGATTGGGTGAAGGTCCAGAGCAGACCGTGAGGGCTCGGACACGTATAACGTACTGAAGGGGAGGTGGACCCCCTATAATAATCCATCAGAACACTTTTCTTGAGTGTGAACCATGTCCTCAGAGACAGACCACCAGCCGGTGGACCCTCTTCAGGAGGGCGACTCCGCTAGCGGAGGAAACGTGGTTGATAATCAACCTGACCTCGAGGACCAGGAATCTATGGATTTCCTGGGACAAGGGGAGATCATGGACGTAGACCTTGACTCTCAGTCATCGTTGCGTCCAGCGAATGTAGCCGCCAATTACTTGGAAGGCTTGGATATAGAGGCCATCAGTCCAGCTGACGGGCAAGCAGATACCAGCGAAGCTGAGTATCAAGAAACAGGTACTGTGTACCATGGAGAGCCGCCGGTGGATGTTGAAAAACCCCGCCCGGCCGTGCCCGTGTTAGCAGGATTCATGTTCAATTACGATGGACGTGAAGTGGACCTGCACGAGGACGGGTTACGTCTGACGGCGGAGGGAGCTCCCCGCCGGATTGACCCGCTTATAAGGCAGGCGATACTGCTCTTCCTGTTAGTGGAGGAGCAGGATGAGTTGCCCCCGGACTGGTTTGTGTACTGGGAGGCACTCCAAAAAGGATTAATCGTATGCTACTGCTTACGAAGAGCTGTGTTCGATCTGCATAAAGCAGATATGCAGCGACTAATGCCGGCCCTCCCGATTCTATCCCTGGATCCGAATTGTGGAGTTGCCGGGATGTTGTTGACTGGTGTCAACAGGTACCGGGCCCGTATCGGGAAGCTCCGAGAACCGAAAACCCGGAAGGAGTACGAAATTGCTGCTGCCACCGCCCAGCACGTAGTTTCATATTCTCTGGATGTAACCACCATAGAGGATTACATGGATACCCACGCCGTCACACGGGATATAGCTATATCCTGTCTGATAGACGAGGCGGTTCGCACGGTACGAACCAGATCTTCCAGTGCGGAAGAGAAGGCGCATATCAAAGCGCTGAAAGCCACACCTAGGGGGCGCGGCGGTTAAGGTGAGAGGGGAGCCTCGAACCGGTCAAGCTCGGCTGACAGCAATCAGTCAGACGAGTTTGTCCAGGAGAGAGGGCGACAATCTCGCCGCAACGAGAAGGCAAGACTTGCTAACTTGCCAGATTCTGTATTAGCAGAAGGAGCACCGGAATTACCTTCCGGGGGACAACCCATAGTTACACGGGCTGTAGACACGACGGATGAGGCTATGGATACCAACGAAGCCAATACTCCAGCAGCACCTCCCACGGGTGTCACAGCTCCCGTGCCGGCCCTCGTGGCAGATGTAACCGCGGCAGCTGGGGCAGCTGCCGCGGTTGCGGCTGCGCTGGTTATTAACCCAGCGCATATCAGCCCTCTCCGCAGTCCGGCCCATTCGGACGAGGAAGAGGGGGAGGTTCCGGCTAATGCCGATGAACCCGGAAACGACCCGGAAGATCCCATCCCGCCAAATGACATGATGAGGAGAATCTGGCAGAACGCGAACAATAAGTTCCGCGTGTTTATTCCCAACTCGTGGGAACATTGTCCAATTGGTCCAACCAACTTTGGATGTCCGCTCGCGACCAACTGTAAAGGTCAGAGCGATGATGAGGATT
Organism: Harmothoe impar; assembly: GCA_947462335.1. Classification (NCBI taxonomy): domain Eukaryota; kingdom Metazoa; phylum Annelida; class Polychaeta; order Phyllodocida; family Polynoidae; genus Harmothoe; species Harmothoe impar. Next base: position 22,317,470 of record OX381721.1, on the reverse strand, counting down.
GGATCCGGAATACACCCCGGGACCGTCCTCCGTCTGCTTTCTATCAGCAGTGGCTGGATCAGCTAAGAATCTTGCCGGAAACCTACTATAGTAGGGAGCAGAAAGAAAAGCTTCTTTTTGCCAGCACCCGTTGGTATAATCAACGGGAAAGGAATTGGTGCCCGTTTGCAACTTGTGTAAACGCTATCGGCACTGAAAGAATCATTTATGTAACAAAGCCACGGTTCTTGAGACACCTCTGTGAGAATCACATGCACCACTGCGTGGTGTACCACTGTGATATCACAGTAGGTAGAGAGTCACAGTTGTGTAACGGGTGTCTAGAACCCCGTAGAGGTGAGCTAATGCGCCACATGAAGGATTGCCATAACATGGGAATCAGTGTAGCCCGCAATCGCGTGAATGCGCTACATGATGCCGTCTGTGAACAGTACAAATCACTAACAGACGAGCAGAAAGCTAAGATCCGGCCGGCAACTCCCTACTTCTGTGAAGTCGCAGATGGGAAGTTTAAAGCTCGGATAGCTAGAGTGGACGGACGCAACAAGTTCGCCATGAACGACGAGGAGTACACGGTGTTATGCACCACCCGTACTGCTCGGAGAGGCGGCGGTAGTTTCCGACAGCCGGAAACTCGGGGTGGTGCCCGAGGAAAGAGCCGGTCTGGCCGAGACCGCTCTAGGTCTCCTGCGGTCTCTCCCGGACCGAAAAGGAGACATGCTGGATCCACATTGGAGGAACTAGATAATTCCTATTATGGGAATTATCAGGCCCCGGAAGGTCGCGAATATTATCGCGAGTATCCAGACCCACTGTATGTAGACCGGAAGGATCGGAAACATGATTCCGGTGGACATACGGCGGCTTCCAGTAGCATGGAGTACCGTTCTCGACGTCTGAGCAGTTCAGACAGTGCCAACAGCCAACCTGACTATGGCGGTGCCCGGCCTAAAGAAAGCCCGGCCACAAGATCAAAGGCTTCACTGCCTTTGATGTACCATTTGGGGGCAACCACAAAACCCTCCTCCAGGGAAGTCCGGTCTCCTTCCACCCCAACCCGGGGGGATGGAGAATCTGACCGTTAAAACTGAGCTCCACGGGGTATCACTATCCCGAAGCCTGCAGCGGCTGCCAAGGCACCGCAAGTGGATGTCAAGCCCATGGTTCCTACCACCCAGGAGCCGGTTGTCATCCAGCCAGTCGCGGGTACTTCCCGCGCAGAAACTACCGGAGGCGTAAAACTAAAATACGTTCCGATAGTGAACTACTTCTCCCGGGAGGAGAAGGCGAGCTGTGAAGTGGGACAGAAAATTGTAACCGAATTTCAGGAGTCCCAGCGACAGCTAGCGGTGGAGTATTCTACCAAGATGTTAGGCCTGTTCACGCATGGTCTAAAGATTGCCCACAGGGAAGAGAAAGCATTGGTAACCGCTGGCAATGCTGACTACTTGGCTAAAAAGTCAAGGGAAGCTGCTGCGAGCCAACGGAATGCCGAGGCCGCAGCAGATTTCGTTCGCCAAGAGAACGAGAAGTTAACTAAACGGTTACAGGAAATGAACGTAAAGTTTTACGGGGTGTTTGGCGTGACTCTCGATACATGGGACGGCACGGCTGAACACGCTCTGGCCTTAATAAGGGCGAGGGATGAACCATTAGGGTAAAAACTAATAAAAGGTTCAGAGTCTATTTCTAGTTTTTTTTAGAAATAGAAGAAGGGGCTATAATAGTTTCCCGGTCGATTGATTGTTCTTTCAGTTAATCAGATGTCATAAATGACGGGTTTCCCTTCTCGAGGGAAAGAGGGGCATCTTTTTAGATGCATTTTTAGAACATCGCGGGGGAACCTTCTGCGGAAGCTCTGGACTTACCTAACTACTCAACTCTCAACTCTAGCCGACCTGATGGGGAATCAGGACTCCACCAGGAAGCTACCAAACTAACGTCCCTGAAACTAACTTTTGGGATACGTTACCATGATGTGTTCCTGATACTATTATGCTGTGTTATAAACTGTTCCCGTCCAAGGATTACGTGTCAAACAGACAATGCTCGTGGTTCCAGTTATACTTATATATATCATGAACATTCCTGGAACTAAGATTACGTGTTAAACGGACAGTACTCGTGGTTTCCAACCGGATTATACATACTTATGTCATGAACATTACTGGAGCGAGGACGGGATACTTATCGAGCTGTGTACATATGAACTTACCTTCGGGTGATATTTATCCAAGAAAACAGTATAAAGAAGAGGAGAGCACCTGACTTATTCATCTATAAGAAGAGGAGAGCACCTCACTCATTCGTCTATTAGAAGCGGAGAGCACCTTGCCCACAACTAGATCACCAGTAAGCTATATTTTTGTGAGGGTTTCCGGGTACACTGCCAGGTTACTCATTAAAACATATTTAATATATATAATAAGTTATAAGTTCTCATATTTACCATATGAAACGGGTTTAATATTATGCTATATATGAAGATTATATGATCTGATAAACTAGGAGATGTGGCTACCCGTAAAAGTCTGTGTGTGCAGTTGTTAAGACTACGTGTAAATCATACATATACCATTGTGTATTGTCGTGTGTGTCGACTCTGTTATATGTTGCGAGAGGTATTAAGGTTTCCGGTTATATAATCGGATTACCCAGCTCAAACAAAGGCTGTGGTTACTATTATCCATTGTGTGAATGTATTCATTAAAAACACATATCAATGTAAGACGCTGGCGGTTGTGAGTCCTTATCAGGACTGGTTTTTATTAACTTTTCTGTTTCACTTAAATATAAACACACCCCATGCGCATTTTTTTAATAATCAAGTAAAACTTCATAAGGAAGTCATATCGAAATGTGTCAAGCCGTTCGATTGTGTGTATGAAAATGTATTATGGTTGCTAGTACAGTGTAATGCCATATTTTTTATTGAGTTCATTGATCTCGCTTTTCTAGTTTGTCGTGATAATATGTTACGCCCCTAGTTACTGTATAGACAATAACTGTGAGACGTTTGTCTAAAGTGTTTTCTGTATGTTAGGAAAACCGTACATATTCGTTACCACCTAGTTTTTGTCTAGGGGGGGTAGTGTAGGGGCATGATATTACATATTAATCTCATACACGGTATTTCCGGGTAACGTCTGTTTACTCAGCTTCTCTACCTGGAGCTAGTGCACACAGTTCCCGGGAGAGGGCGCAGGTCCTCTCCAGGTAACCGTGTGCCGCTCTCAGGTGGGCTGCCGACCCACCCACCTGGCCACGTGACCTAAGAGCCGGTGTTATATAAGACCCGTGTGTTTACCTGGAAGGGAGTCAGTGCAGGCCCGACTGACGATAGACTTCACACGTCCAACCGTGCGGACAGAGTTGTATACTAAGATTATACTGACCGTTTCCTCTATTTATAGAGAAACCTGATTTACCTGTGTGTATTGATTCTACACTGATCGTTCCCTAGTAAAGGAACTGGAGTTGTTCTTATGAATAAAGACTGATATATTCTCGCACCTGGAAACTGCCGTGATCGTTGTTCCTTAACCTAGAATAACCACGAACCACCACACTAGTAATGATATTAGGTTTTACATTTGCTGTCGGAGTCCAGCGAATGTAGGTCTATTGAGAGTTATTCTGACTTGATCATTTTTGTGTGTGATAGTGCAAACAGGAGTTTGGAGGTTAAAACTTGACTTATAGCAAATAAATCGCTAGAATTCATTTGCTTATATGAAACGGTTGTTCTGTTCCAGCCTATCAAACGCCCGGAGCGTCTGTTCCTGTGTCGCTTTCAATATCACTCATATTGGGATGTTGAATGGATTAGCGAAATGCGGGTAAGGCGACCTTCTACCTTTACGGGCCTTTACAGCGAATATTTTGGGGGCAAGAGGGGGGAAACGGTGGTTTCATAATGGAAACATTAATACTGTAATACACATCTAAAAACTCTTCGATTAGCCACAACTCGATTTTGGGCCAATTCTATAAGCCGCACTGGCGATCTGACTTGCGTACTAGCCGCGGAATCTACACAAGGTTTTACGGTTTTATATAATCACCTTGCCTATGAACTGACCCCCAAATCGTAAATACAGTCAGCACTCTAATTTGTAAAATGCAAGGAAAACTGTCTCAGGAAGCAAATTATCTGAGGAAATTATTTCAAATAAAATGGGCCAGTTGCAGGGCTTCTGTCTGAGGAAGTGAGGGATTTGAGGTAGTGAATGTTTTAAGAAGTGAGGGTCGCCTACGAATATTGGCTTAATTTGGGGTGAGTAAGGGGTGTAGAGAACCCCAGTATCTTTATGGAGATTATTAATCGTGTGAAAATTCATGCTATAAATCTATTTAACACGTTAATAATCTCCATTACCGGTTTAAGGTTATCCATACACTGGTGTGTCTGTAGTTGGATTGGCACACTTTTTGTAACATGACACCACTCTGGTACCTTTGGCCCTACTTGTCAAAAATAAATATATGTGTTGATTTGCAGCTTGAAGTGCATGCCCCGTGGAGGTACCTCACCATAAGGCGTAAGTGGGACCTGGACGAGCCTCCCGCCCTGGAGGACGGGTCCTCCTGGGGGCGCCAGAGGCGGAAAGGGTCGACAGAGGACGACCCACACAACCTGGAGGAGAAATACTACCGCTACGGAGTCAAACCAGAATGGCTGCAGATCCACCGCATCATCAAACATGAGTAAATATACATATGTGTCAATAATGATGATGATGATGATGATGATGATGATGATAATAATGTCATTGCATAAGGGAGAGCCCATTTTAAAAAAAACCTGGGGTGGGGGAAGTGGCGGCGGGGGATGGGGGGAGGGCAATACATTAGAATTCTCAGTCAAGAAGGCACACATTACTATGCTTGAATGATTTTCTATACGCAAGGGGGGGGGCTGAGAAAACAAAACAAAAAAGCTTGTCCCTAGGGAGGGTGAAAAGACAGGGTTGTTAAAAATGAGCACTCTCTAAGGTGGCTAAAAGTTTCTCCATTATGATTTATCTGTACCATATCAACAGAGATAAATGCTTGTACATATTATCAGAGTGCTATCATTCGAGTTGACACCATTTGACACATAGCTTTCTGTATTAATGCTATGCATCTTTGCAGTGGGAGGCAGGGTGATTTGTACGGTCGCTACCTCGTCAAGTGGTGTGACCTAGGCTATGAAGACTGCACCTGGGAAACGCCCTCCGCCTTACCAGAAGGCCTTCAAGACTGGGTCAAGCATTACAAATTCTATTGGGAACACCGGTGAGTAGCATCTCTTGTATAGACTAAATTTCACCACAGGAGCAAACCCAAAGTGATATGATAATATTGATGAAACCTTTAAACCGGTACCGGAATTTTACTCGAGTAGAGCGGAGATTTATATATTAAAGTTATATTTTTCTCGAAACTGCTTATAGATGAGGTGGGGGTTTACAGTAGCCATATTATATGTGGGATTCCTCTTTACTAGAAAGGAGAAGAAAACACCAGCTAAAGAAAAGGAAAAGATAAAGACCAAGAGGTCGGATTTGAAAAAGAAATGGAAGGTGCAACCAGATTACATCACAGCCACTGGTGGTACTCTACACCCGTACCAACTTGAAGGTGAGCAGTCATTTTCCCTTGAATTATGTGACCATAATCTAAGAAATGGACATTTTTTTCAAGATATTCCCTTAAATCAAATGAGGGTGTACCTGCCTCAAAATTAGTATGTAACGGACATCAACATCTGGTAAAAAAAGGTTTAAAAAAAAAGACTTTGAAAAAAGTGAAGTCAGACCTCACTACCTACGTGATGAGCACTTATCCTTATAACTCAGCAGTACTACCTGTTAACTTTGGAAATCATCCATTCACACAAACATTTCGCTTCTTGCGACATGTCTCATATTTGACGTACCGTAGTTTAATAGTCCACACACCCATTATTGTGCCGATTTTTAGACCATGTTTAACTCAAAAAACATCTCAATGTATGTACCCAATTTAAGTTACCGGTACTAAAAATGTGTTCATAATATAAATCTGTATATTTAAATGTACATATTGCAGGTGTGAATTGGCTGCGCTTCTCCTGGGCACAAAGGACTAACACCATTTTGGCTGACGAGATGGGACTCGGTAAAACCATCCAAGCAATCACCATCCTTAATACGCTTTGGAAAGAGGTACTTGGCATTAGAAATTTGCAATTAAACTTGGCTTAGATAGTTTATGATATGATCCTGCTATAAAAGAGGTTTGACTCAGTCTATATTAAAAAAATGCGTAAAGAAAGCTTACATTCGAGCAATTGTAAGTTTTCAAATAACAGTAAAATCCAAAAGGAAAACCGCATAGTTATTAGTTGGTTCATTACAGACCCCTTTAGTTCTATGAAATGCACGACCCACCACTAACTCTGTACCCTCCCATGGTCTCACTAGGGTTACGTCAAAGGCCCCTTCTTGATCAGCGCACCTCTGAGTACAGTGGCCAACTGGGAGCGGGAGTTCCAGTTCTGGGCCCCTGACATGTACGTGGTCACCTATGGTGGATCAAAGGAGACACGTCACATTCTGAGGTGAATACAGCATTTAAATCCAGATACAACTCAGTGCAAGAGGAGCTTTAAACGTCCTATTGACTTACCAACAGAGATGCCACTTCTCCTACTTTTGCTACTTTTTTGCTTGAATTAAAGCATATCAATTTCCAGCAGAAAAAAAAAGTTAAGATTTCATATTTTTGTCGACCAGAGAATGGCATCTCTGCACCAAGAACATCTACTGTACGGTGCTAGTTTGTCTCAACCCGAACCGCTACCATAATGAAATGAACCAATGGGATGAAATATTTACCGATCAGGAAATCAAAAAGAAAGATTGCAAGCTTGATTTATGTGTTGATTTCAGGGAGCATGAGTTCTCGTATGACCCGAACCCGATGCCCTTCTATGGGAAGGCTGCCCAGCTGCGTAGTGGAGCGCGACCCAAGTTTGATGTCCTCCTGACGTCCTACGAAATGGTCAACATCGACAAAACACTGCTGCGCTCCATACCCTGGGACATTCTGGTGATAGACGAAGCCCATCGTCTCAAGAACAACCAGTCCTTGGTGAGTTGTTCTACACTTGAGTAATGCATAAATAGAACTACTTAAACCTATGAGACAACCACAAGGGATTATCTATAAACACGATATGCCTATCATTGTTGAGTTTAGACAGATTTATGACTTCCTAATGAATTTACCATGAAAATTGCATATATTCCCGAGGGTAAAAATGTAGAAATAACTTCTAAAATCTGATGCATTCATGCAGCCCTGATGAGTAACTCGCCAGTGCTGCATTGGTGCACTGAGGTATGATGCATTAAGGTAGCATGCCGTGCTTAAAGTGCTAATACATACTACAGTAGCCTGGGTAGTAAGATTTGCAGACATGGTTTCTTTCACTAAATGGGTAACGCAGTCGTACACTTTGGGCTGGGATCAATGCTCACATTAATCAATATGATATATTGTGCTTTCAGTTCTTCCAAACGCTGCGTCAGTACAAGATAGGTTATAAACTCCTGCTGACTGGAACGCCCCTTCAGAACAACTTGGAGGAACTGTTCAATCTCCTCAACTTCCTGGAACCAAAGAAATTTGAGTGAGTGCTAGTGTAAGAGCTGAGAGATGGCTCTATATATGGTTGATGTGGAATATGTGTCTGTTTTCTTTGTTAAAAACATAGTTCGTGGCAGACTAAGAATCTTATTGGCGTCTGTCACATATTCAACAGTGTTTCATCGCTATAAAGTTAAGAAGTTTAATTTCTGTTTGTATTTATTAGCAAGGCTGAATTACATAGACATTGTTAATTCGACCAATGAAAAGCCTGCCCGTTGAAATAAATTTGTAAGTTGATACATTTTTACGCTAATGTGACTATTAACTGACTAGTCAAATATTCAACATTGCAATTAACGTCTTCACAATAGAAGCTCATCCATTGTGCATTCCTTTAACCCCTTAGGGACATGGAGGACTTTCTGAGTGAGTTCTCCGACATCAACAAGGACGAGCAGGTGCGGCGGCTACACGAGATGCTGGCCCCCCACATGCTGCGCCGCCTCAAACAGGACGTGCTGTTAGACCTGCCCACCAAGAGCGAGTTCATCGTACGGGTGGAGCTAGCAGCCATGCAGAAGTGAGTCACTTGTATTGTGTACTAAGAACCATCTCCTGAAATCTTCACTGTTCCGGTGGTGTGTTCATTGTAGTGTAGGCTGTATGTGTTTTACTGCAGCCCATCAGTTGAAGGGCAAAAGTCACAAGTGGATTCTATAGGGTTGATGAACTTCTGAATGGTTAGTATGATGCCTCAACGCATGCCGACGAGTTCCTCGCCGGCTCTGATTGGTGCATCATGATGACAAACAAGCATGAAGCCTTGAGGCTGATCGTGCCGCTATGAATGACAGAGCTTAAAAAGTTGATATGGTTCAAAATGCAAGTAGTCAGCCCTCACTACCTCTGATTTGGAAAATGCGAAGAAAACCATCTCAGGAATCAAATTATCCGAGGTCTTGACCATCCCATGCCATGTACCTCTCCCCCATTATATGACGCGAGTGTTGACCGTCCAAATATAATGGAACATAAAAGGGGAGTTACAAGGGCTCCTGTTTGGAGCTGAGAGACCTAGGTAGTGAGTGTTCGACCTTATGATTTTGTAATGTTTTTGATTTTTTTTCCTCTGAATAGGAAGTTCTACAAACTGATCCTGACTAAGAACTTTGAGGCGTTAAACGTGCGGGGCAGCTCCAACTGCACCTCCCTGATGAACATCTTCATGGACCTCAGGAAGTGCTGCAACCACCCCTACCTCTTCCCTGGGGCAGAAACGGTACGATATATTTTGTTCTAGTGCTTCTCCCTGAAGACTCGGATGTCTCACTTTGTTGAAAAACAATGAGGCTTGACACCGGGATTTCTACCATGTCAGGGGATTTATGGGAAAAAATGGTTTCTTTTGAAAAACTCAAAATTTCACACTTTGTCAGGGAAATTCTTTATTAGCAAAAATCTCCTGTGTGATACTATATAGGAGTTTAAATGGTTCTAGAAAAATCCTCACAGAGATGGAGGGGGGGGGGGGGGTAAATTCATGCAGAAATCTACCAGTCCCCCTGATTACCACTCCCACATTGGGGGGGGGGGGGATTTCTTAGAACTGCCATAGCATTGTTGGTGACCCTAGAATGACAATATGTAATGACGTGAGTGAGTAGTAACAGGTGTCTTGTCTGTTATTACAGGAGGCACCCCTGACACGGGGCGGGGTGTACGAGGGAGGCGCTCTCACCGAGGCATGCGGCAAACTAGAGCTGCTCAAGAAGATGCTCAACGAACTCAGGAAGAACAATCACCGCGTCCTCATCTTCTCACAGGTAGGACACAACTGGACATCCGAAGTCATTCTTCTGTTGCATTGCATTGCCGTTAGATAAGTCATTCAGCAGTAGAAGCTACCGGTCCAGTCGTGATTTATCAGACCAGATGATGTATTGAAAGGCCAGGTCCTTATCACAGAAATGATTAGATAATTAGAATAAATAAAAAAAGCTCATGTCCAGGTGCCAGGATACGTCAGTTACCTGTATTTTACAAGTTATGAGATAAATATGTTTTAAGGAGTGTTTGTGACAGTGGTCATCATTGTAAAGTGCTGCATCATGATACAACATGAAATACACCCCTTCCATGTACCTCTGCCCCATTAGATGACGCTTGTGTTGACTATCCCATGCCATGTACTTCTCCCCAATTAGATGACGTGTGTGTTGACCGTCCAATGCCATGTACCTCTCCCCCGTTAGATGAGGCGTGTGTTGACCATCCCATGCCATGTACCTCTCCCCCCATTAGATGACGCGTGTGTTGACCATCCCATGCCATGTACCTCTCCCCCCATTAGATGACGCGAGTGTTGACCATCCCATGCCATGTACCTCTCTCCCATTAGATGGCGTGAGTCTTGACCATCCCATGCCATGTACCTCTCCCCCATTAGATGACACGAGTGTTGACCATCCCATGCCATGTACCTCTCCCCCATTAGATGACGCGAGTGTTGACCATCCTGGAGGACTTCCTCAGCTACCAGGGTTACAACTACGAGCGTATTGATGGCAGCGTCGCGGGCAGGGACCGCCAAGCCTCCATCGACAGGTTTAATGACAAGGAGTCTGCCAGCTTTGTGTTCCTGCTCTCTACACGGGCGGGGGGGCTGGGCATCAACCTGGCGACGGCAGACACGGTCATCATTTACGACATGGACTGGAACCCACACAATGACATCCAGGCACTCAGCCGCGCTCACCGCATAGGACAGAAGAACAAGGTAAGGACTCACATTCCGTACAGTCTATCGTACTATACACACACTTGTATAACAGGCACCCTTAGTTTGAGGAAATCCTATTACCTGCACCTGGTGTTTGGAAATTGTGACTTTAGTACTGCTCTGGAGTTCGGCACCTAGTAGGGCTAATATTCCAAATAACGGATATCACCCTGTAATTGCTGCAAGCTCCTTAATATGAGATGTCCTAGGTCGTCATGATGCATGAATGCAGGCCTAGCGAGTGCCCTCACCAGGGCTGCATAAATACATCATGTCCACCCTTTAGCAGTAGATCAATCTAACAGGATTGGCATGATGCATGAATGCAACACTGCAACTCGCCAGGGCTGCATTTTTGCATCATGACAATAAATAGCCATAGTAAATTAAGGCACTATATGGCCTTTTTTTTGAAGGGTTAATGTTCGAAAATAAAATAGTTTAACAAGCAGAGAGTTTATTGGTATACTTTAATTGTAGGTGATGATTTACCGGTTTGTGTCGCGGAACACTGTGGAGGAGCGCATGACGGAGGTGGCCAAGAGGAAGATGATGCTGACGGAGCTGGTGATACACGGCGGTATGGTGGGCGGGAAGACCGAGTCCCTCACCAAACAGGAGGTCAACGACATCCTCAAGTTTGGGGCAGAGGACCTGTTCAAGGACAGTGCTGAAGGCAGTGGTAAGTCTGATTATTATCGAGGAGAGATATAATTCCACGATTTCAAGCTCTGAAAGCTACCACAGACTTCATGATCTCGCCGAGATTAATATTTCACACTTTGTCCTAACTGTTATTGTTCTCCATTTTCTTTAATTTTAAGTTAATCACTTAGGTTTTGGTATAATATGATGCAGAAGCCAGTTTCCCAACTTTCCATCTGTACTTGATGCAATAAAATGCTTTGGATTATTGTAAATCATGTAAATACTGTACTTGACCTAAATAAAATGGATCAGGGCACTTTTCTGACAAATGTACAGGTTGTTTCCATCCTTATATCTACCTACCTATATTACTATTCTAATAATGTAAAGTGCCATTACTTTCCTCAACACCTGTTTTATCAGTATTGCCCTTTCAATGATACATCACATACGCTTATTTCATCGTACTTCATTGTTTTGTAATTCACAAATTGTTGTTTTTTTGACAATTTTCGGCGCGCCGACGAGTCGATATGTGATGAATTACTTCGTTTTGAACGCTCAAACCTGTCCCATTCTCTTTATTTTCGAATTCTAGGCCGAAAACATGTACTGGGGGGTGGAATGGTGGCTATTTGGACCAATTTGAGCAATTTTATTGATTCGAGAGGAGACGAAACTTGAACGAAATCCAACATGGCGGGTCTCAACTCGCATCGATTCGAATCGATAAAATTGCTCAAATTGGTCCAAATAGCCACCATTCCACCCCCCAGCACATGTTTTCGGCCTAGAATTCGAAAATAAAGACAATGGGACAGGTCTGAGCCTCCAAAACGAAGTATTTCATCACATATCGACTCCTCGGCGCGCCGAAAATTGTCAAAATAAAAACTATTTCCGAATCTCACGTAACCCCAGTCCTGGCTTCTGATTGGTCGAGAGCTAAATCAAATGGGGATTTCTGAAGATGCATTTTTTCGCCGAACGTTCAAGTTAATAACCCTCAACCAAATTTTCTGGGGGGGGGTAGGGCCTAATTCAGCTATCAGGTGTCTAAATATAGGATCTATTCTCTGGCGTGCGCTATTTTTTTTTCAACATAACTCGATTTTAAGGCTGAAAACGACCATTTTATTTTTCGGGGAATGTGAAGAAACCACTCGCGGCCTGCCACTGTCAAGCGCAAGCCGGGCGGCCACATTTTTATCGTCTAAATTTTTCGCCGATCCATCGTGTTAGTAACCCTCAACCAAATTTTCTGGGGGGTTCAGGCCTAATTCATCTATCGTACGTGTAAAACTGGGATGTTTTGTAGAGCTTAGGCTTGGTTTCAAGCAAAAATATGGTATTTTAACCCCTAAACGGAGTCAATGAAAAAAAAAAATCGTCTGAAAAAACGAACGTCGTCCTATTTCCGGGATTCGAACCCGGACCGCCCGCACGAGAGGCGAGAGCGCTAACCACTTGACCATCTCGGCCTGGCTCTGTACACCACACTCTGTGGGCGGACTGATCCATATGCTGCGTGATTTGCTTTTGACCAATCAGAAGTCAGGACTGAGGTCACATGACTTTGCGCCGCTACTAAGATGTATCAATTTGCAGCCGCTACTAAGATGTATCAATTTGCAGCCGCTACTAAGATGTATCAATTTGCAGCCGCTACTAAAATGTATCAATTTGCTGCCGCTACTAAAATGTATCAATTTGACCCCTGGAAAAGGGAGGGCTCATTTTTTAGTTAGGGGGTGTTCATTTATTAGTTATGGGGGGGGGTAAAAATTTCCGACCCCTCCTGAGGGGGATGCGTAAAAAATTCTGACCCCTCTTGAAGGAGGGGGGGGGTAAAAATTTAAGCCCCTTTTTAGCAAAAAAGCCTGCGCGTTACTATAGTTCAAAGGTTCAAAAGTTAAAATCTTCCTATATAAATTAAATTCCTATTGGGACTAGGCCTACTTTTAGCTTGGATGATAAAATCTTCCTATATAAATTCAATTCCTATTGGGACTAGGCCTACTTTTAGCTTGAGGGGATAATAAAATCTTCCTATATAAATTCAATTCCTATTGGGACTAGGCCTACTTTTAGCTTGAGGGGATAATAAAATCTTCCTATATAAATTCAATTCCTATTGGGACTAGGCCTACATTTTAGCTTGAGGGGATGATAAATTTTTCTTATTTAAATTCAATTCCTATTGGGACTAGGCCTACATTTTAGCTTGAGGGGATAATAAAATCTTCCTATATAAATTCAATTCCTATTGGGACTAGGCCTACTTTTAGCTTGAGGGGATAATAAAATCTTCCTATATAAATTCAATTCCTATTGGGACTAGGCCTACTTTTAGCTTGAGGGGATAATAAAATCTTCCTATATAAATTCAATTCCTATTGGGACTAGGCCTACTTTTAGCTTGAGGGGATAATAAAATCTTCCTATATAAATTCAATTCCTATTGGGACTAGGCCTACATTTTAGCTTGAGGGGATAATAGAATCTTCCTATATAAATTCAATTCCTATTGGGACTAGGCCTACTTTTTTAGGCCTACTTTTAGCTTGAGGGGATAATAAAAGTCCGAAAAAAGAGGATCCACTCTCGACGAGATTATTTATGTCCCGCGACATTCGACTAAGAACACTACATTTTAGCCCTCAAGCCCTTCCTTGTTTTTATTTAATTCTGGAATGTTTTACTCCACATATGCCTATTTTGTCTCCGGCATATCCAATGCTGTAATCTATGTAATAAACGCCCCCCTCCACCCTGTTTCGGGTGTTTTTTAGACTATGATAGATTTCAGAGACATTTTAACTCATAGATACTGAAATGCTATAAAAATGATGTTGTAAGTGTCCAGGGTTGTTATTACATTGAATAAGCTAGTGATCATGTTTTCCTCCACGCCAGCCATCTGTGATGTTTTCTTTAGTTGTGGAGAATTAGAAATATGTATGCCGGTATTAAAACTTTATATATCTTGCGACTCTAATTGAGTTAGTATTAAAGTAAACGTTTAGTTACATTCGCCTGCTTGCTATTTTAGTGGTGTGGACAGATGACGCGATCACTAAGCTCCTGGACCGGACACAGACAAGTGATGCTCCCGACTCCAAAGACCCTAAAGACCCTCAGGCCACGGGCATGAACGAGTACCTGCGGTCCTTCAAAGTGGCCTCTTACCACCTGAAAGATGACCAGGAGGAGGTAGGCCTTCAGCAACAAACTGCAGCTCCCCAAGCGGTCTTTTCATGAACTATATTCAAACATACCTGGGAGATTTAATGTCCGTTATAAAAATCACAATGATTTCTGTAACGTTGATACATATTATTGCAGTGAGATATATTGCCATCTACAACCCTGACTCTTTATCACGAATGATTTTGAAGTTCAATTCTCTGCACAGGAATGTTGTAAATAACACAAATATATTTTAGCAGGGTATAAAAGAGTAGCTCATGTAAAACTTGTGTATGAGCCACACCTAGACTTTATAAATCAGACTTTCAATGCTGCTTGTATGAACCAATACCTTTATGTTGTGACTGCAGGAAGAGGAGGAGAAGAAACAGCCTGAGGAGGACAATAAGGAGTACTGGAGCCGCATCCTGGGGGAGTCGTACCAGGAGCACCACAGCCTGGTCCTACAGCAGCAGGAGGCCCTCGCTGCCTCACTCGGTAAAGGCAAGCGGGTACGCCGACAGGTGGGTACCTCACATCTTGTACTGTATACCCTGACTACAGTCACTCTGTCTGAAGGCAAGCGGGTACGCCGACAGGTGGGTACCTCACATCTTGTACGGTATACCCTGACTACAGTCACTCAGTCTGAAGGCAAGCGGGTACGCCGACAGGTGGGTACCACTCATCTTGTACAGTATACCCTGACTACAGTCACTTAGTCTAAAGGCAAGCGGGTACGCCGACAGGTGGGTACCACTCATCTTGTACTGTATACCCTGACTACAGTCACTCAGTCTAAAGGCAAGCGGGTACGCCGACAGGTGAGTACCACTCATCTTGTACTGTATACCCTGACTACAGTCACTCAGTCTGAAGGCAAGCGGGTACGCCGACAGGTGGGTACCACTCATCTTGTACAGTATACCCTGACTACAGTCACTTAGTCTAAAGGCAAGCGGGTACGCCGACAGGTGGGTACCACTCATCTTGTACAGTATACCCTGACTACAGTCACTCAGTCTAAAGGCAAGCGGGTACGCCGACAGGTGGGTACCACTCATCTTGTACTGTATACCCTGACTTCAGTCACTCAGTCTAAAGGCAAGCGGGTACGCCGATAGGTCACTCTGTCTAAAGGCAAGCGGGTACGCCGACAGGTGGGTACCACTCATCTTGTACTGTATACCCTGACTACAGTCACTCAGTCTGAAGACAAGCGGGTACGCTGACAGGTGGGTACCACTCATCTTGTACTGTATACCCTGACTACAGTCACTCAGTCTAAAGGCAAGCGGGTACGCCGATAGGTCACTCTGTCTAAAGACAAGCGGGTACGCTGACAGGTGGGTACCACTCATCTTGTACTGTATACCATGACTACAGTCACTCAGTCTAAAGGCAAGCGGGTACGCCGACAGGTGGGTACCACTCATCTTGTACTGTATACCCTGACTACAGTCACTCAGTCTGAAGGCAAGCGGGTACGCCGACAGGTGGGTACCACTCATCTTGTACTGTATACCCTGACTACAGTCACTCAGTCTGAAGGCAAGCGGGTACGCCGACAGGTGGGTACCACTCATCTTGTACTGTATACCCTGACTACAGTCACTCAGTCTAAAGGCAAGCGGGTACGCCGACAGGTGGGTACCACTCATCTTGTACTGTATACCCTGACTACAGTCACTCAGTCTGAAGGCAAGCGGGTACGCCGCCAGGTGGGTACCACTCATCTTGTTCTGTATACCCTGACTACAGTCACTCAGTCTAAAGGCAAGCGGGTACGTCGACAGGTGGGTACTGCACATACACTCATCTTGTACTGTATACCCTGACTACAGTCACTCAGTCTGAAGACAAGCGGGTACGCCGACAGGTGGGTACCACTCATCTTGTACTGTATACCCTGACTACAGAAGGCAAGTGGGTATGCCGGCGGGTGGGTACTGCACATACACTCATCTTGTACTGTATACCATGACTAGGTACCCTGATATTACTTTTTAGGTGAATTAGAAGTCACAAGGATTAAAGAAACGTCCTTGGGTGGAGATTTCACCAGCTGAAACTTTTCAGTTGTGATTTTTTTTTAAAAACAGTTAAATGGTTCTTTTCAAACACATTAAAACTCTTAAAAGCGCCATAGGATTGTCATTTTAACATGTATTTTTAACCCATTTACAGGTTGACTATTGTGAGGCGAAAAAACAGAAATTAGAACAGGAGCGACTGGAGGAGGCCACGGGGGAGAAGGATCCGGTGATGGAGGAATACGTAGAGCTGGGTGACGTGACCGTCATGTCTGACTATGAACCTGATGACAGCGAACCGGAGGAAGACGGTCAGTTAACAGCCATATGATGTTTAACCCTTTAAGAGCCGATTAATGCTTTTTTAATGCTCCTCAAAACTACATGACAAAAGCTTTATTATTTTATCACATACATGTATAACATCTGACTGTTTTTCCCAAGGTTTCTTCCTATATATGTGTAAACCATATTCATTAATCAACGCCCCCAACCCCGCTTTTTGAGGGTCGAAATAATGGTGTGATATGCAGCCTGTGCATTAGATAATTCGGATCCTGGCTCCAACCAGCATTACTGGAATAGTGAATGGTAGAAGATCTATATTGTGTTTACTGATAAAATATGTGTTCAAACAACTACTATCAAAATGTGTGCATTGAGGTGGCGTCATTGTCATGTGAACCTACTGAATAACCTTTAACAATTGAATTAACTTGATTAGTTTCAGGAGAATCGAGTGGAGAGGAATACGGGGGTAAAAAGGAAGCAAAACCAGAGACTGAGATGGAAATTGAGTCTGGAAATCGTAAGTGAAGACTTTCTTGGTGTAACATAGCACTATTCTTCAAATACACTTCAATTTAATAGCAATATTTGATAATTTGCCTTCTGAACAGCTAGAAGTTAAGTAGCTTAAATATGTAAATCAGAAATTTGCAGATTTACAATTTTACATGTTACCGTTCAGTAAGTATTAACAAGCATTTAAGGGAACTTTCATAAAGTGTGTACGCACTGGGGGGGGGGGGCAATTTTCTAAGAATTTAATAATTTGTACATGCATATCCATGTCAATTTCTGGAGTAAATTGCAAACGTACTTTATGGAAGACCCCTAAGTGAGTGTCCTGCTCTATGTTGTAGCGTTAGTAGCAGCCAATGCGTTACTAACAGCCGCCAAGCCGGTCGAAGTACCAGCCAAGCCGGTTATAGCAGCAGCCAAACCGGTGAAACCCCTACAGGAACGAAACCGCACACTCCCGCCTCTCCTGGCTAACGTCGATGGTCACATTCAGGTACGCTAGCTAAGTGTTACACCACTTTATGGTGTACTGTTATTTACAGTTGTCGTACAGCTTGTGCTACACATGTTCTTCTTAGCCTGACCACCAGTCAGCAAAATAGAGGTTTTTTTTATCAACATCAGGAAAATCAGCAGTTAGGAAAAAGTGAGAAATGTATTTCTCTTTCTGAAAAGCGTTGAGAGCACACACAGTTTGTATCTATTTTTGGTGTCCAATGAAATCTTTTGTTTAGAATCAGGAGCGGATTTTTTTTTCTTTTTTCTATAAACTAAACATCACCATTAGGAAACTGTCAGAAAATGAGACAAGCGAAATCGATGGACAAGCATCTATTTTTTTTTATTATTCCAAAAAAAGCTCACATTCCGAAAATATGGTACTTGTACATTTAATCCAAAGATCAACTTTTCCTTTCTTTGGTCTGACCTCATTAAAAATTGTTACGTTTAGTTTTCTTAATTGGTTTAGAATATGCCGTTACATTGTTAATCAGAAAATAAGATGATGTTTTAGTAGACGTGGAATATGCTGAGAGATACCTTGAGTATGTAGTAAGTGTACCTCTCAGTGTGGTCCATGGAGAGGGAAAGAGAAGTTCCTGAACTATATACAGTGATGTAGTGGACGTGGTAGGGCCTCTCCAGGGTTCATACCACAATATATATAGACCCTTAGACCTTGCATATTAGATGCGCCTTGCGTATAAGCTGCGCCTGAGTTTTAGGAAATTTCTCAAAGCCGCACCTGAAGTCTGACTATGGGTACGTTAGGTACTTGCGGATAAGATGTATCCTATATAAGCTTTTTTTTCTCTATCTGAAAGGCAACTTCATTTATTTATTTATGCTTTATTTTTGTCTTTGTTTGTGCAATTTTTAGCTGGGACAAAAGCCGCATCGGTGTTCTCACTGTCGTAAACGGTATAGACACGCTCGGGGCTTAGAGAAACACATGATGACCCACGCCGGAGAACCCATCCCAGAGATTTTTGAATGTACTCACTGTGACAGACGGTATAAACATGCTCGGGCCTTAGAGAAACACATGCTGGCCCACACCGGAGAGAACCCCACAGGAGGGAAACCTAGCGAAGGGAAACCTAGCGAAGGGAAATCTAGCGGAGGGAAATCTAGCGGAGAGAAACCCACTGGAGAGGAGCCAACCGGAGAGAATACCACCGCATGTCTTGAATGTGGTAAAGCGTTGAAGCCTAGCACCTTAAAGAGTCACATGAGGGTCCACACAGGAGAGAAACCTTACAAGTGTTCTGACTGTGGTAAACAGTTCAGACTTAAAGGTACTTTAAAGAAACACAAGATGCGCCACACAGAAGGAAAGGGAGAAAACTCCGGCGCATTGGCCCTCGCAGGAGAGACCGAAGAACAGCAGAGCGTGTGTTCCTACTGAGGCAGGTACTCAAAGGGACACTTGGATGAGCCACACAGACACATTGAACGTGCTCTGTGTGTAAAAAAGACAGCCAGATGGAAATCCAGATTAGGAAAATCCTGTAGATAGATAGGCAGGGCTGAAGAACCATGGGACAAGCATGTAGGGACCCATATATAACAGCAACTTTATACACCTTCAGTGGGGTCTATTTATTATCATCCATGCTCATCTGCAAACCGTCCATGTGACGTCCGCCAGCCTAGATGCTGACAGCGCAGAAGAAAACACCAGTTATTAACAGGTTTTACCGATGAACTATATAAACTTCACATATTATCCAAGAACAAGGTATTAATGGGTAAAGTAATCACAGCCAACGTGAAACAGGGGTGTCAAATCTCACAGAACCATTACTGTGATTCATCTAAAGCCAGGGGAAAGAAACTCTTATATAACATGGGAAGCGGGGGAGTGTGGGTTCACTGATATTATCACAATCTTACTTGGCGCCGATATATTTAAAGTTCATAAAATACAAAATTTGAATGTCCTTTCGAACAAAAGATTTATTTTAAAAGGGGAGGGGTGTTTTAACAAGCATAGCTTTTCTTGTATTAAAAAAAAAGTATTAATTATACATTTTACTACCTCGTAATGCATGCAGAACGGTAGGAAATGTTCACAGCCCCGTTAAACACTAGATTGAACATGCTGGAATACCTTGTGGAGGACGGACATGAGGCAGAGTTCGGACCTTCCTAGGGTGGTCGGAGGAGGGGCTGCAGTGACCGCCCTCCAGCTGTGGAGTAGGGTTTACAGCACGCACGGGTTAGCTCTCCCAAGTGAGAGGACAGACGTTCAGAGCGTTATCTTAATAAGACTTTTAAGACAGTCTGAATAGTCTTAACTTTAGTAGAGGCCGCTTATGTCATTAAAAATAAATAATATTTTGAAAGTATTACTATTACGACTAGTATGTAATGGGGGGCTCTGCCCCCCAACCCCCGTTTCTTTTTCTTCTTTTTCTTCTTTTTCTTCTATTAGAGACATCCTGAGTTCCTCTGAGCTGGTTGCTGGCTTGAAATGATTTATTTTTAATGATAAGAGAGGCCCTGGGTAAGACACTGAATTAAGACTTTAAGATGTCTTATTAAGATAACGCTCTGAACGTCTGTCCTCTCACTTGGGAGAGCTATCCAGTTTTTGCGGGTTTACAGCTGTTTAAGGCAAATAGTTTCTTATATAAGGCCAATAATGGCAACACAATAAACTGTCATGAGTTGACATGACCTAAACGAAGATCTAACACCAAGACGATGACACCCGACTCATCCACTCGCTTACCGCGCAGTTAACGCGTTTAATACTCAAGAGTTTAGCTGGTGTGGCACATTGCCAGGAAATAAAAGAAGCATCTTAGTTTAAGATGATTGTTGTTTGTTTTATGGTTTATGATATACAGGGGCTACAGTGTATAGAGCAGTGTCTAAGGTCAAAAGTGGTCGGGGGAGGACTGCGTTCTTCCAGTAAAGCTAAAGCTAGGCAAGATCGGATTTTGGCCAAACTTAAATATAAAAAAGGTCCTCAAAATTGCTACCTACATATTGTACTGAATGTACTTCCAAACGTCTTGAATTACCTGCACCTAGAGAATATTGTATGTCCTTCACTGGCGGCTTGGGTTGGATATAGCCGGCAGGAATTGTGCGAGACTTTACGGCACTACCTCGATAGCCTCTAGACCCTGAACCCAATATACAATTGACACACCCACTATATTGTACAGTCCCGAGTTGTCAGTACCGGTACTAGAATATAATGGGTACATGAACTAGAATGTTATGCCCTGTGGTTCTCACTACAGAACAGACAAAGGATGGTCTGATGGGTGGAGCCACCTGTGGGAACTAGTTACACTACACCGCCCTCCCCAAGCATATGGTCTAGATGTGCTATCCTAGTTCTCATTAACATGATATAGCTGCCGGGGAGAAAGTCGTCAAATTCGCTGATTTTAAGTTCCTAAGACAAATGGACAGTGGGCGAAAGTATTTGAGGGGGGAAAATTGTATTTGGAGGGGGAAGGGGAGCGATCTTAATTTTTTTGAAATTTGCCATTTCAATTCTACAGCCTGGATTACCCACCTTAAAAAAACATGTACATAATTCCACAGCAGAATTGAAACAAAATTGGCAGCATCCAAACACGATCAGAGACGTATCAGCAAATTACCGTAAATTCCTGTATATAATACGCATCTCACATAAATAGCCAGCACCCCGATTTTGGGAGAACCCTGTAACCCGCACTAGAGGTCTGAAAATTCGATTTAGTACTGTACTGCCAAAAACCCTTGTATTACCTACACCTAGACTTGTGTGTTTTGTAGACCCCGCACTTAGAATTTGGTTTGCGGGTTATACGCAGGAATTTACATAATTTAAAAAAAAGAATCACCGGCTACCATCTGTACTGTATCTGGCTCGTATTGTGGTCCTACCATACATGCCTCCCAGCTCACCCTTTCTGGTGTAAATTGGACATAAGGTATGTTTGTTTTGATTATTTGTATGACAGGTGTTGGGTTGGTAGCTAAGGTTCTATTAGATATATCAGTCAGAGGACCTATTTATGTCGGGGTGGGGAGCTAGCTCAGGCGGTAGGGCGTTCGTCTGGCACTCACAGGGTCGTGGGCTCGAGACTCAGAGGCACCCTGCTGCTTGGGCTGCAACCTCCCCCCTGCTGTGGTAGACATACATCATATCAGAGGCCTGTCCATCTCACACTATGCCTATGTAGTGTAGGATGTAAAAGAACCATTGCCTCAGTAAAAGTGTAGGGGCGTGCTTTCCACCTTCAGTCATCCATAGATTCGATCACCATCACCGCCCTTGAAATGACCTCAGCTGTTAATTAGGGCGTAAAGCAACCCAACAACCAACCAACCTATTAATGTCTTATGAAATGGGTTGTCAGTAGGAGTTGCAGCTACTCCTGTACATCCCAATCAACATCTACTGTAAATTCTCGCAGCTTGTACGCAAGTCCAACTTTAATTTGATCCCACCAGTATATAGGGTGCAGCTTTTGTTAGTAGAGTACAGTACGGATTATAGTATTGTCAACGGTGGGGGTCCCAGTGTTGCCGAAAACTTTTTCTCCAAGCAGGCCAAGGTGGCCTGCGTCTTGGCATCTTACGCAGGCCATTTGCTTCTCACGCAGGCCATATGAATATTGATATTTCAAAGTACCTTCATAAACTTCATTGTGACCTGTTTCATACTATGCAAAAACTTTAAAGAAATTGAAAAATATCTGATATAAATCAATTCTACAAATATAGCGCTATCTTCGCTTCTAATTGGCCGATTTGAAAAAATTCTTTCACCATTATGAAGCTGAGATTATGGCAGGCCATCATGGCCTGCGTCCTAAGGCCCTACGCCGGCCATTAAGATTCTACGCCGGCGTGCCGGCGTCATTTCTGCAACACTGGGGTCCCCTGATACATAGTTTAGGCTTGTACGCGAGAATTTACCGTACCATACTGTGAAGAATTTTATCATTTGGAACTTCGGTGTTTGCTGTAAAACTAACACACATAATTATTTCTAGAGTTCTCTTACTTGCCACCATTCTTACTGCATGGTAACATGTAAAATAATCAGTGTTTTTGCTTCAGTGGTATGTGTTCTTGCCTACAACCTAGTCTTTGGGACAACTCTATAGTCGCACAGGTGTTCTGAAAATTTATACTTTAGTATGTGGGTCACACTGAGCTTTAAGTTGATACCAGACATGCCTATTTAGGATGTGGCTTATACGAGAGTTGTAATTTTTGGTGGTGGCCATTCTGAATATTGAAAAGATGCAAATAGTTACACCCAGCATTTAACATTTAGGGCCTTCCGGCCAATTAATACTCTTTATCAAAACCCAATCCCATAATTGTCCTTGAGTTCTGCATACACAGATTATGCACGCTATTTAATACACAAGTAAGGTTGGTGAGGTGCTTCTTGTTTAACCCAATCAGTGTTGACGAATAGATAACTCTTAACCCTAGTTAACTCCTTATTGCAGGTGCTTGGCTTCACAGCACGACAGAGGCGCTCCTTCCTGGACGCTGTGATGCGCTACGGGATGCCGCCCCAGGGGGCACACAAGTCACAGTGGTAGGTGCACTCCATCCATCTAACGTCTCTATCAATCAGCATTAAAATATTACAGAAAAGTTAAATAGTTTGTGAGAAACATAAACTCTTTCAACAATATCGAGTTTTACGATCTCTTGTGTCTTGTAAAGTGGTGTTACCGAAATGTTACCATGTGGCATATAATTTCATGGAAAAATGAAAACAATTAAATTCATACAACAGAATCCCATATAATGTGCCATATGCTTTCTAGATTTTAGAAATTAGGGCAGGCCCCTGACATAAAACACACCCTGGGAAATTGTCATTCTTTGTCATGGAATTTCAATCTGTAGGAACCTTGTTTAAATATGTTTTTATTTTTTTTATGAGATCTCTGTATAAATGTCGGTGCTTTGCACATAATGTAGCCTTTTCGTGAGTGTTGATTTACTATGTGGGTCTGCCTGCATACAACTTGTACAGCCATCTTGTTCAGCTCTGGTTGTAGTAGGAGGTGTACATGGTTGATCCACTTTCAGGTTCAGGGATGAAAGTGTTTTTTCCTGATTTCAATTTTTTTTTATGTCGCATGTATTTAACTATCGAGGACCTTCATTCAGTGGCCTCAATTTGAATATTTCAAGTTTTTTTTTGAGATTGGTTGCTTTCATCCCTTCAGGTTGGTGCGTGACCTGCGTAACAAGAATGACAAGGAGTACGGTGCCTACGTGGCGCTGTTCCTGCGGCACCTGTGTGAGCGGGTACCGGAGGAGGCCCACACCTACACTGACGGGGTGCCCTGTGAGGGGCTCGCACGCCAAACCGTGCTCACACGAATAGGCATTGTCGCCCTCATCAGGCGCAAGGTAGTTTACTCTTTTATATAGAGATGTTGGTATAGATTAAGAAAAAAACATGGATATTTATATTTGAACTTCCAATCTATGCCATATTGATAAAATATATTGTTAGCAGGGGTACTGCTTCCCCTTCATTTGTAGGAATTCCAAGCCCCCAACCCCCTTGTATAAATTTGCATATGAAAATTAATAAAAATGTTGTCGACATTTGAATAGGTTTTATCATGTTAACTAAATAGCCATATGCTGTCCAGAGAGAGACATGGGAGTTCCAATGATTATATGTATACACATCTTTTCGATAAATGTATTTTTATTACATATGCGTTACATGCTTGTTACTGGACATCGATTCTCTGTCTCTTTGTAGCTCTATAGTGATCGATGCCCAGTTTTATACTTCAGACCAGTGGCTCATTTTGGCTGTTTTTCGCCTCACAGATTGCTCCTAGCGCAAAATCCTGACTAGGTGTCAATATATTCTCTATGCCAATGTGTAATATGAGGGTAGAAAACAATGGAACCTCAGTTAGAAAAAATCCTACTGAACAGTTTTTGAGAAAATTTGGGTTTTGTTGCCCTTTTTTGCTGTTTTTAGTACATTTCCTACATAACCCGTGAACGTCAGCATTTCTCAATTTTCAGGTATTTAGAATTAGAATTTGACATTTTTTTATTCGCAGTAGGATTCCTGAATACCGAGCCATTCTAGAAAAGCTATTCTTTTGAAAAAATACTTAGTATTTCTTGATGATTTTCGTTGCACAAATTTAGGTTGTAATATAAAAACTGCATTGTCATCCAATCAAAGTGTTTATGCACTGTTGATGGTCACCCCCTCCCACCCTCTTCACTGTGCATTGAAGGAGAACAGGCAGGGGAGGTACACGTGTCTGTATATAGCTGTTGACCTGGGTGCTGGGTGCATTTTTAATTTATGGGGTGCCAACTGTTCATGAAAGAAAATTCAAATAGATTTTTTTTTTTTTTAGTATCAGATTAATGCAACTACAAGTCGTGATAGCACTTAAAGCATTCTATTTGCATTAATATGAATGGTGGCCACCTTATGGCGTGCCAAATATTCATGAAAGAAAAATTGATAAGAATTTGTTTTTTATTAGCATTAAATTGATTCAACTACAATTCGAGATTGCATTTCAAGCATCGGGGCATTCAATGAATGGTAGTCATCTTAAATATATGGGGTGCCAACTGTTCATAAATAAAAAAAAAGAATAGAATTAGTTTTTTTATTAGTATCAGATGCAACTACAATTTGTGATTGCACTTAAAGCACTGTGGCATGCAATGACTGGTAGCCACCTTGAATGTATGGGGTGCCAACTGTTCATGAAAGAAAAAAAAGAAAGTTTTTTTTTTAAGAATCAAATTAATGCAACAGCAACTCAAGATTGCATTTAAGCATTATGGCATTCAATGATTGGTGGCCATCTTGAACCTATGGGGTGCCAACTCTTCATGAAAAAAAACACTAAATTGGATGTTTTTAACAGTTTAAAATTAATGCAACTACATTTCAAGATTGCATTTAAAGCATTGTGGCATTCAATGAATGGTGGCCATCCTAAACCTATGGGGTGCCAACTGTGTTTGAAAAAGGTATCAAATAGAAATGTTCTTATATAGATATCAAATTAATGCAACTACAATTCTTCATTGCACTGAAAGCATTGTGGCATTTAGTAAATGGTAGCCATCTTGAATGGGTTGAATGAAGGAAAAATCAAATAGGATTTGTTTTTTTGATAGTATCAAATTAATGCAACTACAAGTCAAGATTGCATTTCAAGCATCGGGACATTCAATAAGTGATAGCCATCTTGAATCTATGGGATGCCAACTGTTCATGAAAGAAAAATAGAATAGATTTTTTTTTATTAGTATCAAACTACTGCAACTGCAATTCGAGATTACATTGAAAGCATGGTGGCATTCAATCAATGGTTGCAATCTTGAATTTCGAAATGAACATACACACATACATATAGGCATGAACATGGTGTTCTCCTTCATATAGATATTCATGGATTTCTACTTCTAATAAATATAGCTTTCTGTTACATGGATGTCGATGTCCAGTTTTAGATATATATCCATATAGTGCATTGGAGTGCTATAATGTTGGACTGCTGTATATTATACATTCAGATTCAGGAGTTTGAAGCAAAGAATGGCACCGACAGTATGATGCCTTTCAAAAAGGAGCAGAACGGCGTGAATCTCATGGACGGAGTACAGACAGACAGAGACGTGTTTTACATCTCGGACGGAAAGTTCACCCAGCTGCACGATGCATGGAAGCATGCGGAACAACAGCTGAAGCCCGGCCGGGAGTACGGGACGTGGCACCGGCGACACGACTACTGGCTACTCGCTGGTACGTGGCTGCAAGTCTTACTGTACAAAGTACAGTTGGCTCTTACCTGACCGTAAAGGAAGTAAAATTTCACATACAACCCGCATCTTACTAATTATAAGCCGCACCTGAGCTTTCAAAATAGTCTATAGCGCACAGCTTGGGTCTGATTATGGCTACTTTTAAAAATATTTTGAAATATACTGCAGTACTAATAGTACTGCAGTATATTTCAAAAAACATGGTGTAATCCGCACCTCGTGATTAGTTTGTGTACAACCCAGCAAGACTATAGTAGTGTGTATTTTGGTCAGGTCGAAGGGGCCCTTATTGTGACGAATACGGTAGTGGTAAACGGTGAAGTATTCCTGTGTTGTGTCCTGTGTGACTATTAAAATCAGCTTGTTTCTCATGATGTATTGGGTTTATGTGTTGCAGGTGTAGTCACCCATGGGTACCGACACTGGCAGGACATCATGCACGATCCTCGTTTTGACATCATCAACCATGCCTTCCCCAATGATACCGACAAGTTCAGAAAGTCTCTTTTCTTTAATCAGAGATTCCAGGTCAGTAAAGCGTGATGTATTACATGTAACCCAATCGCAAGATGAAATGATTCTTGGTATATTCTGTTGTATCACAGATCAATCTAGAATTTACTATTTGATTTTTCACTTACCTGGTATATTTGTGTGTGATTGGTCAGGTTATTAGCTTTATCAGATATTCTGTTGCATCATGCCAACCCTTCTGGAGTGTTATCAACCCTGTAGTATGGGAATGACCCTTGAATGCAGCACTGGCGAGCTACTTGTTGATTCCCCATCATAATTATAACCTGTTAGATTACTCGGGTAGTTAACTATTCATACATCGTTACAAATGGCATATACATGAGCACACTATGCTGCCATTATAGGGTTAATGCCTTAATACTGCCCTTGCACTATGCTGCCATTATAGGGTTAATACCTTAATACTGGCCTTGCACTATGCTTTCATTATAGGGTTAATGCCTTAATACTGCCCTTGCACTATGCTGCCATTATAGGGTTAATGCCTTAATACTGCCCTTGCACTATGCTGCCATCATAGGGTTAATGCCTTAATACTGGCCTTGCACTACGCTGCCATTATAGGGTTAATGCCTTAATACTGCCCTTGCACTATGCTGCCATTATAGGGTTAATGCCTTAATACTGCCCTTGCACTATGCTGCCATCATAGGGTTAATGCCTTAATACTGGCCTTGCACTATGCTGCCATCATAGGGTTAATGCCTTAATACTGGCCTTGCACTATGCTTTCATTATAGGGTTAATGCCTTAATACTGCCCTTGCACTATGCTGCCATTATAGGGTTAATGCCTTAATACTGCCCTTGCACTATGCTGCCATCATAGGGTTAATGCCTTAATACTGGCCTTGCACTACGCTGCCATTATAGGGTTAATGCCTTAATACTGGCCTTGCACTATGCTGTCACTATAGGGTTAATGCCTTAATACTGGCCTTGTGTTGCTAGCTGCTGGAGCAGGCGCTGGTACTGGAGGAGCTGCTACAGAGGGCCCTGGACGACCACCCACAGCTACACACCAAGCTGCTGACCAACTGCCCCCAGAAACACGACAAGTAAGGGGCATGCAGAATACAGCACAACTCTAACCCTATCCTTGAATCATCAATTTGCGTGAATACTAAAACGAGAAAAATATTAAAAGGGAGAACATATTTCTCATTTTCTGTGGACAATCTGTAACCATGAACTGTGATGTAATTTTCTATTTTTTTAAATATATTAAGAAAATAATCTTACAACCCACACCTGGGGTCTGTTTATAGCTGCCTTAGTGTAGTAGCAGGCCGCCTTGTATATCCCTCATTGGGGGTTGTTGGCTAGACTTTCACACTACTTTCCTGTTACAGATACTCTGCGGTAGATGAGCTGGCCGTCGTGCTCCGGTACGTGGCTCGGTACCTGGCCAGTAGTGGTCCAACACAAGACCCCCAACTTGTCAAAAGTATGACACAAGACCCTCAACTTGTCAAAAGTATGCACTTCTGGTTTTTACCCCAATTTCTTGTCTTGGAAAAATAAACTAAAATGTTGTAAAGGAATCTGTGATATGGTGCTACAGTAAGAGTTAAAATGTTCACGATGTACACCATTGAAATGTTCAACTGCTAAAATACTATTAAAGAAATGGCCATGTTTATTTAAACTGCCAGGTTTTGATTGGGTATGGGTCTTGTTTGAGTGCCAATGGTTAGGGGTAGGAAATATCTCTTATACACTAAAGAGAGATTAAATAACCATCTGTCTTATAATAGTGCAGATGGTTTATTGCGACACTAAGCTATGTACACATTCAAGAGTTTATCTAATCATCATTTCTTCTCCAACAGTACTTGCCGAGTTGGAGATCCTTGTCGGCGACATCAAACAAACCACCAGTTCACTCCTCCCGGTAGCATTGGCGCGTGGCCCGGGAGTGGTCATCAGTAGCTCGCAGCCACAGCCTGTGCAAAGGGTACCAGGACAGTTGGTGAATCAGCAACAGGCGTTCTATCACCCACTGACAGTATCGTCAGTGCAGCCGTGGCCGGTCCTGCAGCCAGTGCAACACCGAGTGCTGAAGCCAGGGCCGCAGCCAGTGCAACACCCAGTGCAACACCCAGAGCAACATCCAGTGCTGCAGCCAGGGCAACACCCAGTGCAACACCCAGTGCAACACTCAGGGCAACACCCAGTGCAACACCCAGTGCAACACTCAGGGCAGCACCCAGTGCCGCAGCCAGGGCAGCACCCAGTGCAACACTCAGGGCAGCACCCAGTGCAACACCCAGTGCAACACCCAGAGCAACATCCAGTGCTGCAGCCAGGGCAACACCCAGTGCAACACCCAGTGCAACACTCAGGGCAACACCCAGTGCAACACCCAGTGCAACACTCAGGGCAACACCCAGTGCAACACCCAGTGCAACACTCAGGGCAACACCCAGTGCAACACCCAGTGCAACACTCAGGGCAGCATCCAGTGCCGCAGCAAGTGCAACACCCAGGGCAGCACCCAGTCCCACACCCAGTCCCACACCCTGTCCCACACCCTGTACAGGTATCCCATGCGATATCCTCAGCACATCCTCTTGTCACATCCAGCTGCTTGTCAGATGCCAACATTCAAGGTAACACAGAACCAGGGACACGTATACTGTACTTAAAGTCATGATAGGTTCATTGTAAATAAATCATAAGCCGATTTCGCGAATTTCTATGTTGGTCATTTTTTCTGTATGGTGTTTATCGAAATTGTATTAAGGGGGCCTGGGAAAGCGGGGAACCATATGGCTCACTGTATCTGTTACAAAAAGTCGGTCTTTAAAATCCTGGTGTTCGACGACATAATATTAGTGCCCCTACACAAATTTGAAAATCGATGAACTCCACTTCTATTAAAATATGTTTTTGTTGTTTTTTGGCAATTGCCACCCCTGTGCAGCATCATATAAACTGCAATTAATAGATAATTCAAATAAAGGGAAGTTTAATTAACATAGTATTGCTGTTGTTACTGGACATCGATTCTCTGTCTCTTTGTAGCTCTATAGTGATCGATGCCCAGTTTTATACTTCAGACCAGTGGCTCATTTTGGCTGTTTTTCGCCTCACAGATTGCTCCTAGCGCAAAATCCTGACTAGGTGTCAATATATTCTCTATGCCAATGTGTAATAGGAGGGTAGAAAACAGTGGAACCTCAGTTAGAAAAAATCCTACTGAACAGTTTTTGAGAAAATTAGGGTTTTGTTGCCCTTTTTTGCTGTTTTTAGTACATTTCCTACATAACCAGTGAACGTCAGCATTTCTCAATTTTCAGGTATTTAGAATTAGAATTTGACATTTTTTTATTCGCAGTAGGATTCCTGAATACCGAGCCATTCTAGAAAAGCTATTCTTTGGAAAAAATACTTAGTATTTCTTGATGATTTTCGTTGCACAAATTTAGGTTGTAATATAAAAACTGCATTGTCATCCAATCAAAGTGTTTGTGCACTGTTGACGGTCACCCCCTCCCACCCTCTTCACTGTGCATTGAAGGAGAACAGGCAGGGGAGGTACACGTGTCTGTATATAGCTGTTGACCTGGGTGCTGGGTGCATTTTTAATTTATGGGGTGCCAACTGTTCATGAAAGAAAATTCAAATAGATTTTTTTTTTTTAGTATCAGATTAATGCAACTACAAGTCGTGATAGCACTTAAAGCATTCTATTTGCATTAATATGAATGGTGGCCACCTTATGGGGTGCCAAATATTCATGAAAGAAAAATTGATAAGAATTTGTTTTTTATTAGCATTAAATTGATGCAACTACAATTCGAGATTGCATTTCAAGCATCGGGGCATTCAATGAATGGTAGTCATCTTAAATATATGGGGTGCCAACTGTTCATAAATAAAAAAAAGAATAGAATTAGTTTTTTTATTAGTATCAGATTAATGCAACTACAAGTCAAGATTGCACTTAAAGCATTGTGGCATGCAATGACTGGTAGTCACCTTGAATGTATGGGGTGCCAACTGTTCATGAAAGAAAAAAAAGAAAGTTTTTTTTTTAAGAATCAAATTAATGCAACAGCAACTCAAGATTGCATTTAAACATTATGGCATTCAATGATTGGTGGCCATCTTGAACCTATGGGGTGCCAACTCTTCATGAAAAAAACAACTAAATTGGATGTTTTTAACAGTTTAAAATTAATGCAACTACATTTCAAGATTGCATTTAAAGCATTGTGGCATTCAATGAATGGTGGCCATCCTAAACCTATGGGGTGCCAACTGTGTTTGAAAAAGGTATCAAATAGAAATGTTCTTATATAGATATCAAATTAATGCAACTACAATTCTTCATTGCACTGAAAGCATTGTGGCATTTACTAAATGGTAGCCATCTTGAATGGGTTGAATGAAGGAAAAATCAAATAGGATTTGTTTTTTTGATAGTATCAAATTAATGCAACTACAAGTCAAGATTGCACTTAAAGCATTGTGGCATGCAATGACTGGTAGTCACCTTGAATGTATGGGGTGCCAACTGTTCATGAAAGAAAAAAAAGAAAGTTTTTTTTTTAAGAATCAAATTAATGCAACAGCAACTCAAGATTGCATTTAAACATTATGGCATTCAATGATTGGTGGCCATCTTGAACCTATGGGGTGCCAACTCTTCATGAAAAAAACAACTAAATTGGATGTTTTTAACAGTTTAAAATTAATGCAACTACATTTCAAGATTGCATTTAAAGCATTGTGGCATTCAATGAATGGTGGCCATCCTAAACCTATGGGGTGCCAACTGTGTTTGAAAAAGGTATCAAATAGAAATGTTCTTATATAGATATCAAATTAATGCAACTACAATTCTTCATTGCACTGAAAGCATTGTGGCATTTACTAAATGGTAGCCATCTTGAATGGGTTGAATGAAGGAAAAATCAAATAGGATTTGTTTTTTTGATAGTATCAAATTAACGCAACTACAAGTCAAGATTGCATTTCAAGCATCGGGACATTCAATAAGTGATAGCCATCTTGAATCTATGGGATGCCAACTGTTCATGAAAGAAAAATAGAATAGATTTTTTTTTATTAGTATCAAACTACTGCAACTGCAATTCGAGATTACATTGAAAGCATGGTGGCATTCAATCAATGGTTGCAATCTTGAATTTCGAAATGAACATACACACAGACATATAGGCATGAACATGGTGTTCTCCTTCATATAGATATTCATGGATTTCTACTTCTAATAAATATAGCTTTCTGTTACATGGATGTCGATGTCCAGTTTTAGATATATATCCATATAGTGCATTGGAGTGCTATAATGTTGGACTGCTGTATATTTTTTTTTGTAGGGTCTATTGACATGGAGATAAAGAAAAGGACAAACAAAGATCCAAATAAACCCAAGGGACCCAGGAGTGCATTTATTCTCTTCGTTGGCCAACACAGGCAAGAACTGGTGGCACAAGGAAAGAAAGTCGAATGGGTAAGTTAGAAACTATTTACTTCTTATCAAAAGTCTGCTGGTGTTAAAAGATGTGTTTGATGATTCTACTAAGGGCTCGCCTCTCTAAAAACTACACCAGGGTCCCATAGGTAAGGGAAAGTCGTAGGAAAATTAGTGGTCGTGGAATTTGAAAGGAAAGTTAGAATAAAATGAATACAACAAAATCCACGAGTAGCACCGCAAATTGAAGAGCCCCCAGCCATGTATTAAGTAGTATGGTACATACGCCCGATTCCCCGAATGCAGCCCAGGAATGAATGCATGCATGAAAAACTCGAGAGGGGTAAACGCCCCTACGTCATTAAGTCAACGCATAAAAGGCGTATAAAAGGCCTTGAAGCACTACCCTAAAATGCTTTGTATCCTTGTAATGTTAAAAAATGACCACTCCCTAAGTAGAAGATTTTAAAAGGTTACACATTTTGAGCCCTGTACATGAATCTGAACATGATTTCTACTTGATGGACTTTTGTATAAAGAAGGTTGTTATGAGAATATTTCCATGTTCCCTGCAGGGAGGTAACTTCATAAAGGAGGTGGCGGCGAAGTGGGGAGCTCTATCTGAGGACGAGAAGAAACCCTTCAAAGACTTGGCCAAGGTAGAGAGGGACAGGTACAACGAGGCCATGAGGTTGTACAGAGGGGAGGATCCAAACCAAGTGGTCAAAGCTGATCCCAACAAACCCAAGAGGCCTCTTAGCGCCTTTATGGTGTGGCGGGGCGAATTCCGTGCTCAGAATCCAACCAAACACCCAAATGACAAAGACCTCTCATGGACCCAAATAAGTGAGTTTTCAGTTTAATTTTAAATCTTAATCCAGCTCTAACTCTAGCAGAAGGAAATGGACTTTCCTTGGGTTTTTTTGTAACCCTTTTTATCAGGAATGTGGTATTATTTCCATCTTTTTAAGTCCAAAAACTGACCGTCCTGACTTTTCAATAACCATTGAGAAAATTGGAGGGGGAAGTGTCTGATGTTTTGGGGGAAAACAAAAACATGAATGGAACTACTGTATTAAACTCGTTAATCCGCGAGACAATCCAAGACCCAAATAGATTGTTGCCATGTACTGTAAATTCCCTGGTATTATGTGAACGAAATGCCAGGTGCTGGGTATACAGAGTTGGGAGGTTGGGGGTGCGGTTTAAAACAGGGTCTTTGGTAGCATACTAAAGTACTAAAATGTAATTTCAAAAATCAATTAGACTCGCATCTCTGATTATTGATGTAACGGTTCATTTTGCATGTCTTCTTAACCTATTTACTAATGCACGTGTTCAATTACCTAGCCAGTGACATCTGGAGTAAACTAACGTGGGACGAAAAGAAACCCTATGTTGTGGAGGCCGAGGACGCGAAGCGCAAATATGACCAGGACATGCAAGACTACAATGCTGTAAGTTGATGACTTTTGTTTTGATGCACAGACGACTTACACTGGTTGAAGTAGTTTTGAGCTTCAGCACAGTTTTGTTGAAAATGAATATGTCCAACGTAAGGCTACACTTTTTTTTTAATTTAGGTTACGGATCCTTCAAATATTTATCAGCGCAGGGAGGACGAAATTTAAAAAAATTTAAATAAAATAAAAGTTAGCCTCTGGGCATTTTATTCATTTTTTGTACAGAAATCTTGTATATCTCAATGTCGGAGGGAAAAATAAAAAGGACCACCTAGAATAGAAAGGATGGTCCGACAATAGAAATACAATGATGTTTAAGTAAAGAGATTTTTTTGAAAAGATTTCAAAAATCGAGAAAATTCCCATTTTACCTAAATGAAAAGTAGATAGTTGTTTTCCTGTTGATTTTAGCTTTCTTTTGGTATATCAAATCATATATCTTCTTTTTTTCCCCTGTTTTTTTCTTTCTCTGGATTTCACATCGGAGGGAAAAAAAAATAAAGTTTAAAATTCAAATTTTATTTTTATTCTGATTTTGGGCTTTCCTAGTGCGGCGGGCCTGTAACCCAAATTTTAAAAAAAAGTGTGGCCTAATATGGAAAGATGATCTTTTAGCCTTATTTCTTATTTATTTGCAACATTTTAACTATTGTAGTTCGATATACTTCTTTCGAATATATTTTTTTCGATATATTTCTTTCGGATTTTGATTGCGTTCATGGAAAAAAAAAAGAGAGATTTAACATTTCTTTAGAATTCTTGATATCAAATATATCATCAGGGACTAGATATCTCTGATATTATTCATGAGATAAAATAGTGCCTTCGGAACCGTAAGAATCATTGTATTTAAAAACCTCCTTTCTGGTTGTGTTTGGCAGGCCAAGGCGGCTAATAGCAGCTCATCCGATGACAAAGAGGAAAAGGACGATGAACAGGAACAGGGCAGTAATGACGAGCAGGCAGACCATGAGGCTATGTAAGCCATGTCACAAAACGCCGGTTGTACGTAAAGCGGATGTGTTTAAAGATAGCTCTGTCACCGATGTAGTATGTTAATGTTTTACGGGTGCTAGTAGAGAGGTGACATGGACATACATACTCTCCTTGTGTAGAATTGACTGTGGGCAGTGATTAGAACATATCTGTCTTTTAGTTCTTCATACAAATCTCAGTCAAGGTGAAAAGCCGGGGCAAGGCTCCGCGTCTGGCTGACACCGTTAGTGTGAGGTCTTCTGAAACAGCGCCCCCGTGTACTCCCATCTGTATTTAAGTATATATATATATATATACGGCATGACAAACCCAAATTAGTTAGATGGGGGCTTTGATCAAATAGGAATCCAGGTCTGACCATTTGTGTCCATTGAATGTATGTAAAAGTAGGTAACACACAATTAGGAGTGCGCGGTTACTGGGTTTATGTCTGGAGTCTAATATTCTTGTACTGCTCAAAGATTAAATTAATAATACAAGTGCAATGTGCCAATGAAACATTCCCATGACTCAGATTTTACTCATCTCTTGTCTGTTTTCTGCATGTCTCAGGAACTTTTGCAAACTAAGAAGGACGCTGTTTATGTAAAATAAGTACTTGTTTTGTATTTCACAATTGATGATACATTACCATCCTTGCACCCAACTTGCCAACATTTAAGTGAATTGGAGTTCTCGTCTTTGGTCCTCAAACTAGTTATTTATTGACCATGGACACATGACCCCAAATTGGCCTTAGCCACCAGGACAAACCACTCTCCTGCTATCAGTATACTACCCAACCATCCCCACCCAACACAATATCCTGGGTATTTAATCAAATAACA
The DNA here is from genome assembly GCA_947462335.1 of Harmothoe impar. Taxonomy (NCBI): domain Eukaryota; kingdom Metazoa; phylum Annelida; class Polychaeta; order Phyllodocida; family Polynoidae; genus Harmothoe; species Harmothoe impar. The sequence goes on along the minus strand of OX381721.1, from coordinate 22,281,817 downwards.
CAGTTACCGATCCATTAACTGCATGCATACCTATAAGTAGCATGACTGACAAATATCTGGTATGCTACGCATCCTTGCACCTGTATATAACTTAATATATTTGTATGATCTGTATTTGTTAAATTGAAGAAACCATACAGATTGTCTATAACATGTTTGTGTCTTTGTAATAAGATAAAGTTTAAAAAAACTAATAGAAATCACAAGTGTACACCTTGGTATTTTTTATCTATATAAAGGGTGTAAGCATTTATATGTGTATATACTGGAGTGGAGCCTCATAGCGCTGCCTTGGTTATCCGGCCAGCGCGGGAACGGTTAGTTCATATATTGCCACAGAGGTGGCGTGTCTGTAGTCTCCCGCCGCCGCGGTGTCCAGCCACAGTCGTATTTGAAAATTTTTATGTTGGATATCATGAGAATAAATAATGCTGCATTGATATTAATATCCAAGAAAACAAACAATTGTCATGAATAGATATACGGTAGGATCATTGCTAAAAATACATTTTCTGTGATCCAGTTATACTCATACTTTAATGAATGTAGGTACAGTGAGCAAAAGAGAAATAAAATTTGTTTTTGAGTTGTGTTATATAAATTGGTGTTGGCTTTACTAAGTATGAAAGATGTCATTTGACCTTGTTCTAGCTTGCAGGATTTACCCATCAATCACTTCTTGAAAAATATAAGATGATCTCCAAACCCTGTAATTACACATGGGACATAAAAGAATCGTTTCATTACTTTTTACAAGATTTTCGCCTTACTTTAGTTTAAAACTATGCATTTTCCTATGGTCCAGACAGGCATGAGCCATTGTTGCGTCAGGATGACATGTGATTCAATACACTAATATTCTCTTGACCTTGATTTTATTCAGTGTTTTTCTGATAATCTGTTAACATATGACTGGTTCTCATGAAAGTGATGCAAATCGTAAAATGGGGTTTTTTCCAAGATAAATATGACCCTTTCATTTTCACAGTTATTTTTTTTGCCCAACTTGCTGGAAGAGATTTAGTTCTACAAGAACATGTATGGTATAGCCCAGTTGTGGGTATTATTTTATCCAAATGAGGGCAAAAAGTGCCCAAAAGCTGACGTTTTTCTGACCATAAATGGTCATTTTGTCAAAAAAAAATTTCCAACCAATGTATTGACCTTATTTTTGTGCTGAATTATTGCATAATAGTGCTCAGCATAATTATTCATCATATTCACACTTATTTACCTAATATTGGTGATACAATATACCAAAAACTATGTTTCATGTCATTTCGCCATTCTGACTAGTTTCTGATCCTTTTTTTTCCAATTTTACACACTTTTCAATCCACCCTCCATATTATATCATTTCAAGCAGCCCTATCACTTTGATATAACACTCCTGCCCATGTGCCTTTGGGTAGAAACAATTGTCTGCTTACATCTACCTGTATTCCCATCATACCAGTCCTCTAAAAGTTGTTATGTCCATTTTTCTGAACTTGTCACCCTTCTGACCATGTTTTGCAATTCTGCATGTAGAATCCATAGTCTATACAGTTAAGAGTGTACCATATTTGCATTTTGTAGGCCCAAATCACCCTGATAACTCACCCAAACAGTCAGGGTTTCCTACCAGCAAAAAAAAAGTGGCACACATTTTTTCACATTTGCTTCAGTCTGTTCAAGCATTCTGACTATGTTTTGCACCATTCTGACCATGTTTTGCACCATTCTGACCATGTTTTGCACCATTCTGACCATGTTTTGCACCATTCTGACCATGTTTTGCACTGTTCTGACTATATTCTGTACATGAACACCTGCCCTGCCTTTTCTTCTTTCTAATGTATTTCTTGGTTTTACATGAAGATAGTACCCTAAGACATAATCCCAAAGGTGCAGAATGGTACAAATTATGGTCAGAACGGTGCCAAACATGGTCAGAATGACGCAAAACATGGTCAGAACAGTGCAAAACATGGTCAGAACGATGCTAAACATGGTCAGAAAAGTGCAAAACATGGTCAGAACAGTGCAAAACATGGGCAGAACGATGCAAAACATGGTCAGAATGGTGTTAAACATGGTCAGAATGGTGCTAAACATGGTCAGAATGGCGACTTTTCTCACCATTGTTTAAGTGGGAAGGGAGAATTGGAATGCATCAAAGGTAAAGTTAGGGGTTTCCTGAATGGCATATTGGTATGCCCTCCAAATGAGATTGAGAGATATATATAAAGATTAATATTCCTTGCCAGCAGAGCAGATATTTAATTTGGTATTAAAAGTGGTCAGAATGGCGATTTTCTCACCATTCTTTTACTGGCAAGGGGGAATGAGGATGCATCATGGGAAAAGTTAAGGTTCTTCTGAATAGCATATTGGTATGCCCTCCAAATCGGATTGAGAGATATCTATAAAAATGAATATTCATTGCCAGTGGAGCAGATACCGTATTTCCTCGTGTATAAGCCCGGGCTTGTACAAGCACTAAGTGAAAAATTGACCAGGCTTATACACGGGGCAGGCTTATACATGAGGCGAGCTTATATTTCTATACATGGAGAAACACTCTGGCACTTTCTCATATTCTCAATAATTATCTACTATTTACATACATTTATTTCAATATTTTCAACAGTTTTCTTCTTAATATTAGCTTTCTTTCTTTCTAAAATGATTGTAGGCATAGAAGAAATGAATGAGAGTTACCTGGCCGAAAAAATTATGTGAATACCCCATGTAGAAGTACAATTATTGCATAAAATGTTTTTCTATTGAATGCACATTTAAACCCCCAGGCTTATACTCGGGGCAGGCTTATACACCACTAAGTTACAATTTACCCAGGCTTATACACGGGGCAGGCTTATACTCGGGGCCCGGCTTATACACGGGGAAATACGGTATTCAATTTGGTACAAGAAGTTGTCATAAAGGCGACATTTCACACTATTCTTTTACTGGAAAGGGGGATTTGGGATGCATCAAGATTAACATGTTTCCCCCTGAATAGCATATTGGTATCCCCTCCAAATTATATTGAAAGATATCTATAAAAATAAATATTCATTGCCAGTAGAGCAGATATTTAATTTAGTATTAAAAGTGGTCAGAATGGCGACTTTTTTCACCATTCTTTTTCTGGCAAGGGAGAATGAGGATGCATCATGGGAAAAGTTAGGGTTTTTCTGAATAGCATATTGGTAGGCCTCCGAATTGGATTGAGAGATATCTATAAAAATGAATAGTCATTGTCAGCAGAGCAGCTTCTTAATTTGGTACAAAAAGTGGTCAGAATGGCGACTTTTCTCACCATTTTCTTTACACAATGGTCAGGTGACAATTGTGAAATATTAGCTAACCCAAGAGTATAATATGTTTTACAGTTGGGCAGATGAGGAATCGAGGAAATAGTATGGACCAAAATGTAAATTTACATATATGATAGTTTTTTCAGGAGAAATGTGCAAAGTTTGGAAATATTTCAAAGTGCTTTAAAAGTGAAAAAATAACGAAAATTACATATTTCAAGGTGCATGGGATGTCAGAATGGGATGTATCATGGTTAAAGTTTTGGGTTTCCTGACTAGCAGAATAGTATGCCCTCCAAATGAGATTCATAGATATTCATTAAATGAATACTGATTGCCAGTAGAGCAGATATCTAATTTGGTACAAAAAGTGGTCAGAATGGCGACTTTTAATTGAGGTAGTCAATTTGGAATGGTTGCCATGGCTACCATACACTTATTTAACTATATTCTCTTAACTAATAATGTCCACCAAGACATATAGTATCCCAATATAGAAGGATTTGACCATAGGTAATATTTACTGTTTGACCCCCTTGTTACCTCAGTTGCATCTCGTTCATGAGACTGAGCCATATGTTGTGCCAAATCCATAATAATGAAAGGAGGAAACCGTGTTATTGATAATAGTTTCATTTATTCTGAACTGGTGTATAAGATGTGTGCTAAGGTATAATATATCACAGGCTAATTAACAGAGAACAGGTACATTAATAATTATGAGATGAACGTATTGATAGTTAATTTAGTTGATAATTTGAATTATATAGTTCTCAGCTATTACACACAGTAGGTTATGTCGGAGCGGCGGTATTTTTTTATATGTTTTAGGCTTCTATCCATTAGGTATTTTCCTTGATCCTTCTTTTTCCAGCCGATCTTATTCATGATCGAACTTAAAACACCAGTTACCCTTTGCAGGCCCGATTTGGGTTTCTTGGGACTGATGATGGGGGTGCTGCTGGATAGATTGTTTATTCTGTGGCCGAAGACATTGTAAAACTGATCGGCTTTAACATTTACCACGTCTTCCACGGGCAGAATAATTTTACTGTGGTGCTGCAGCTCTTTCTTGGTAACTGCCAGGACTGGGGTATTTTCGGTTCCTTGTGAGGGCAAACCTAATGTCTTGTCCCGATGCAGGGTCTCGGGGACATTGTCATCAGGAGCCACAAGGACATTATCAACGCCCGTTGATACAGCCATCTGAGTGGAAAGAGGAATACAGAACTGTGACCAAATGAGACTTCAAGTTTTATAATGGTCTTTGAAGTTGTGCTAACCAAATAATATAAATATATATATAGATATATTTATTAAAAGTCTACCTAGCTAAGATGAGATTGTTTTTCTTAAGGTAACATCCAGTACAGTATGTTAAATGACATGCATGTACAACTAGAATCTGGGCTTTGGCCTAAAAGGGTCTCAGTCAGAATGGACAGTCGTTTAAAGCACTACCACTTGGTATGTGTGTGATACCAGCATCAACTGAAAAATTTTACTATTTTTAGATGTAAATTTTTCCTCCAAAACTATTTAGAGAGCTTAAATAAATGGTTTTCTATTCATGTGGTACTCACCTCTTTTACAGCCATACCAATACGTCGGCGCTGACGCCGGTTTTGGCCACCGCTCCGTCGTTGGAGAATGGCAGGTGTCTGTAATATGTGAAATTATTATTTACTAAGGGAGTGGTCATATTTTAACAACAGGGGGGGGTTGGTGGATTTGGGGGGGGGACCAAAAAAATTTTGACCCCTTGAAGGGGGGGGACCAAAAAAATTTGGACCCCTCTTGAGGGGGGGACCAAAAAAATTACACCCCTTTTTAGCGAAAAAGCCCGCGCGTTACTATAGCTCAAAGGGGTCGGCCGCGCTCATTTTCAGCCTGCCTAGGGGGGGGGGACCGAAAAATTTGTGACCCCTTCCACGGGGGGGACCAAAAAAATTTCGACCCGCTCGCGCGAAAATCCACCGACCCCCCCCTGTTGTTAAAAAATGACCACTCCCTAACAGGGCAAATGTGTTCGATGTAAAATCAGTAATACTTGGTTATGTTTACAGTGGTGAGAAAGCATCATCATAATTCTGAATGACATAGTTGGTGTCTATCATAGTTATATCTCTTACGGTTATCCTCTCTACAAGGGAGGCATTACATGAATCCGGCCCTGGTAAGCACCTTTGAAAACTGCAATATTAGAGTCAGTCTTACTCCAATATGGCATGGACATGGTCAATCAAAACAATAGTATAATGCAAGGAGGGGTAAATTCAGAAAAGGTTTTCAAAAAACAGGAAAAAAAGTGATCAACACTGTTAAAAAGTAAACAATTCACTCAACTATTTACTTACCAGGAGAAGAGCAGAGTCACTCTTTAACTTTGCTTGTTGAGACCTAGGGAAGGTTTTGCTGTTCTTGATCTTGGCAGAACGGAGAAGGGCCTCGTACTGGGATGATTCACATGCTGGGATCTTGGAGGGGTTCCCCGTGGGTGGAACGACTGTTTCACTTGTTTGCACCATGGCCATGGTGGGTGCTTCATCCCAGTTGGGTGCAAGGACTTGGCTCTTTCCTAAGGCAGGTGCATCATCATACCAGTGATCTGGCACGGTGTCATTTACCTTCACCTGGGAATGGTCATCCTTTTGAAGGATGATTTGCATCTCATAAGCCTTGGTAGTTATTGCTGTGGGCAGCACAACCTTCTTGTTTGTTTGGGCCGGGTTGGGGGTGTCCTCAGGAAGGTTTACGGTCTTGATTTTTATCGCTGTGTCGGAGATACTCTCAGGACTGACAACTGTCTTATCTTGTTCAGCAGTTTTTGCACTCTCCTTGAGGGGTAGCTGAATGGTCTCGTTGGCCTGGGCCATAATGTGGGCCTCATTGGAAAAGAGGATACCTTGACCTGTGATTGGGATATTCTCCCAGTTGTCGGGGACGTCTTCCTGCCCTGTGGCAGGGGAGTCCTCCACCTCAGCCTTTTTGGGTAGCGAAGTGGCAGGGTTTTGGCAGACTTGAGCCTCACTGGGCACAGCCTTGATGGAGTCATTTCTGACCTTGGCCTTAACTTTAGCCTTGATTTCCTTAGCCTTCTTGGCCTTCCCGTTAGCCTTGAGGGATTCCTTCGATTTGTCAGTGTTTTTCTTTCTCTTGGCTTTGTTGGTATTACCCTTCGCTGGGGCATCATTTCCCTTCTTGGTGTAAGCTTTTGTCTGCAACTGTTAAGGGAAAATGTACTAAATAACACCAGCAAGAATTTCAGCCTTATACTTCATACATATACTACAGTATATTCCCGCATATAACCCAAAGCCCTAGTACGACTTCTACAAATTCTCAGTCTAGGTGCAGATAATACGAGGGATTTTGGACATGGAACATTATTAAGCGACTTAGACATATGACATGGCCACCTCCTAAATTTGATACGGGACAAAGGGACTCATCCCCATTTATTCCCTAATAATGCAGTTATCTGTGAATACAGTAAGGTTTGTTAATACATCTGCAGTAACTGGAATATCACTTCTGGAACTCACCACTTGCTTCTGGAAGTGTAGGTCAGGGATGGGCGTTGTTGTTGTGCCCATTGCAGCATTTCTAACGGCCTCATCTGTGCGCTTTCTAATCCGCCGGTTTGGTTTCTTACCACAGCGGGGGACATTTTGGACGTTAGCCGGAAGCTAGAAAAATACCAGAAAAATCAACTTCTGTTCTTTAATTCATGGTGAACAAGGGATATAATATAATGGATTTCTCTATAATCTAATATAATAAAACCCCACCTTTAAGACGACCCCCTACTTTTGAAAAGTAATCCGTCTTGTAGGAAAAATAAATCCCAAATAGAATCCGTTCATAATTACATGAAATAAACAAAGATCTTGAGTGAAATTTGCCAACACTAGAAAATTAGTCAATCTCACTCCAAAAAAGGTTTTCAAAGGACAAAGCTGTTAAAACGGAAACAATTCACTCAACTATGTACTTACCAGCAGAGCAGAGCTATCCTTTGACTTGGTAGTTTTGGGCAGCACAACTCTCTTGTTTGTTTGGGCCGTGTTGGAGGTGTCCTCCGGCAGGACAATTGTATTGTCTTGTTGCACTTTTTTGACAATCTCCTCGGGTATTTGAATGGTCTCGTTGGCCTGGGTTATAACGTGGGCCTCATTGGGAAAGAGGATACTAGCGCCTGTGGTGGGGATGTCGTCCCAGTTGTCGGGGATGTTGTTCTGCGCTGTGGCAGAGGAGTCCTGCAACTCAGCCTTCTTCGGCAGGACAGCGGCTTGGGAAGTGTCAGGGTTTTGACAGACTTCAGCCTCATTGGGCACAATAACAGCCTTCACCTTCACGGAGTCATCCTTCTCTTTAGCCTTGATTTCCTTGGCCTTGGCCTTCCCATTGGCCTTGAGGGATTCCTTTGATTTTTCAGTGGTATTCTTTCTCTTCACTTTAGACTTTGCTTTCCTGTTACCCGTTGCTGGGGCATCTGTGGGCATCTGTGGGCAGTCTTTGGAAACACCCTTGGGTGGTACCTGCATGGTTTCTTTGGCCTGGGTCATAACGTGGGCCTCATCGGGAACAATGATACCTTCACCTGTGGTGGGGATGTCGTCCCAGTTGTCAGGGATGTTGTTCTGCGCTGTGGCAGGGGAGTCCTCCAACTCAGCCTTCTTGGGCAGGACAGCGGCTTGGGAAGTGTCAGGGTCTTGGCAGACTTCAGCCTCATTGGGCACAATAACAGCTTTGATGGAGTTATTTCTGACCTTGGCCTTAGTTTTAGCCTTGTTTTCCTTGGCCTTCCAGTCGGCCTTGTGGGACTCCTTTGATTTGTTAGTGGTTTTCTTTCCCTTGACTTTGCCCTTAGGCTTGGTGTTGCTATTACCCTTTACTGGGGCATCAATTCCCTTCTTGGCCCCTGGCTGCAAATGTAAAGGGAAAATGTACTAAATGACACCGGCAAGAATTCCGGGCTTATAATTCACAAACTTACTACTTTGCAATACTAAATTTCCGCGAATTTGCTTAAAAGTACAATTTCCTGTGCATCTAACTTCTAAGGGAGTGGTCATTATGGTATGAGGTGGTGGTTTCGCATGAGTGCACAAACATTTTCCGGCCCCACCTCAAGAGGGGTCAACATTTTTCTGACCCCCCCCCCCCCCCCCATGAAATGGGTGAGAATCTTTCCACCCCCCCCTCTTTGATCTGTATAGTAAGAGAAATCCCCCGCCCCTTGAGGGGTTGAACTTTTTTTTATGCCCCCTCTAGAGAGGTCGAAATTGTTTCCCCTTCCCCAAACCCGCTACCCCACCTGTGGATAAATAATGACCACTCCCTTTTTGGAACATGGTTGTATAGTTGTACAACCATACTGGATAACCAGTTGCGCTGAAGCTGTGTCTCATGAGATAGTCTTTTGACCTGGTGACGTCTTTGACAAACAAGCTTTTTAATCCCTGAAATGGGGTCTATATAGAAAGAAATGGGTGGAAGTAGTTAAAATATACTTTGACACTATGTATTAAAAAATGACCACCCATTTCTTTCAATATACCATATTCGACGTAATAAGCACCCTCTCCCAAATAAGCGCCCCCTCCCCTTTATCAGGGCATTTTTAGACTAGAACAAAGGCTCAAATTTCACGATTTTGGAGACAATTAAACTCTAAAGTACTAAAACGTCATAAAAATTATTTCATAAGTGCCCAGGGCGCTCATAACGTTGAATACGGTAGGCGTCATTTCAGTGATTAAAAAGCTTGCTGGTCAAAGATGTGACCTGGTCAACGACATTACACGGTCAAAGACTATCAAATTGTAGAGATCTAATGAGACAGAGCCTGAACATATTTTCTTGGATTTTAATTTCTGTGAGCTACATGGCATGGCTATTTCTTCAATTCAACATGGGATATGAGGCCTATAGTGACATGCTTCAGAGGATTTAAAAAGATATTGAGTGACAGAGGACTTAACTGTTTCAACATGGGACATGAATTGAATGTGTCATGGCCATTTCCTAAATTTGATACGGGAGAAAGTAGGGATGTCATTGGTATCATATGTATTGATATATCGACAGCTTGTAATATAACAGCTATTGGGTTTCGAAACAATGTATATCGATACCCCCTAAATCAAAGCTTTCTAACACTGTTAGTAACAGTGAAAGCATTTTTCATAATACTCCTATTATAAGTTGAGCTATGGTCATTTAAGCAATACGACAAAGGGAATGATGGTGAAATGGACATTTCAGGGTCTGATACAAAAGATAGAAAATATTTTGATAGAAAAACAGTTATGTACGTGCCTCGATCCAATCTCCTACTCTATACACCTATACTTATTGACTGTGTTAATGCAGTCATTTTAAGTCACAATACACATTTTTCATGTTTAATCTACCCTGTATTTGTGATATACCTAACAATTGATATATAGACATATCGACACTAAAATAGTGAACATCTGATAACCTATAAAATTTGATAGCAATGACATCCCTAGGACAAAGGGACCCATCCCAATTTATTCCCTAATTATAAATCTGCAGTGAAGGAAATATCACTTCTGGAACTCACCACTTGCTTCTGGGTGTGTAGGTCGGGGACAGACGTTGTTCCCATTGCAGCATGTCTAACGGCCTCATCTGTGCGCTTTCTAATCCGCCGGTTCGGTTTCTTACTGCACTGTCTACAGTAGATATTTTGGTCGTTAGCTGAAAGCTAGAAAAATACCAGAAAATGAGCCTCTGTTCATTACCAGTATATTATGGGGGTCGACCCCTGAAATCGACATGGCGACATGGGCATTAAGAGCCTTAGTGACAGGGGACCTGAGGAATCTCAGAGATAGTGACATGGGACATGGCCATTTCTTAAAATCGACATGGCGACATGAGCATTTCTTAAAATCGACAGGGCGACATGGGCATTTCTTAAAATCAACATATGATATGGGGACCCCCCCCCCCCCCAACGAGACTTTGTCCCCCATGCAACTCCTTGATCAATAATGACAACTATGCCTATAACTCAAAATAATAAAATGGGTTCTCATCACCGCGCCCATCATAAAAATCAGGTGGAGATCTACCCATAATTGAGGAAACCTTTTTTTTTTACCGGGTGTCGATTCAAGCCAATTACTAGGTAGGCCTAGTGCCAGTAATACAGTGTGATAGAAATAAATTACTGTACATTTCCCCTACTTTTAAAGATCAACCAATTCTCATCTACGAGACTACGGGTACTAAAATGTGAAATGTATTTTTTCGTATTTTTTATAGCCTGCATTGTGCATGGGTAGCTTACCCGGTATAGGGCCTTGGGCTTGGCGGTGGGCAGATGGATGGGGCCGGCCGCTGCGACAAGGGTGGGTGAAGGTGGGCTGGGCATGGTTATGTCAACCCCAATAGATGACCTGACGGCCTCAGGCTCAGGCTTTGCCTCGGCCTCTATGATGATATCACTATCTTCCATCTCCTTGCCCTTGGACTTGGTTATTGGCGGATAGCCTGTTACGGTGTAGCGTGAAGAAAGGGGCTCTATTTCTTCATCCCAGCCGGAAGAGTCCACACACGGCGAATCCACATCTTCCATTGACATTATATCATACGTGTTGTCATTAACTCGATAATCATAATGCATTAGCGGTATCAGCCTCTTCGTGATGATCGTTGTGACTGGAAATGACTGGAGCTTCCTACCCTTAGACTTGAAGGTGGAGTACACCCTTCCGACGATGGTATAGGTAGCTGACGGGGGCTCTGGCTCCCTGTCCCAGTCCGAGAAGTCCACGCACTCCATGAACGTATCCTTAAATGGCTTAACCATGCTGAATGACATGTTTCAAAGGTGAATAAATGACAATAAAGATGGATAAATTTGCTTTGGGTACCGCCTCGTAGCGCGCTGAAGGTTGCTATGGTGCTTGCGAGACAACTCACCTGTAACTATGACTTATCTCCTTAGCAACGGTAGCGTCACTTGGTAACGCCCCTTTGTCAGAAACGCAACAGCTTGAGTGCGGCGGCGCTTGCGCGCGGCGCGGCACTTACATCCTTCGGTCGCTCTTGCAAAAATAAAAAAACAAAAACTTGGACATCTTCCAATTCTATTGACCACAGAGGCACATAATGAGCTTATCTTAGCGGTGCCAGGCCCCTAATCCAAAATGTAAACTCTGGACCTGACCAAGGGATGTTCTTTGGTCCATATTTACTGTTTACATTGTGCCTCCTGAACTTTGTTCAGGTCAAGGCCGTTTCTGCCCAGGCACCTCGTTTTCGGCTCATCTTCGGGCATTTGAGGTCACCTTGCATTTGAGTCTCATCGCATTTACTTCGACAACGCCGTCAAGATGGAACAGTCCCGTGTTATGGCTGGTCTTACAAAGGTCACCCTGAAGAAACATCCATCTGTAAGTGTCATACTCTGAGAATAAGGTTTGTTTTCTGTCATGACAATGTAAATCAAAACAAATGTGCGTCGAAAACTGTCATTGAACTTAAAGTTGGAGCGAGTCATACAGTCACAGTGTCAGTCACCCAGTGACAGTGCCAGTGTCACAGATATTTATAGACTCAAGACTGTCAGACAGGGATTTAACCCACAGAGGAAGGATTAACCACCGTGATAGCAATGTCTTTGTTCAGACTAAGTTACTGACAGATACGTATGACAACCGTAACTAATAACATAATAATAATTAGGCTTCCACCATAGGCTATAGCCATAACCAATAATAAATATCTACTCTAGTCTAGGGGAGTGCTCATTTTTTTCACCCCCCCCCCCCGCTAGAGGGGTCGAAATTTTTTACCCCCCCCCCCCCCCGGCAGGCCGAAAATCGCGCGCGTTCGCGCCCCTTTGTAGCATAGTAACGCGTGGGCTTTTCCCCTCAAAACAGGTTGAATTTTTTTCACCCCCCCCCCAAGAGGGGTCTAAATTTTTTACCCCCCCCCCCCCGGTCAAGGGGTCCAAATTTTTTACCCCCCCCCCCCCAAATCCACCACCCCCCCCCCCTGTTGTTAAAAAATGAGCACTCCCTAGGCAAAGAACTATTAAGAATTTAGGTAGGCCTAGGCTACCCAGAAATTCAGGGCCTGCCCTACATATAGATGATGGTGGTAGGTCTTTATGCACCGGTATTAGCTTCCCCCAAAAATGTAGATCTAGGTCTCAAAATCTATTCAAAATGAATATACCCAGGGCTCGACAAATCGTTCAGCATGTGTGTGTCCAATGGGCACAGACACAAAAATATGTTATGTCCGGTCCCTGAAATCTGTGCCCGATCGAACCAGGAAAATTGGGAGATATTTCTCTTTACTTAGGATGATATATTTTAAGATCTTGTATTGAGATATTGACCTCCATATTAAGAATCCTGATACTGCGAGCTTTCCAACTATGTATAACACTGATTTATTTGTCCAGTGGTTTTGCTCATGGAAATATGGTCCAAAATTTGCTCGGTTTCACTTGTGTCCACTGGGCACAACTGTCAAATATTTGTGTGTCCAGTGTAATTTTTCTGTGTCACGGGCACTGGACACAGCGATTTGTCGAGCCCTGATACCACACAGGAAACTACATATTTTCTATACAAACTGCTCCATAAATAATTATGTGGTTAAATGTGCATATTCAATGTGTTTGCTAGCCGAAAAAACTGTTAGGGAGGGTTCATTATTTATGGCAGGGGGGGGGGTGAGCATTTGAGGGGGGGGGCAAATTTTTTCAGGGGTATTCAAAGGGGGGGGGGCCTTTTTTTTTTACCCTATTCTTAGGGGGGGGGCCTTTTTTTTTAGGGGTATTCCTAAAAATGTCGCGAATTTAGTACGTTGAAATGTCGCGAATTTTGGTAACAGCCTGTGTTATATTTTACCAAATTATGTCAATATTTTCAAAATTTTCTAAAATTTTCCTCAAACTCCCAGCAAATTTCTCACTGCATCACTTTTTACACTCAGAATAGCCCACCGTTTTGTCAGTCTTCAAAAAAGTGCCGGCCTCATGTAAGCACTGAGGGTATGGGAGCTTCCAATTTATAAGCACTGGGGCCCTTAAACTCAACGGTATGTAAGTCGAGTGTCTGGGGTTTGACTATTATCGCTCACCAGCGAGTATCATGAGACGTTTACACTAAAACACCTTATGAATGGATGTATTTGTTGCAAGGTAGTAAATTGTAGGTAAAAAAGTGCCCATGATTAAATGCATCCAATTAGTAGACACCACTATCGTTTTTGTAATAAAGTTGAAAACGATCCATGGTGAGGCCCACTGAGGGGGGGGGGGGGCGCTTTTTTTTTAACCTATTCCGAGGGGGGGGGGCCTTTTTTTTTCAACCTATTCCGAGGGGGGGGGCCAATTATTTTTGACGTATTCGATTTGCCAAACGCTCACCCCCCCCCCTGCCATAAATAATGAACCCTCCCTTACCTATTTTAAAAGGTGTTATGGGTGCTCTTTACAGCATAAATAGGCCCCCCTACTGCCTGGTGGCCGAAAATACCCCCCACAGTTGAACTATGGCACCTATTTCCGGCCACCCCCCTAAAACTAGGGATGTAAAATATAAATATTAAAAAGTTTCTGCTAAAATATTAAGTGAAACTTTAACATACTAAGTACAACCTGAATTTTAAAGGAATTTCACAATATTATCACCCCTAAGGCCACACTTTTTTTTTTATTTGGGTTACGGGCCCGCCGCACTAGGAAAGCCCAAAATCAGAATAAAAATAAAATTTGGATTTTACACTTTTTTTTTTATTCCCTCCGATTGTGTATTCCAGAGAAAACAAAATAAAGAAAAAAATAAAAGATATATGGCATAATATACCAATAGAAAGCTAAAATCAACAGGAAAACAGCTATCAACCTTTCATTACAGTAAAATGGGATGTCAAAATTTTCTTGCTTTTTGAAAATAGTTTTAAAAAACCTCTTCATGCAAATATTGTATTTCTATTGTCGGATCATCCTTTCTATTGTGGGTGGTGTTTTTATTTTATTTTTCCCTCCGACATTGGAATATCCAAGTTTTCTGTACGTACAATAAATAAAATACCCAGAGGCCAACTTTTATTTTATTTTTAATTTCTTTTATTTCGTCCTCCGTGCGTTGATAAATTTTTGGAGTGTCCGTAACCCAAATTTTAAAAAAAATGTGGCCTAAGCAACTGGTGAGTTTATATTGATGTATTAACAGACATGTTAAGGTTCTCAGGTCATGGCCAACAAATCTAGTGGTGTCTCTATAAATGAGGAAATTTATACATGATTTGGGTAACCTTGGTTCCCTTTTGTGTCAGGAAACAAAAAACAATGCTTTCAGCTTTCTTCTGAAATAATTACATAATGTATCTTCCAAAATGTAAGTTGGTAGCACAAAAATAAGGTCATAGTGGCCAAAAATACCCCCCGGCCGAAAATACCTGCCAGTACTATAATTATGTCTAATGAGAAATTGTTCTCTGCCAGTGGAGAAAACTAGGTAGATAGGCCTATGGCTAGGGAGTTTGATGGATTTTGAAAAATGAGTTGAAGAATACATATTGTTTCCAGTAGTATAGATCCCTATTATAGCTTTTCAGATCTGTAAGGATCTTGTTCCTATCATACCTAGATCCAGATATATCATGCCTTTCATGGTGATTGTACCTGAACATATTTCCCATTTCCGTGATGTAGGCAGGAGAGCCCGAAAGGGGCACCTACACAGCAGTTGGGGGTGCTGTAGCACTGACCCCAGGCACCCTTCCAACTTAGATAAAACAGGTCCACCTATAACATGGCTAGGGAGAGCATTGGGCAGGGTCATACACACCTGAATTACACACTGTATTTAAATGTATGTATTAAAAAACACAATTACCAACATCCCCATGGTAGGCCCTACCAAGGAATAACCAAGTTTATACAAGTCATGTTTACCCCGGCTTTAAGACGGATTTTACTTGGCCTTTTTTTTCTGCACAAGACGGATTTTTCCCCAAAGTTGGGGAGTCGTCTTAAAGGTGGGGTTTTGGAAATTTTAAATTTGGAAAAAAAACATGAAAATATGAAAAGAAAATATCAATGACCTTAAACCATTTATAAACTTTTCTCCGTTGATTTTAGAAAGAATGTGTATTGTACTGTATACTATGTTAGGATCACGGGAAAAAAAGATGAAAAACTTAAGATTTGGATGACATAGAGGGGGTATGGGGGCTGGACAGGATCCCCAAAGGGTCGTCTTAAAGGCGGGGTTTTCCAAAATGTCATATATTTTTTGCACAAGACGGATTTTTTCCTAAAGTTGGGGAGTCGTCTTAAAGGCGGGGTCGTCCTAAAGGCGGGGTTTTACGGTATTCATTATATTTTGAGGGGTGCCTCTAGGAAGGGCGCATATTGGATCACAGAAACATGTGGGCGGCAGCGGCAGCTATATTTCAAACTCCCTACCTATGCACTTTCATCATGGCACCTGAATGTCCATGTGCCTGCACCCAGTGCACCCTCAGTGTTCTCCACTATGTAAAAGTATGTTCAGTAAGGGGGCAAGGCGGTTAACATCTAAATACCGACATTTCCAGAATTCTGATTATCACATTGAGAAAGTTACATTGATTCACCCTTTGACCCCTAAGAAGCTGGGTGAATTCTCTTTTCAAAACGGAAAGAAATGTAAATATTCCCACTAGAACCATCAATATCATTCAAAAGGAATTGCAATCCACAAGATAAGCCTAACAATTCATTTTAAAAAGGCCAACAATTAATCCTAGAAACACGTATCAATATATAATCACAAAACTTGTGGCACTTTGGATGGAATAGGATATATTAAAATATAGCATCCCAAACTCCACATTCACATCCAGTAGAATATATACGGTTATTGGACTGATTTGATGCTTTCATTTCAGGGGTGTGAAATCTCCTCGGAAACGCGGAAATCCGCGGTTTTTATCACCACAGGGACAGTTCCTGAGATTTGTCCAGATCCAATGAGAAATTTATTTCCCTTTATGTAGGGGGGGGGGGGACTTAGAAGTATTGTCAAACCAGAACACCAAAATACATGACATTTCACCATTCCGCTTCTAGATTTTCAAAATTTTCTTGGGGGGCATGCCCCCAAACCCCCCTAGTAATGTTAAAGTATATAATTTGTAAGGGTTTGGAGTCACATCATCAATTCAAGCAGCATCTTCAGCGGAAACCATTTTTTAAATTTCACACCCCTGCATTTACACTCTATTATGACATGACAAAAATAGGAAAATCCAGTTCAAAAATCGCTATAATCAGAATCGACCAAAACGGGATGTCAATGACATCCCTACAAATATGTAACCCAAAATGATGTAGAGAAATTGTTGGTGGATCAAAGTTTCTAGCCCTCCTTGACACCTTTATTATAGTTCAGCTTAGTTATTGGTGATGTTCCAGCAGAACACTGACCCATAATATTATTGTCCTGCGCTGACCGCTGAGTGACCTGTCTAGGCCACGATAACTGCCGCTATGTCGGCGGGATTAGAGCTATTACCGTAAATCCCCTTGAACTAGCCGCAGCTCAAGTATGTATAAACGGCAACTAATTACCGTAGTCCGTAACGCACACATAAAGCGTATGATTATGTGCACTTAGGTACTGTCGGCTATAACCCACACCCCCAACCTTGCATTTTTGCGTATAACCTACACCAGAGGTTTGGTTTGCGTACAACCCACGGAACTTAGTGGTTTTACCCAGCAGCTGTTCACACCACTTCAAACAATCCTAAAAACCGCAGCTTTGGGTAAGAAAATTGCTCCTAAAGTATAGTCTGCACAGTACTTTACTGGCAATAACCTAAACTTTGGGATAATCCTATAAGCCGCACTAGTGTTTCTTACTCTCATACAAGCTGCAGCTGGTACACGAGAATTTACAGTACCGTAACTACCGTTAGATAAGAGGCCGATAAGATAAGGCTTGACCTGGTGTCCTCCTACGTACCTTTGTCTGTGCTGTGTGACGATACCCGGCTGGTGGTGCGTCCCACACCGGGTGCGTCCACTGCCGTGTCTGCCTGCAACGCACCAGGAGCTCGCGACACACCAGGAGCTCGCGGGACGATTGTAAAATCAGTGCAGAGTCTTTAAAATTTTAATATTGTTAAAAATCTGGTAGAAAATGTATACAATATAATACCGGGGATTAGCACCTGTTGCCTGCTAGAGCCTTTAGTAGAAGTAGATTGCAGGTAGCCTACAGCTGATACTTGGTCCAGTCAGAGACATAGATAATATACAGTTGACTATGTTAGTGTCTCGGATCCTGAACACAGAAATGAATGTGTCCCCCATCACCTTTACTTTAACAGACTTTGAAAGACCTTTAGGTATGGTTTAGAATTAAGTAAAAATCGGATATAGCCACGACGTTAATCTGATAACAGATTGCATACAAATTGGGCCTCAAATTGATAGAATAGCACCTCTTGCCTGCTAAAACTTTTAGTACCGGTAGAAGTGAATTCCATGTTGTGTCCAAAAGGTACCGCTGCTACTGTGGGTATGTAGTGTCTGATCCTGGACACAGAGATGTGTGCAGTGTTGGTGTTGGGAGGCGTGAAGTGTGGCCTCCCAGGGCCCAGACTGCGGCCACACTATTAAACTGCTCCCACTCCTCTACATGTCTGGGTAGGGGGCTCTAGTGACGTCCACTGCTCCATCCACTCAGCTGTGGGGCAGAGGGACCATGGCAGCTGCAGAAAACGACGCAGAAAATAAAACCAGCGCGGTAATGGACCAAAAAGTGAAAAGGAACATTGAAAAAGTAGTACCAGGGGTACTATTTCAAATAGGGCGTTGGATTGTTTTCATAGCCCCCTTACTATTTCTTCACCACTTTTTATGTGCTGGAAAGGTTTGTTTCCCATTCAAACTAAAGCGCTATTCCAGACCTTTGCTGTTTTCAAATGAGGCAGAAGGCGGAGCTTGGGCTGTATCGACCTGACTGCACGAAGCACAAAATAAATGAATGAAATAAAGTATAAGTAAGAAGATGTAATGTAGGTGAATATAATGAAAGCCCATGAATGCAGTACCGCGAAAAAAGTACAATATGTGACGATGGTCTAAGCTTGATACATTTGAGAGATTTGATTTTAATTTGATTCATAGTTTAGAAAAGGATGAACTGTTGAAGTCACGAGATAACATAAAAGTCTCTTTGTGATGCCCAAGTCGTCAAGAGATGCCCTTGTATTGGTACCGATATACACATGAATAGCTCACCCCACACGCCCCTCGATGTAACCTAGTTACTGGACAACACTAGTCATTCACAACTGTTTTCATAGAATCAAAAAACAGTGAAAAGGGGGAGAAATAAGAATAATATATACAGTAGCAGAGGTGTGAACATGCGCCGGATCACGTCTGCCTGCCAACACTCTCCAAGCATGCACCAATAGGAGTACATGTACATGTACTCTGCCCCACCACCAGACCAATCCTTACCTTTCTGCCACCATATTCCAGAATGCAGCCCACAGTTGCATATATAATGCCTAGAGTAACTTACCTTGCCTTTGCCAGTAAATTATACAAAATGGTTAGTAGTTATACACCTATCTGGCAAGTGACCCCCCTAAGCACACAATATAAGGCATACAGGACTGCACATGGACACAACACAACACCAAACTTAGCAGTAGTTCCATGTATGTCCTGCTAACACTTCCAGGGTCCACACTGGTCAGGGAAAGTCCTGGAAAATAAAGTCTTCATCACAAAATTCAATTGTAGCACAGGGGCAAATCTCTGTCAAATTGAAGAGTTCAGCGCTCCAAGGGAAATATGACCTAGGAAAATAGTCAATGTAGGTCTGAAAAAGTCAGGGAATTTCAATGTGAATTTTTTATGGGAATCCCAACTGTCATTCGGTGAGATGGATAAACACCAGTAACATTCATTGGTTCTCATTTACAACGACGGCTAAGGGAGTCAGAATAAGGTGGGTTTACGCTGAACTTAATGCACTTGTAGGTAGCAGAGTATAGAATGAAGGATCTGCTTGGACAGTGCTCCACTCATGGACCAACCAGACGTTAAACTACCCAAACAATCAAATCTGCCACCATACTACCGGTCCACTGGCTTCTATTACCGAGGGGTTTAATGGGCTGAATATAGCCCAGTGTGCGGGTGTCAACCCTTTAAGGATGGCATGTCGCTAAAGGATGACATTTGTCGTCATGATGCACCAATGCAGCCCTGGCGAGTAACTCGCTGGTGCTGCATTGGTGCATCATGCCGACCCTGCCTTAGTGTCTCAACCGCATAGGGCATAATGCTCGAAAGTGGCACTGGCGAGTTACTCGCCAGGGCTACATGATGCATCATGCCGTCCTTAAAGGATTAAAGACCCTGTCAATTCAACAGAATGGTAGGGATGTTGGATTGGGGGGGGGGGGGGGTTGAGCATCACATAGGCCAACATGAAAGCTTAGATATTAAAGGTGGTTGAATTAGCTAGGTTGAATACCCCATAGGACGACCCTGGTGGTTGTTGGTAGACCGTCGTTAGATTAAGAATTTCCGGGTAAAATTAACATCCAAAAAGAAAGGAAACTGACAAATCTCCAGGCATATCACAACAGGTCCCCGGTGGAAATACCTGTTTACTTCCCGGCTCCAGTCCATACCCCCCAAAAAGTCCATTGAATAACCTTTGGCGAAAAAGGTGCGAGCAAGCAAAATTTGATATATACATTTTTTTAAAGAGTGTCTTTCTGTTTGTAAAGACTATATTTTGTCTGTGGAAGGAGAGAGCGAGCAACTCCTCCTTACCCATAGCCCCGGGCCCATGCTCTGTCAATAGTACCGTAAATTCCCGCGTACTACCCGCGGGTAGTACGCGAACCAAATCGCCAATGCGGGTTATAGGATTATCCCAAAGTCTAGGTGCGGGTAATACGAGGGTTTTTGTTTTTTGAGATTTCAGAAATTGCTCTGAAATGACTCCTCCCCTTCCCAAGGTAGCTGTATGGAGAGGGGGGGGGATGGGGCCAGATAGGGGGGAGGGGGGGTGGGGTGCAATGTGTGACCGCCACAAAGCTAACTGCCTTGGGTAGGGGGGGGGGGCTCAGCTCCTGGTACATGTAGGACCTTTAGCGGTCACAGCTTTCTCCCCACACACCCACTGACCCCATGTTAGCTTTGTGGCGGTCACACCTTGCCCACCCTACCTCATGTACCATGTATAGAGTGCATGTGGCTGCTCACAGAAGGGCTGGCGTAGGGGTGATATTTTCAAATTTTCCAAAAGTCTAGGTGCGGGTAATACGAGGGTTTTTACCCAGGAGCACTCAGACCCCCTGTGCGGGTTATAGGATTCTCCCAAAGTCGGGGTGCGGGTTATACGCGAGATGCGGGTAGTACGCGGGAATTTACGGTACTCAGTAACCCATGGTAAGCAAATTAAAATGAAGCGAGCAAAATCCAAAAACCAACATCTTTCTGGCCCTAACATAAACGCATTTAATTAACTTTGGCATTATATGATTTGGTGCATTGTAGATTTGCCCGCACGTCAGATGTGCGTATGCTGAGGCCGTGTGCCGTTGTGGGTGATCTTGGGTTTATAGAGGAGGTGAGAAATATGGTGTTAAACGTGCTTGTTGTCATGTACGTCCAGTCTACGTCATACTCTAATTGATGTCATATCAGGGTACCAGCTCCTGTACCCAACTGGTTGTATTGTGGCTGAACAGTTAAACTGATACTTACAACCAGGATAAAATAAAAACGTTTCAAAAAAAACCTCTAAGTTCACCTCAAGACGCAACCCGGCACGCCCCATTGCTGGGGTCCTTGTAATGTATAGAGAATCACAGAAATATAGAAAGAAAAGTACGGAAAAGTGCTGCATTCAGTCCCTCCCCCTCGTGGCGTGTTGGTGAACCAGCAGTACCCACCCAGTCAGTGGTGGTGTACGTGTGAGGCTGGATGGGGTTGTAGTCACCTCAGTTTTACATTAACGGACCTTAGGTTATCATTAACGGACCTCCGTGTAACATACACGGCAGCAGGGACTTAAGATGGCCATAGACTGGATGACAGGCTTCACCCGGACCGGGCTCAGCAGGCACTACCAGGTGACCAGTGTTACTGATACATCTGAACCATACACGAGCTCTGTTGTGGTCTCAGGTTAGAGGCCTGGGTTTGTAGGGCAGGAAGATGTGAATACGTTATATGGGTGGTAGTGGGGGGGGGGGGGGGGGGGCGAGGAGATCAGGATTTTCAGGTCTGATGGTACACAGTGTGATTTCTAGTTTCAGTGAAAATTGAGCACTCACCAGGGAGTGGCAGCTCGGTCTCCCCCTGCTCTATCAATAGTGTACCACCGGATCAAACTGTCAGATTTACCCACAGAAAACTACATCAAATGCACCCATTGCAGCAATTCCTCTTTCTCATTTTGACAACTGAGAAAATTAGACACAGCGACAGGGAGGAGTATTGTATTGTCATTGTTGAGTTTGATCTGTTGTTCTCCCCCCTAAATGTGTCTCGATGAAAAGGTTTAATGGAATCCAGGGCTCGACAAATCGCTGTGTCCAGTGCCCGTGACACATAAAAATTCCACTGGACACAGAAAATTTTGAAAGTTGTGCCCAGTGGACACAACTGAAATCGAGTAAATTTTGACGCATAATTCCATGAGCTAAACAACAAGGCAAATAATGAGTGTTATACACCATTGGAAAGCTCGTAGTATTAGGATTCTGAAGTCAATATCTCAATAGGAGGTCCTGAAAATCATCTTATTACTATAGAGAAAATTGATACCTAAATTTTCATGGCTCGGTCGGGCACAGATTCCATTGACTGGACACAACATATTTTTGTATCTGTGCCCAATGGACACACAATTTACTGAACAATTTGTTGAGCCCTGGAAT
This sequence comes from Harmothoe impar, assembly GCA_947462335.1. Lineage (NCBI taxonomy): Eukaryota > Metazoa > Annelida > Polychaeta > Phyllodocida > Polynoidae > Harmothoe > Harmothoe impar. Next base: position 22,259,540 of record OX381721.1, on the reverse strand, counting down.
CATGTTCCTAAAACGTCTAAATAACAGTGAAATGAGTGTACAGCGAGAATATTATACTTTTATTTACTCCTCATTTTTTAGTGACTGAAGCATTTGTTAAATATCAGGTATTAATGATAGATACAAATTAAATGTGCATTGATAATGTGGGTGTCTTTTGGCTGGTGTTAGCTGGTACCCCTGTTGGTGGCTATTGGAACTGGGGCCGCTATGGCCGCTTTCTACGTAGCCCGGCTCGCTACGCGCTGCCCAGACGTGTCGTGAGTATAGCGTATTACAAACCCCAACCATTACCCTCAAACCATACTGAGTGTACCCTGTGTTCCTTGACAAATGTGGAATCTCTTATATACTTTTAAACTAAACTGATAACTTAAAGATTCTTGCCTGCCGAACACAGTCCCCACTTCAAATCCCTGCCTGAATATTGTCAGTGTGAACTTGAATATTTCTATGAATGAGTGTTCATTTTGGAAGTTAACTGGGCATGATACAGATTATAGTAGTTCTAGAAAAATGGCATTTTATGTTCGTTTTACATTGGATTGGATGAAATATTGCATCCAATAATTAATTTCTATGCATGTATATCAAAAATGTTCAATGTATCCAATTTCTTCTCCTTTTCAGGATATGGTCTTGGAATTGGCTCAACTTCTCTCACTTTAAAAATCCTTTTGTATTGCAGCCCCAGAACTTTCACAAGATGCATTTAGGGTCCATCATTGTTTTGACTGAAACCCTGACATATTGAGTTGATGTTTTCAGCTGGTGCCGCTGCTTCTGGCCATCGGTGTTGGTGCCACCGGTGCTGCCCTCTATACCCTGCGGCTGGCCCTGACCAACCCAGACGTCAGGTGAGTCGGTCGGTGCCCACTCATGATACCACCGGGCAACCCTGACCTGAGACTATTTAAAGAAACCATTGACTTTCTATATGCTAACCCCCTGCCTAATCAATTTGAGTTTCTAGACATAAGAATCCATTCTGAGTTGCTGTTTACTTTAAAAGAGATGAAAACCAAAACTCCCGGGGAGTCCCCGCGAGTTGCTGTTTACTAGCTGGTGCTACCCAACTGCAATCTAGTAAAGATTAATTTTAGTGAATTTGCTTTGTGTTTCTAGATTCAATGTGATTTGGTTAGATGAAGCTTTCCTTTATATTAAGAAATCAATCCCGACAAGCTGATGAATAAGCTTTGTGAGCGCTACCAAGAAATCATCATTCAGCGCTGCTTCAGGACCACGCTATCGAGAACTGTGCGAGGGTCCAAATAAATACTTTACCCCTTCTCCCATGTACTCTGATCGCCTTTAATATTGTGTGTTGTATAAGGTGTCACGGTACTAATCCGCCCAGGAAACCTAGGACAGCCAAATAGTCCCTACTAAAAACGGAATTCTAGTGGATATAATCAGTGCTAGGAGACCTTATTTTTGACTGGGAGTAATAATAGGCATACCAGAAGATGGGCAATGCTTGGTTTAAAAAAAGTTTTAAAAAGTTTTTGGTATCCATGGTAACCAAGGGGTCACGCTTCGAGGTCAAAGTCAAGGTCACAGGTCGGTGCGGCACTTGAAAAATTGATCATATTCAGACTATGCTTTTTCCATGGCAACTAGCGCAAAATCTAATCTGACTCCCCTATCGACGGACATTTTTAAAAGATGGGAAATGACGTCAGCTTTTGTTTAAGGCGTCATTTATGAACGCCATCAAATTTTGAATCACATTTGGAGTCACTTGATAGTGAAAAAGAGGAAAATATTAGAACATCACTGTGCCAATTAGTACCGTGACACCTTAATAAGGCCAAATGGGTGGGTTTTAGACCCGTTTTTGATGTTTTATGAAGGATTTAGCTGTTTTTCTCTGGATTTCTGGCCTTGATATGGATAGAAGGGGTATTAATGCCACTAATTTAACCATAGATCATTTGTTTCATTAAACATTCACTTTCAAAAGAGACAATTGGGGCCCGGAGTGAGGTTGGGGCTGCTTGGCACAGAAATTGATGTCGAGGCATTTTTTACAATTTTGACTTCAGAGGCCCTAAAAATAGTCATAAATAGCATGAATAATGTTCGCCCGATTCAAAAAAGTTGGGAATATCCCTTGGAAATATGATTCAAGAGATTTTGTTGAATTTTTAATTGTGTTGTTAAGGGTTGTCAAGGTGAACTTATGACATATGTACCGGAAAATCCCTCATTTTCATCCAAAAAGTGCAAATTTGGGCCTAAATCTCATGACATTGGTCCCATATTGATTGTTTTTGTGCTCTCAGGATTGAGATGGGGCCTTAACCACATGCAGAATATTGTTGCCAGTGTTTTGGGGCATCTGGTCAGTATAGTCCAATATATCTTAGTCAGATTCAGTTTTTCACTAGAGGTCACAGAATAGAGGTAGCTGTTTTTACATCAAAAACTGCAAAAAATAGCCTTAAAGGCACCCCTTAGACATACTTTAAAGGGCTCTGTGGTCAAAAATAGATACATTTTTCATAAAATGACTTCAAATTCATGTTAGGGGAGGGAATATCTTTATTTTGTGGCAAAAGTGAAACTTTTTTGGGAAAGCCCCCATACCTATTAAGGTGTCACGGTACTAATCCGCCCAGGAAACCTAGGACAGCCAAATAGTCCCTACTAAAAACGGAATTCTAGTGGATATAATCAGTGCTAGGAGACCTTATTTTTGACTGGGAGTAATAATAGGCATACCAGAAGATGGGCAATGCTTGGTTTAAAAAAAGTTTTAAAAAGTTTTTGGTATCCATGGTAACCAAGGGGTCACGCTTCGAGGTCAAAGTCAAGGTCACAGGTCGGTGCGGCACTTGAAAAATTGATCATATTCAGACTATGCTTTTTCCATGGCAACTAGCGCAAAATCTAATCTGACTCCCCTATCGACGGACATTTTTAAAAGATGGGAAATGACGTCAGCTTTTGTTTAAGGCGTCATTTATGAACGCCATCAAATTTTGAATCACATTTGGAGTCACTTGATAGTGAAAAAGAGGAAAATATTAGAACATCACTGTGCCAATTAGTACCGTGACACCATAAGGCCAAAGAAGAAAAAGTTGTGTTCAGGTATCCCGACCGACCCTACGTTTTTGGAGTTGACCGCAGTAAATTTATTTAAATTTTTTATAATTTTTGAAAAAATTCAAGACATTTTTTGGGTTTTTACTACTAGAATTTATTTTACTAAAACAATCGGTTTTAAAAGAAATCGACCTCCCAACCCTGTTTTATTTTTGGCCATGTTACCTGAACACAACTCTTTTTTAGGCCTAATGCTTATGTAGAGGTAAGGTGTGGCTTCCTGCTGCCTATGACATGCTTGGTGTTGTACAGCAAGGCCGGGGAGCCCTCTGACGTCTGTGGTACCCACAAAGTGTAAGTATGGTTCAGGTCTGCGTCAGTTGCGGCAAATGATAAATAAATAAATTTCAGAAAGCGAAGGATTATTGTAAACAGAAAGTTAGGACGATCCAGTGAAGTACCCATTGTATGATACAACAGGGCGATAGAGAATAAAATATATTGGTGAGATGAGGTCTAACCTGGCTTCGCTTGTCGAGGCACTGCCCGTAAATGTGTGCGGATTATGTGCATGCATTGACTATTTTGTGAATGGCCAGAGAACTAGTTGCTAGTGATCAGTCAGGTCTGACTGAAACCACCAGTGAGCGAGGTGAGGGATGACAAGGGAGTTGGTGCGAGAGTCGTGGCGGTCACAGAGGCACACTGCGAGTACCGGTTATTGATACGTCAAGTGTTTTATTTGCAGCTAATTCCCCTTCTGATCAGTATCGGGGGCGGAGCAATGCTGGCCGGAGCCTACACCCTGCGGTTAGCCACTCGGTGCCCCGATGTGAGGTTAGTTTCGGTCACAACTGCACCAATATGGCAGAACACACATAACATAAGGATATAACGCACTGGTCTTTTCATAATTCAGTAATGATTAATGCAGTTTTATATGTTCCAGGACTATGTTAAAATAATGGGATCCTTTTTCTATGATCTTATTTTTAAGTACGTTTAAGAAGTACAAAACAATGTATACTCTTTGTACTCAAAATGAGCTCCAAAAGACTAAATGGCATGATTGAATTGAGACACTGCTAAAGGGTAGATATAGTGTAGATTGGACAGCTAAGTCTACATATAGTTTAAGCCTACAGAATAGATTAGGATGGCAACTAACACACCTTTAAGGATGAGAGGTAGATGAGGTATGGATAGCCTCATCATGTGCATTAACACAAGAAAACCATGCTTCAAGTCGTACAACAGCTTCACCAATCATACTCCTCAGGCTTTTTTCTTTTTTTTTCACTTTAAGAAACCGTTAACAAAATAACTGACATTTTACCATGAAACCAAAATCTTTGAATTTTAAAGGTCCTGAAAGAGACGCCGCTGTCTTTCAAGATAAGGCTTACGCCAATATTATCGCCATCCCACTTGAAATCCCAAATTCATTTTTCCCCGATAGTGTAGTATATATCCTATGCCTTTGCCGACCTATATTAATGGCGCTTTCTTCAGACCATAGCTTCCCTGACTATGTCTACATGTTGTATTAGTGTTAACTGTAGATGAGGAGATACCTCAACTCTCACTATTGGCTCCTATCAGCCATGGGTAAGACATATATGCCAATCCTCTCCGAACACTAAACCACCCAACCAAGATTTTGAACTCCAATACTGCAATTTTATCATTTTAAAAAATCGTTTACAATAGAGATTTTTCTTCGTTTGGCCTTCAAAAGGATGTCATCTTGGAAATTAGCAGTGGTTCTGCATTTTTGGTACCACAGATCAGGTTGTGTTCGGAGAGCATGAGGTGTTCAGTCAACTTCCGTGTGCCTGCATGTATCCATCATATACCCCCTCAACCCTACTAAACCATATTAACTTGTTACAACCCCTTTATAGCAAGTTCTATAAGTTTTCATAGTTAGACTTTGAACTTAACCTTTAAGACAAGTTTTGATGCATAAGAAAACTTTGTGTGCAGTGTGAAGCATATTTGGGATGTAAAAGTGTGTCAAACAGTGCATGAATGACAAAAGTGTCTGACTGTGCAAGTTTGGAATGAGTGAAGTTCTCATTTTGAATTGGAAATTTCCAAACACATAATTCAGCATCGAAAAATATCACACCTAAAATATGACTATGCTAAACACATTTTGAACCTCCACTTGTAAAGACTTTTTAAGCACAACGTATTTCGAGGAAGATCACCACTATTGATATACAAATGTATTGAAAAGAAATGGGGGAAAAAAGAAAAGCCCTAAACAAGGGTTTCAATATATAGCATACCTTCAGACTATAGAAACGAAATTCCGTGATGAAATGGAACATTTTTGAAAATAAGTAAAATTAAACCAAAATTATTAGAAAAGGTGTATCAAAATTGTACAGAAAATGTTTGGTACTCATTTAAGTTTGATTATACCATAATAATGTTGCTATTGCCTGTTTGTGCAGCTGGAACAAGGTGACAAACCCTGAGCCGTGGCAGAAGATGGGCACCACCGGCCAGTACAAGGTGAGGGACGTATGGGAATGGTCAATAAGAAATGTAGGGATCAGGATATGTAGGAAATGTTGCCAGAATAAATGCTTCTGCAGTACACTGAAGCAGGTGATTCTCCTATAGTAACATGGTTTTAAAATGTATCTTTCTATTAATGCCCTATTTTTGTTAAGACAAAATTATAAAACTGAAATGGTATTAATTGCACTGGATATCACTTTCAAAGTTTCTTGGTTAAAAATTTCTCACCCTCAGCCAGTCAAATTGATTGATAAATCATTAATGGTGGTGTTCTATTTGTCAGTTCTACTCGGTGAACGTGGACTACAAGAAGCTGCAGCAGCCCGCAGATCGCCCCAACATCTAAAGCCGCTGCCGATGCCAGGAGGTCGCCGCACGCCGACGTGTGCACCACGCGATCAGCGAGCAGCCTCAACTAGCGTTAAAGTGGAGGGAAGACAGATTCTAAGTTATCAATGAAGACGCGATCCACCATTAAAACTTTAAGGCTCGGCTCGTTCTGGTGGTTTTGTAATCACCGTTAAAACAAATGCCTATCGAGTGCTTCTGATACGTATATCAGATGGAAATATTACCAGCTGCACAAAGTGTATACATATTTCTATTGGTGGTAAACGTACTCTACTCATTGTGTTGAAACTCACATTATATCAAATGTAATTGTGTACGGAGAAAATTTGACAATAATAAAATTGGTACAAAATGTATATAAATGTCTTTTCATTTACAATGCTCTAGATCTAATCATACTGACTTATGTGTCCAACTCATGTATCCCACCTCCATCCTTTTGTTTTAATAATGTAAATTCCAAAAGACTAATTGTATCTAATGAGTGGTTACCATTTGGGAAAAGATGTGGAGCAGCCATCTTGGTCAACTTTGCAAAATTATCACCAACTGGAAAAAGGGTGGTAGCCGTTTTGGACAAACCCCAAAAAAAGTTGGTCAATGAATTTGGCGCACCTACCGTAATTTTCGGAAAAGGATTTTTTTTTGAAAGAAAGAAAGAAAAATTTGATTTTGCTTGCCTCATTTTTTCAAAAATTGAACTAGTAGAAAAGAAAAAATTCTCGCTTCTTTATTCAAGGTGGATATCCAGACAAAAAAAAATGGGGAAAAAAACTAAAACCAAAAGTGTAGACCGTATAAAGGGGGATCAGAAAAATCCTAAAACCTCTAGAGGTTTCACAACACTTAATAGGAATTAGGACTAGGAAATATTTTGTACGAGCACACAGAAATCCAAAAGTCCTTGGTATTAAAAAAAATGACCACTCTAAGTAGAGGATCTTAAAAGATTGCATATTTAATTGGGAAGCTATTTAAAAAACGTGATGTTTTGTCGCGACTGTCAGGAAAATTTATACGAAGACAGGGAATTTAGAACTGCTTTGGTGGTAGTGTAAGGAGTATAGTAACTTACGTAATACATAAACGGGGAAAAAAAGTGCGGATTATACACAAAAGAGGGATGCAGGGTGACTGGGTAGGCCTATGCGACGGTTTTGGCGTTTTTTTGAGGTATTAGAGTAATTTTTAGACAGGTGCGAGTTAGGCCACTGAAAGAAAGTGATTTTCATCACCAGATAGTGAAAAAAATTGACGAGAACGTTTTTTTTATTTAATTTTTTTAAATTTTCGTCTGGGGGTCTAATATAATGGGAAATTTACACTTTTCAAGAACGATTTTCACATTTTAGTAATTCACAGTTTATTGATCTGCAAAAAGTTCGTGTAGTGCAAGTTATTCCTAGCTGACTATAAATAATGATAACATAGGCTTTAATTTGGTGCCAATTTTTATCCATTCATAAAAAATGTAAACAAGAATTTCAGGTAGGTTTTCCTGAAATCACGATTTCCATTATAGTCATTATACGCGGTGAGAAAGCAGTTTTTTCAGTGGCTTCATGGACGAGTCATTTATTACTAGTTGGCAGGGGGGGGGGGGGGAGGGCGCTCTTGGTAGATTTTTCCAAAACGGCATTTTTTCCACCAGGCCACTGAGGATCTCTTAGGGAGTGTTCATTTATTATTTACAGGGGGGGGGGGTGGTGGGTTTGGGGGGGGGGGCGTAAAAATTTCCGACCCCTTCTGAGGGGGGGGGGCGTAAAAAATTCTGACCCCTCTTGAGGGGGGGGCGTAAAAATTTAAGCCCCTTTTTAGCCAAAAAGCCCGCGCGTTACTATAGTTCAAAGGGGGGGGGGCGAAAAATTTTCGGCGCTTTTGCCGA